>JANZXR010000170.1:30330754-30403089 GCA_027575705.1 Erythroxylum echinodendron | reverse complement strand
TGTCCACCACAACCAAACACCTCACTGTCTCCAGCTTTTGTTTCGTTCCGTCCTGTTCCGTCCCGTCTCCAGATACTGGAGACAGCAACCAAACGTAGCGTAATTGACATCTCCCTATGATTCCAGGTACTTGGAACTGATGAGTTGAATGCATATCTAAACAAGTATCATTTGGAGCTTGATCCCCAACTTGATGCAGTTGTTGGAAGGTTTGTCAGTTGTTAAAAGTCATTTTATTCAGTATTGCAAAATCATTTCTGCATTCATAGAGCTAAGGTGGTGCTTATATTGATTTGTGGTCTCCACATGCAGCATCTGGTGTGCTACACGCCATTTTCTTCATTTTATCCAAAATGTAACTTTAGATTAAATGGATGCCTCGTAGAATGAACTTGTAGTAGAGTGTATGGTCAATATTTACTCTTTACTTTGTTTGTTCGTTCTACTGCAGGCACAGTAGGAAGCCATGGTCTAAATTTATTAATCCAGACAATCAGCATCTTGTTTCTCCAGAGGTTTCTGATCTTCATTTAGTTGATTCTAGCTTTGCATCCATTGCCTTAAATTGGTCTTGATTTTTTTATGGTATCTTTGAAATGCAGGCCATTGATTTCCTTGATAAGCTCCTTCGGTATGATCACCAAGAGAGGTTAACTGCCAGAGAGGCAATGGTAATTCTATTTTGCCATGATATCTAGTGGGAACGTCATGAAGCGCCTGTTTGCTTAGTTGCATTTGTCTGTGTAGTTCTGTTTTTTTTTTTTTTTTTTTTTTCTTTTGGTTCTTATGGGAGGTCTCAAATTCCAAAAGGAGCCTTGTATATGCACACATTAGGGAGTTAGGTTTTGGAGTGTGTATTGTTGTTTTTCTTTCCTAGCTAGCACCTACAAATAAGAGAAGATGAGGTACTTTCTGATCACTTCATTTTGAACCCAGGCACATCCTTACTTCTCACAAGTGCGAGCTGCAGAAAGCAGCAGAATGCGTACGCAGTAGGCATATTGCTGGGCCACTGTTCACATGGGAATTGTCGGTGCATTGGAGGCCGTTACATGTGGAACTTGAATCATCCTTATGATAAACCTTTGACACAGAACATCGAATCCTTCTTAGCTGTTGGTGGTTGTTGAATTTTGTATAATCTTTGAGAAAGAACATGAACAATATAGAATGTGGGCAGGACATTGATATGATAATCTACAATGTGTGATGCATGAGCTCAATGTGCGAATGTGTTGATGGCCTATGGCTTGAAAAGAGAACTCCCCATCTGTCTAGACAATGCCAACATCCCCATTTGCACGCGGCATGCATGTTATTCGCCTGATTAGTTTAGTAAAAATGCTAGCTGCAATTCATTGATAATCCAAAATTATAGATTACAATCAGCGCTACTCATGCATCTGTACTTCATGTTAGTTTGTTTTTTTCATTCGCCCTTTGAAGTTGATATACGAATTTAGATGACAAGGCGTTGCATTTGCAATTTCTGATAAATGGTGGTATTACGTTTTAACAATAAAGTTGGAAGTGGTTTTGCCTTTTAAGTGGCAGCATTGATTGGGGCATTGCAAGTCCCCTTCCAATGGTCCCGGCCGGCTAGACTTTGATGTGCAAGAACTGTCAATCAAAATTTACCAGTCATTTCGTTGCCCTTTTCACATCAAAGCAAATGACTTATGTTTCTTCCCACTTTTTTTGTCGCCTCATCATTCTTTCCTCACTTTTTAGGTCACTAAAACAAGACTTTTTAATTAAAAGGCACAAGCACAAGCGCAAGCGCAAGCTCTAGTTGAAGTTCCTTGCATCACCAAACCGTATTAAATTGAAAGAACTTTATGTTGGAACAAACTCTCTAGCATCTTTAACATGTGGCCAACACTAAAAGTAGTCTTTTAATTGCATGTGAACATTTAGTCCTTGACACATGGACTGTTCCTTCTAATAAAACAAATGAAATAAAAGGAAACACTAGCTAATAGTTATCCATCGTCAACTGCAAGGGTATCAATTCCCGATTAGTTACAAGGAAGAGTACAACACCAGTTACTTAGGGAAACAGAGGTCCTAGTTGACGTGTCTTGTTCAACGTTGGTTAGAAAATAGGAACCTTGCAAACTTGGAAAAACATCTTTCTTGATATTGCCATCTACCAATCACCAAGCCAACTCAGCCTAATTGCCTAAAAGAAAATCTGAAGGCCTCATGTATAAGTACTCTCCACCGACAGACCTTGGTACTAGCGACAAGAACCATTTGTGCTATGTTGCCTATTTATTGCATTCTAGAGAATGGCTCAGGAGCACCAGAATTAAACTATTGATGGGAATACAAATACCAGAAAGATGTCCCCGGCCTTCTTGGGACAGATCTCTTGCATGACTATTAGATATTATCAAAAAAAATACCAAGAAAGATGTACTCTCTCGATTCAATTAAGTAACAAAAATCAAGTTTTAATTTAAAATAAAATTTTAAGACATAACACATTCTATTTCACTTCAAATGTTCCAATTCTGTTTCGTTTAATTTGATCCAAATAATTATATGAATATCGTGTAAATATATAAATAAAATTTAATAAAATAAAGTTGAAAGTTTATAATTTAATCCAAGTCTCCAAACTCCAATGATAGGGAGAGAGGCGTGGGAGAGTCGTTTTCTAGTACCTCGCCCCAAAGGGGCCATTCTCAGGAATATGGACTATGGAGGGTTGCATTCACGTTCCATTGATTACACTCTCTCCACCCTTTACAAAAGTTCTCCTCCAACCAAGATAAAACTTTCTTCTGTCTCTGCAATTTCCCTCTGCTTTCTCTCAGAACAGATTTCTCTGCCTAAAGGTCATGGACTTTATTGCAACTATTATCTTCTTTGTTGTCCTCTTTTCCATTCTTAAGATCCTCTTGGTCCAGGATTGTAAACATTACTCTAAAAACCAGGTCCTTCGTGGTGAACTCTCAGAGAAAGACACTATAAGAAGCTGTAATGAGCATGATCTTGGATGTGGGTTTCAGGGGAAGTTGATTGTTGGCAATGAAAAGATTGAAACTTGCAAGAATGAAAAGGTTGAATCTTGCAAGAATGAAAAGGTTGAAACTTTCGAGAATGAAAAGATTGAATTTCGCGAGAATGAAAAGGTTGAAACTTGCAAGAATGAAAAGGCTGAATCTTGCAGTTGTCAAGGTGATCATGGGATTGGTGAGCCAGAGAGAGGGTTGGTTGATGAAGAGGATGATTGGGAAGGAATAGAAAGCACCGAGTTGGAAAGGCGTTTCGGAGCTGCTGTGGCGTTTGTTGGTTCTAAGACTAAAGCAGATATCATATCTAGTCTTAGCGGTGATCTCAAGTTGCAGTTGTATGGACTTCACAAGATCGCTATTGAAGGGCCTTGCCATGTGCCCCAACCCATGGCGTTTAAAGTCTCTGCTCGTGCAAAGTGGTACTAAAATAAACTCCCTCATTTTAAAGTCTTTTCTCTTTTCTTTTCCCAATCATCTTTGTTCTGTTTTCTGCTTTCTTTCATGCTTATTGATGATACATTCCAAAGAAATCCAGATCTTCTTTTCATTGTTATTGAAATCTACTAAAGTTCGGAAGCTTCTTTAACTTCTGATGAGTGTTTTTTTAATACGCTAGTAAAGAATGAGGAATACATGTCATGAATAAATATAAAAAAACAGAGATACATCAGCCGATCAATTATGTTCCATGACCACACCTGTAAAAGTGGAAAATCGAAAACAGAAAATGATTCGACCACGGTCATGCTGATTGCAGCTCTGAGTTAATAAAAAAACAAGTGGGTTCTCAAGGAAAACGATGATGCATATTGAAGAAATTGACTTCATACAGCCTGAAAGCAGACAAGCACAGAACGTTCAATTTAATCAACTGAATTGCTTTCAAACTTTTTAATATCTGGAGTTCTTTCTAGTCTTTCATGTCTTAAATTTGATTGCTATGTTTACTTTATAGCAAATTTGCAGGAAGTATATTAAGTCTCAGAAAGCTTGGTTACTATATTAAGTTTCAGGAAGCTTGGTTACTAGTAACTTTCTCCTTGTGAGATACATGGAAACATTTGTTCAGATTCTTGGTTTAATTTGAAGTAAATTGCTTCAGGAATGCCTGGCAACAACTCGGGGACATGCCCCGGGAGGTGGCAATGCAGCAGTATGTGAACATTCTTTCAACCAGTGGACTCAGCGCTTCCAGCATCTGCAGGGACTCCTAGAATAACCATAGCTAGCTTTTAGCCTGGAAAACATCGCTGTGAAAATGTTCATGTTGGTTGCATGCAGGAAAAGCCAGGAGTCATCTTCTTGCTAAGAGTAGGATTGTCAATAATGGACAAGAACGAAACTTGAGTTCCCCTGTAAATTAATCTCCAAGTTGATCACAATTTATTTATTCTATTCTTTAAATAAAAATGGAAAACAACCAATTTTTTTTCCAATCATTTAGTTTTCTTTCTAAATTTCCAGATTGGTTTATCTCAGATCATTATTACATTTAGTTTTCCAGACTTAGACTTTAATTGGCAATCAACATATTGCATAAGTTGATAACTGATTCTATCAGCAGTTGGTTGACAGTGGATTAATATAATTAATTTAACCAAGGGATAATATCAACAGTTTAATTAAATGTTTGATAAAATTAGTTATTTAGTATAATATAGTTAATTTAACCAAGGGATAACATCAACCGTTTAATTAAAAATGTTTGATAAAATTAATTATTTAGTATTAAATGTTTATATATAAAATGATTTATGAGGATATGACTTAAAAAAAAGATTTATAAGAATATGAGTATTAGTTGTTTATATCTTAATATTTTTTTAATATTCTCATAAGAATTTAGAAAGAGCAAAAAAAAGTTAACATCATCATTTTCTCTAATATTTTCCTTCGAGCTTTAAGAGCTTCAAAAGCTCTCTCAATACAACTTTTCAACGATGAATGAGTTCAATTAAAAACTTTTCGACGTCCTCTTGAATTGGTAAGAAGCAACTGAAGAACTTAAAAAATCACTAAAATACTACCAAAAATAAACTTGATAATGAGTTCGGTCTAATCATACCAGGAGTTTTTTCTCAAATGCAATACCAACGAGCTTAATATGAAATTGGGTCTGTAAAAATGATATCGATTTAATTTCTAATTTAAGGAAATAAAAATTTTATTTTATTTTAAAATTTAAATTTTAAAAATTGAAAATATATTTTTAATATATTAAATTAAAATAAAATTATTTTGAAAATTTTGTTTATATTAATCTCTTAAATTTAAACTTAGATAAAAATAATTAATTAAATTAAATTTGACTTATTAATTTTATATTAAATTGAATTGAATTAAACACAGTATACAAGTTATAATAATATTATATACTAAATATTGATATAAAAATGGACCTAAAAATTGGGTCTATACAAAAGTAATTAATGTAATATAATTAAATAACAGATTTAAAAGTATTTAATTTTTTGAAAATTTTAATTTAATGTTAAATATTTTAAACTTTTAATTTAATGACTAATTTTTTAATTTTGTATAAATTAAGTCAAATTTGTATCGTTATCTCTATCTCTATGTTTTTGAATAATTTATAATAACTTTTAGATATAATAATCTTTTAGTTCTTTAATTTCTCAATAAGAAAATGCTTTTCATGGTAATATTTTCTAATCAACGGATTAGGTTTAGGTCATGTTTAGTAAATAACTTATCAACTATTTTTTAGTTGATTGAAATATTTTAATTATTTGACTATATCAAACAACTAATAGATATGTTTAGTAATAAGCTGATTGCGTTGGTTGATTAAACTAATAAGTGGATTTTAAAAAAGCTCATACGTAGTAGTGTTTTGAGTCTAGAACTCGAAATTTAACGTGCAAAAACCAATTATACCCTTTAGGTTAAAGTCATTGTCCTCATGTAAATCCTTGTAATGGGAAAGGAAAATGTTTTACTGACCTCCTAATTATTCATTGTTAGACTCCCATTTGCACACAAATTTCATGTAATTATATAGATAGCAACTTTCTTTTTTTCTTTTTGCAATAATTATTAATCTTAGGCTATGTTAAGCATTTATCATTAATTTAAGATTGAGAAAAAAGAAATATTTATTATTATTATTATTATTATTATTATTATTATTATTATTATTATTATTATAAATTTACAAACTTATTTTTTACAAAATTAAATATTTAAAATTTAAATTCTTGTGAGAATATTCAAAGGAAAAATACTAAAATAGAATACTCAAGTTATTATAAATTATTTTTTAAATCATGCCACCATAAGTTATTTTACACAGAAACAGTTAATATTAAACAGTTAATTTTATCAAACATCTTTAACAAAAGTTGTTGTTATCTGCTGATAGAATCTGCTATCAATTAATCGCTGATAAAATCAGCTAACAGCTAATGCAATCTGTTGATTACCAAACAGGGTTAAAGTTGATTATCAAATATAACCATCAACAATTTGATAGGGTTAAACAGCTAAAATTTTTCAATCCACTAAAAAATAGTTGACAAATTATTTACCAAACAAGACCTTTATGAAAATTTTAGTAAGGCTCGATATCAAAACCTTTATTTCACTAGTAATTATAACTATTTTCTGAACATTTTTGAATTAATCCTTGTTTTGTTTTTCTAATATTCGTACTGAATAATTCTACATTTATAAATATTTTTAATTTTTAATTATTAATAAAAATGGCAATAATATGAAATTTCTTATAATTATACGTTTTTGCATAATTACTAACTTCATTTGGTGTACGTTATTATCTTTTTCGTGGACCTTTTCTTTTTTATACTATTAAATTTCTTTCTTTCTATTTTTAAGTTGAATTATTTTTCTTACCGATGGTGGATCAATAATTTCATATTTTATATAAGTCGTTCTTTTTCCAATTTTAAAATATTTATAAGTGTCTTTAAATAAAAATTTTTTTAATAAAATGTTTTAAAATGTTTAAGGTTTGATTGACAAAAATCAAAGTTCGAAAATAAATTTGCACTTTAAATTTAACATTTAAACTTGAAGTGCATATTTACATTTTTAAAATGTAAAAGATTCTATTATGATCTTTAATTTTTTTTTTTTTGTACTCAATCAAACGACACACGAAGAGCATAATACAAATTAATTGTGTTAATAAAATAGAGATCATAATAGAATCTTTAAAAACATTCGAGAAAATTAAATCGACAAAAAGTAGTCAAGAAAGCACATCGGATATTAAATTGGTAGGATAAGAAATTTAATATCAATTAATAATTAAATAAAATTAAAAAATTTAAAATAAGATTAGATTATAAATTTAAAATTTAATTAAATTTAATTAAATAAAAATAAATTGATTTATTTTAATTTATAAAAATTTACTGATTGATTAATAACAAAAATTATTAAAAATAAATTAAATAAAATAAACTGAAAAAATGAAAAAGAAAAAAATTAGTGAGTAAGATTAAAACTTTTAATTCTTAGCAGATGGACACTTCACCTCAAAATTAGAATTAGGAGACCAATTTTCAGTAAAAATAACGAAGTCTCCGATCAAAGCCAAACAAACAATTCGAGATCCAAAACCGTTGCTCGGCGATGGGATTGGTGGTGGAGAGCAGGGTCTGGGAACCGAGTCCTTGGATCTACTTGTTCATGTTTCTGAGTTGCTTCTTCTCTATTACACTCTGTTCTCGTCACTCCAAGTCTCTCTGCCCCTTCGATCGTTTCTCTTCTTCGTTTCTTCGTTTTCACCGGAAGTTTCTCTTTCTCTTCTCTCTCGCTTCTCTCATGGAAGGTCTCTGGTCCATATTCGGAGAGTTTGAGCTCCTTCATTACGGCTTTACCAAACGACAGATCGTTTCTTCGCTCTGCGTCGGTTACGGAGCTTCTCTCTTCTTCGGTCCACTTTTAGGAATGCTCTCTGATCTTATGTGAGTAAGGAAATAAATCTCCTTCTAGTTCGTTTCAATTTTCCGATTTTGTTTTTTATGCGATGTCAATTTTTGTGTGGTTTGGAATGATATAGTGGTTTGTGGAAATTTCGAATGTTCGCATTTCGACGTTGATTTGTTGTTTGCTTCTTGTTTTGTAGAGGACACAAGAAAGTTTGTTTACTTTTCTGCATTCTACACCTCGTCGTTGGCTTGTGGAAGAAGATTGTATTGCGACCTGGTCCTGGTGTATGGTTAACGAGTGTCTGTTTGTCTCTTGCCATGTCGATTTTTACATTCAGTTTCGAGGGTTGGGTAGTTGTTGAAAATGATAAGGTTTGTATCGCGAAACTCGTTTTTCTTGCTCTTGCAAATTCCAGCTTTTTGTTGTTATGTTTACCTATGACCTACTTTGCATAAGATTGTGATACTTTACTTTAGTGAGCAGTGATAAAATCTCATGGGTTTCCAATTTTCAGGAAGGACATAGACAAGATGCTTTAAGTGACACATTCTGGTTGATGACTTTAGTCGAGTCTGCAGCACTAATTGGAAGCCAGGTGCTTGCAAATTGGCTGGTAGGGAATAAATTGGAAAATGGCATCTCATCTTCTTCAACTGCTACAATAATTCTAGCAATAATTGGCATCATATGTTTAAGTAGAGAGTGGAAAGAAGCTCCACAAACTGCATCATCCAAGGATTACAGCGTTTCCTATGCACTTATCTTTAGTGGTAAGGGTCATATCGCATTCCTTGCGGCAACAAGCATTGTGAATGTTAATAAAGGCATAGTGCATAGTGCAACTTTGTTTCAATAACTTCATCCTCATTCCACATAATATTATTGGAATGGATTTTGATTTGGCGAGCTTTTTTGCTTGCTAGATAAAAGGATGTGGTTGCTGGGTCTGGCTCATGCTTCCCTTCAGTTCTCCGTTGCAGTCTTTTGGATTTTGTGGGCCCCAACATTGGTGGTATGATCATTTATCCATTGAAAAAATACATAGTTAATTAGTGCAAACAATTAAACATTCTCTGACTAGATGAGAATTAAATCTGTTTGTTCAGAATGTGGTTTTTGTTTGCCAATTTATCCTAAGTGTGAGATCTTATTCTTTTTCTTAGACAGAAACAAAATTACTGAAAAGTTGACTGTTTCTTTAATGCCTTCTAATTAAAATTTAGTTTTTCCTCAAAAAAAAAAAACCTCAATTAATCTTGTCTATGTACAGAATGTTTAACATTGAAGTTTGAAGAGGGCTTCAGTCATAACCGTCTTCAATCATTACCTGTAACATATCGTCATTTATATAGGATAATTCAGGGGTGTGGCTCTCTTAGAAATGTTAGATTATTGCTTTTTTTCTCGGATCCTATATTTAACATTATGGAAGAGCCCAAACAAAGTGGACTTGATTAAGCTTTTAAAGGGTCAATGAGAAACACATTAAGTTCTTATTTGCAAATGTCTAAGAGGCTTCTGTGGCTTTTAATTTTAGGCTGATGGAAGAGAAGTGAATTTAGGTCTTATATATCCGTGTTTGATGGGTGCAAGAATGCTAGGAAGCACAATATTCCCATGGTTGTTGAGTGGTGCATCACCTGTTCGAATGGAGGACTGCCTGGTGTATGCCTTCATTATAGTGGGATTTGCATTGTCAATAGTAGCTTATGATTATCAGGTATATGCGTTTTTACAAGTATGTTCAGATAATGTTTTGTTCTGGTTCTAATAGATTACATGTGAAATCTGTTTGCGATACCTTTGATATGCAGGAAGTTGGATTTTTAGTTGCACTTTTTTGCCTCTTCCATATGGCTGTTGGCTTGATTACACCTTCATTGGCGAGGTTGAGGACCATGTATGACAAAGAAAATTTTCTATTTTGATCTCATTGTTATTCAGATCAACTGCGTTTCAGTTATTTTGCTTCTTTTCACCTTACCAGGCATGTTCCAAATGAGTTACGTGGTGGGATGATAGGCCTTTCTCTAACTCCTGCAAATGCAGCTGTTCTGTTTTTCCTATTGAAAGTGAGTTTTCTAACCTGGATCTCTTAATAATTTCTGTCCATTACTATTTGTCAATAGATCAAAGCACGTTTGCTTGGCCAATGATGATGTAAATAGATGAATTATCACTTTAGTTGAAGCTGTGGTGTGCTTTTAGTATTCACTTGCCTCTCTTCAGATTCTTGTTGCTAACATCAATAACAGCTATGTTATACGAGGCTAAATTAAGAAACGTTGGACCAACATGAATTTCTCAAGGAAAAAGACTAGTATAATGTTAACCAGAGGGGAAGACCATTCTTAAGTATTTACTGGTTATTCTGACCGGTAATTGAGTTGCTGGAAAGAATTATGAACTTTTAGTGTTCACTATAAACTAGTCGTGGAGACATTCAATCAATGGTTAACAAAGACTTGGAAAGGACTCCCCTCGTGGTACAAACACAAGAATACCAGAAATTTCACAGGAAAAGTTATATGAGACAAAAAAGTGACCGTTGTCCAAGAAAAAAAAAAAGGAAGCAATTAAACGTGTGGAAGTTTATGTTTATCAATGGAAAGCATTTACTGCGTTGTTGAATTGTATTTCTATTTAATGTATCCGCGATAATACTGCATTCCTTCATTGTTATCCACTATATAGCAGACTCTGATGGACTTATTTGGTGGTTGTCATATGTCAGAGAGGCAGCTATCAGAACATTGAGAATTCAACTATGATGGCATTTGCAGTTCTTGGGCTTTTCCTAGCAGCAGGCTGCTTACAGCTTTTGAAGCAGTGGGGCAAACAACCATACCAGAACTGGCACAAGTTATGATATTTTATCCTACTTCATGTGCATCAAATTTGATAGACCCGATGCATTTCTGTCGTCTTTGTCAATTCGATGAAGGTAGGTGAAAATGGGATCAAATCTTCTGTGCCTATAATCCTGTGCTAACTCTGTTCCAGGTGATTTCATCCGCATATTGTTTTAGGTCTCATATATTTGTGTGGATGGGATTGCCTGGAATAGAGTTGGCACAAAGTTATGGGAACAGAGGATCTTGTTCTCACCTGATTCATTGCATCAAATCCTTATACTGCATGCCAGAAGCTACATTTTTTTTCCTTTTTCTTTTTCTTTCTTTTTTTTTTTTTTTACAGGTGCTGACTAAAAGGAAAACTTCAGGGGATCGCACTAAAACACGAGGCATCGTAACAGCAGAGCATACTTTGTGAGTTTTCAGATTCAAATGCATGTTTCTTGAGCTGATGGTAAGTGAGCAGCCGTGCCATGAAGGAAAAGAACAAAAGCAGTACCCATAGCAACACCACAACAAAAGTTGTTCACTGAAATTTTGAAGTAAACAGGGGTTGGATGGGGGTATGTTAAGTGACTGGAAAAGTTTCTCAAAAATATTAGTTCTTTCATAACAAATATGTTATTGACTTCGATACTGTTATTACATTGATTCAACTACTCCGCTACTCCCAAGGTACTACAGATTAATTATACCCTTCGGCTAAGTGAACCGGGGCCTATTCCGTACTGAAACCCATTTGAAGCACAACTGTTTGCTTGCTTTTATGCCAAAACCGGATAAATGACATGATTTGTTCAGGGATAGAAGATGACAACCTTGTCCCATGGTGACTTAGCTTAGGAAAGACTGATTACAGTAAAAAGTAAGCGGATGGTTACTATCGTTTGTTTAAACAATCCTTCAGAGAAATTTGATGAGTCTGTTTCCTTTGACTCTACCAATTATAGTTAAAGTTTTAAGACTCGGCATTGTTGTTAAGAAATTTAATTTGTATAGGTTTAGTAATTTAAATGCAACTTCCTAAAACAAAGATTAGAGTCAAATTCTATTGCTAAATTGGTAGTTGATTGAATCAAGAAGGCATGTTGTCTATCTAAACTTCGGTGCGTTGGGTGTAAGATTCTTACTTTGTCTCAAGCTATTTATGAATTTTGTTCATCCGATCCAATATATCAAATGAGAAGCTCAATGGAGTAGTACAATCTAGTGCCTATGAATGGAGGAGTCCTTAGATGGAAAGAGTGATTAGTACTTAGTTTTAACATGTATTGAGGACTAAACTAATATATATAGGGCATTTTGTCATCCACGTTTAAAAGGTTGTAGAATTTATTACATTAAAAAGGGTTGGCCAGAGATGCAAGAAACTGTATTTAATATGTAAAGGAATAAGTATGCATGCCCGAGGTTCTCGCAGCCACTTACGAATTTTAAGGGATGTTAGACAGAGATCATCATGAATTTTTTAGAATCTATCAGCATCTAAGGAAACTTCGATTACACTGATGATAGCAGATAATCTGATTAGATACTTCCAATTTATTTCACTTAAACATGAAACTAAGCATAAAATGTCTCAGATAAGAGTCAGCTTGCATTTGTCCATGGCATATCATCCTCAATCAGATGGCTATTGTAAACAAAATGTTAGAAACTTATCTGAGATATTTATGTGAAGATTCTGCTAACAAGTGGATGGACTTGATTCCAAAGGAGAGTATAAGATCACTTATAATCTAAGAAACTTATCTGAGATATTTATGTGAAGATTCTGCTAACAAGTGGATGGACTCGATTCCAAAGGAGAGTATAAGATCATTTATAATCTAATCATTACTTTAACCCTTTCTGATATCTAGTGTAAACATCCACCCTCTCTAAATGTGTCGTACTTGGCGAGGAAAATTCAGTTTTTAGTAGTGAATCAAATAATGTTATTAACAGTTTTTCTAACCAGTTTTCATCTTCTGAGAGAGTTTGAACATTTTTTCTAACCAGTTTTCATCTTCTGAGAGCACAAAACTCATGAAACAACAAAGTGATAAGAGTAGAACAAGAAGGAAATTTGCAATGGAGAATCATTTTTTTGTTAACTCACAACCATATAAACAACATTAACTTCATCGCATAGTAAAGTACAAACTATCACCTTGTGATATGATCTATGATCTTACCAGATTAAGGAAAGAGTAGAACAAGTAGCTTTATAAGTTCCAACAAGCATAGATCTAACAGCAACGTTTCAACATAACATATCACTATCCTGTACTTGTTTTGGATAGGAAGATGATCAAAAGTTATAATTAAATTGACAGCTCAACGTAATGTACGAAAATTGCTAAGCAAAACTGAGCATATTTTTTTAAAGTCAAGTCTGTCACCGGCACAATACTAATTCAAACGCAAGGAAAGATTCAAAGACAAAAGGAAAATTATATGAGAAGAATATTCAGATAAAAGAAGGAAGTTCATAGGGAAATATTAGTTTTATTCTTCTTTAAACAACTGGTCACATGACTTGTTATGAATGAATATTTGATTGTTGTATTAATCGTTGTTCTAACAGTCCAGGAATAACGAACATCTGTATGAAACTCTCTCTTATCTTCCTTTCCGAATCCTTCTCTTTATCTGGAAAAGCAACCACTTCATACAGAATTTCGTTTAAAGAAACAGCTTTCACGTTGTGCAAGCTGCATCTCCAGCCACATGACACACACCAGGAAAGAGCTAAACTTTGGACATCCCTTTGAGCAAAAACCATCATTTCAGCGTCTGATAACTGCTTTATGTGCATTCCATCTGTTGAATGTTCTATTCTTGAGGTTCTAGGTCTCGGAGGACTCTGTTTAGTACCTTCGACAGTACTCGGACTCCCAATTGGGGCTGCAAATTTTGATCCTCCTAAGATAAGTCACAATGAACTCCTTTTGAACACAAATAGTGAGAGAAATACCCATAGAACTCACTTACTCATCATAGACTTGAAGAAAAGCATCCAGAGAAATTTCAAAAGTAGAATTTCATGTCAGCTAATTAAAGCAGGAACTGCATGTGGAGAATCATATTTCATGCAGACAGACAACTGTATTCTACGTTCCAACTTTGCAGAAGAATCATAAAATTTGTGCTAGCCACTGGAAGAGTTGTTAGCCGTCTTAAGAATTTATTGGTATCATCAGCAGCTTCCACATCACTTATCAGCTGAATGACTACTTCGCAGATATTATATTGAAGAGAGTTCTTGTCCCAGGCACGCAGTTAAGCGGAGTAGAGTGTAAGGCCTGTTTCAGTAGTATAACTACAAGAAAAAAAGAAAAAAAAAAAGCATTTGCCAGAGGTACAGGCAGTAATCCATCACCTCGTGAACTTTTCTCACTAACATCATAAGTGATAGCAAAATTCTCTCTCTTCCAACACTAGGACTACAATGGAAAACACACATTGAGAGGTAGAATCGGTAAAGAAAGACATATAGATGCAGCTGAATTCGCATAAGCTTCCATCTGCAATCCAAATCCCAATGAACTTCCATTTACAAAGATGTATTTATTGTATTCTAGGAGAAAAAGCTTCATGGAATACTTGTCCTGCTGCCACCTCTAATGATCAAAGCCTGAGGAAATTTCAGGAACATCTGCCTCAAAATCAGCAGACAAATTAGTCCTTTGCCAAATTAATAGCAAACTTGTGTGCACAATATCAACCATTTAAACGCTCCATATTCCAGAAATCTGAAGGAACATAGCTTAGATTGATTTCCATTTCAAGTAACTGAATTCCAAAGCAAAATAAACCACTTACACTTTCAACCCAGGAACAAAAGATCAGAGTTCTGCAGATCTGAGGCATTTGGGTTTCAGATTATTCAAATTTGACACCTCTTGCAATCATATTGATTGAGCCATGACCACTAAAATGTTCATCACTCCAACCATGGTAGTCATGTGGCAGAAAATGCAGCCACGAGCTTTGATTAAAGGAGGGTCAGTGGAATTTCTACTAGGACGTTATTGTTGTTGTTTTTGTTGTCGTTGTCTCACAAAGAAGGGCATTTACATACAAAATGAGAAGCCTTCCCAACCCATGACTTTGAAGCAGGTTTTGCTACAAAAAAAACCCAATTGCACACTCCTAAACAAGCTTCTTGCACCAATGAAGAACTCTAAACAGTTGAGTTTCAACAATAGCCCTTATACTATATTTCCTTCTTTTTGCATCTTCAAGATCCAAAGTTCTATATGCAAGAGAAAGCAAATACATTGCTGGATGGAGTCTCCTGCAGCAATATAAAAAGCAGAAAAATTTGCAAATATTTGACGATAGGAAGGAATTAAAAATAGTGACTAGATCAATATTTTGTTAAGCAAGGAATTAAAAATAGTGACTAGATCAATATTTTGTTAAGCCTCCTATCCGTATACAATATGAAAGGAGAAAGGAGGAGGAACCAACGGCTGGCACTGCTGTCATTTCTGCAAGCTAAAGGCTTTGTTTTCCTGTCAGAATGCTAGTACCATATAGAGGAGGTAGCAGGTTGTAGGATTCTGTGTCAGGAATGTTGGGTATAATAGGGGCATATGTGGGGTAGGAAGGGTATTGGGTAGTCTGTCAGGTTGTGAAAGTGGGAGAGTTGGTCACCTCTCAAATGTGGCCTTTAGTCATCCAATATCTTCCTCCCTTATCAATAAAATCCTAAATACCAGCATTCTCTACCTGAGTTCATCTATCTATTTCCTTATTTCCTCTTCTACTGACATTTATTTGCAGAAGTTTCATATCATATTTATATCCTATCTACTAGGTAGTTGGTTTAGTTGTTTTCCATACTTATCTGTCAGTGAATTTATAATTTAAATTGGGAAGAGGGTAAAGACTACAACAAAAGAGCATCACCCAATAGAAGAAGACAATTGGATGTTTCCTTTCATTAAATCAAGGTCCAGAATAGTTGTGTTTGGTGTAATTGTATCTCAGGTCTAGAAAATCTCAACTATCAATCAAAATACAGCCTATGGGCTAAGATACAATAGAAATAGAGATTGATGGGGAACAAGTAAATAAATAATACAAAGGACAAGTCATCCAGGATTACTGTAGATTATATCACCTACTTATTGCTTTTATTTCATGTTGTAAACATGTTTGTACACCACATGTACTAATGTGATATAAATAGGAGAGTTTAATCATAGGATTAAATGCTTTAACATCCAAAGCAGAAGAAGAGCTAAGATATTTTGCAGAATAGGAACTCCAAACTTAAAATGTAAAATCTTAGAATTTTCAAGTCAGACACCTCGTACTTTATTTTAGATTATCTTTTGCTTCAAGTAGAAAATAGATAGATTCAACATATACAAAAAATTATAGTTTTGATTGATGACGAAGTACTATTGACAGCCAGCAAATAGAAGAATTGTCCCCATAAAGCTTAAATTACTTGAAACTTATAAGACTGAAATCTTCTCTGAAGCTACACAAGATATACTTACTTCTCATTCTGGTCAGCTTCACTAAAGCCGTCCCAATGTCTCTGGGACAGGACTGTATGACCTTTTCTATCTTTACCAAATGTTTCAATATACCAACCGCCTATATCGTGCATGCCGCAACGAGGCTCAAACAGCCAAAATCTGCAACAAAAATCCATATTAAGCAAACTACAAGTAGAAAATATTCTCAAGGCACGGATCAATTGTCTCCATAAAAGATACAACAAAAAATAGATGAACAATTTTGATTAGTACACATCATACCCTCATCTTTCCAAATCCAATAGCAGGAGACATTGAAAAGGTTTTAGTTATCAGCTATCAATCAACAATTATCAGTTATTAGTTGGGTTTAACGAGCTGATCAAAATTGTTAGCAACTAAAATGAATCGCTGTCCACGTAACCAAAATCATGAACCAAAAAGTGGATACTAAATTTGGACTTAATCTTTCTGAAAATTAAGTGGGAATTACATTTTCTGTCAAGGCTAATGTTCAAGTGAAAACAAACCGACATTAAGAAAATTATAAAAATTTACAGTTAATTTTTATAAACAGAAAGTCCAATCAAGCAAGCTAGAAGTTATTTTCCACCCTTAATTGCTAGTAGTGAACCTAGAAGGATATTGAAATTATTCTTCAGTAAAATCATTTCATATAAGCAATGATTAAATAATGAGGTTTAGCTAATGTAAGTAAAGAGTACAAAAAAATTCAACCATCAAAAAAATTCAACCATCACAAACAACTGAAATGATAGAGTTTACTTGCTGGGGGGTAACCGCGCTCTTGTGCATCGACACTCACAAACAGAAACTTTATGTCCCAGCCCATACCAGTGCATGTGCCTCACCTGCAATTTTGAATAAAGTAATACAACACAATTATAGTAATACTTCATGCAAGAAAGCAACGTGCAAGAGGAAGAATGTTTTCCTTTCTTTTTTGTTATTTTGTTAGATACACAAAAACAGTTTTCCCTTGTAGTGACAACTCATAAGATGCACAGACTCAACGTTGAAATGCCGCAATACTAGGAGCATGTACAGCAAGGGATAGAAGTTGAAGCACTTATGTAACTGAAAGCTGGATATATCTGGAGAAACATAACGAACCATGAATGTTCTGTGTTTCATTATCACATGGGTTTTAATACCAGTGTTATCATAGACAAAGCATGATCCCTCCTCAGGAGTGGTCCCCAGCCCTCTTACAGTTCCCAGTTGAATCGTTGATCCAGCTGCAACAGCTGAAATAGAATCCTTGGAAAACCCTCCATTGGAATTTGGGACATTGCTATCTGAACTAAGAAAAACATGGATTTCATCTTGAGCATCTTTGCCCTGCATGTCATCACACAGGCTTTTTGGAGGTGTTCTAGTGGCCACAGCAACCAACCTTCCAGCAACATGCAACTCCAAATTTTTAAATGCATATGACTTATTATGCATGGTATTCCTGGCAAGAATCTTAAGATTTTCAGCATCATCAGCTACAGTTGAACTCCTAAGGACGCTCACATTCTCTGAAGATGGACAGATTCCCAAACCATCAGCATCAAAGGAACTTAACTTTTGGGTGCAAGCAGGAGCTATTTGAGGATTATAATCAGCAAGGCACACCAATCCAAAAAGATCACGACCTGAAACCAAGTGCAGGACTTCTGGGGTGTCATAGACAGATCTTTCCTCTGCCTCGAAGCAATCAGGAAGAAGATCCATGGACTTAATACCAGGTCCATAGTAAGCTGCATGTACAGCTTCATAAAAATCAGCTTCAAGAACATTGAAATATCCCGTTCCAACAGCCACCTTCTTCTCCAAAACTATATCATTTATAGCCGATCTGTACCACCTCAACCATTCCACGACTTCCATCTCTTTACTTGCAGTCGTATACGATTTATACATGTACAACGTAGAAACTGGTCTAGAATGCTTCTCCAAAACCATTCTTTGAGCCAGCAGATACCTGTCATAGTGGGCTCTCCGCTCCGAGTCAGAAAGGATCTGAAACAACCCCTAAATCGCCTAAGTCTCAAGAATTACATCAACTACAAAGTCAAACAACTAGTCGTGATGCTCCTAATACTACTACTAGACTACCTGGACTACTCAAACCACTCGGCGACCAGCTTTTGTTTGGCGTAATTAATAATTGTCTCCTATCTCGAGCAAATTTGAAAAGAAAAAAAATGCAAAACATAGCGAAATAACCAACTACTTCCATTTACTACAGCACTAATAACAACGAAATTCAGCGATTCAGGCGATAATCAAGAGTAGCAAGCACCTCATAAGCGGCGAGGATTCGAATAAAGCGTTGAGAATCGACGTTGGAGTGATCGAGATCGGGGTGAGTTTCTTTGGCCAATTTTCGGAACGACGCTTTGATTTCAGCGAATGAGCAGGTCTCCGGTACTCCCAAGATATCGTAGGCGTTCTCGGAGGGAAACTCGGACCGAATCGACTCAGCTCCGGTGCTAAAACATCGAATTTCTCGACTCGAGAAGAATGAATAGCGATTCATGTATTCCAGTTACAATTTTCTGGCAGAAACGAAAGGTGAAGCGTTGATGACGAGGAACCAGAAGGTGAGTGGGTCACCTATATGCTCAAACATCACAATACAAACTTCATAGCACATCAAGGCTCAAGCCCGTGCTCGCCCGTGTTCGCCTCTGCTACACTTATGTCTGTATTAGGCTTGGATTGGATTGCGAGATTGGTGGGGGGTTTGATAATTTGGCGGTACCAGAATAATAAGTAATTATGGAGAATAATTATTTATGTATTTAGAATTGTTATTTTAGTAGTTGCTGAAATATAAGAATGAGTGTTTGACAAATACGATTAAGTTGTTAAGAAGAGATAAAATGATTAAAAAGTATTGATTTAATAAACTATTAATTGTTGTGTAAATAATTAAAAAATATATCGTTAATTATATAAATTTAAAATTATAAATAATAAAATATTAAATTAAAATAAGAAAAATATAAATAAAATAAATTTAGTAAATAAATATTTCATAAAAATATATTATTAATCATATAAATTCAAATTATAAATATTAAATTATTAAATTAAAATAAGAAAAATAAAATAAAATAAATTTAGTAAATAAAATATTTCATAAAAATATTTTATTAGTCATATAAATTTAAATTATAAATATTTTATTATTAAATTAAAATAAAAAATAATCTTGAGGATATAATGGAAAATAATAATTATCAGAAGGTTACTAATAGAAAGTAGAATTTTTACCGCATAAGCACTTTCCTACCGTAACCCTCTTTCTATTTATCAATTTTTACAGTAACACCGCACTTTCCTCTAACCTCCGGTTATTCGCTCGCAAATCCAAACATATAACTGCATTTAAAAACTGCGGTGAATAAGTACTTATCCCTACTGTACTGCAGATTCAAACGAAACCTTAATCCACTAAAGAAAGGAAGGATTGTAATCAGATTGCAAAATCGAATAATTATCATTCCTTAATTACGATATTGTATTTTATGTTTAATTATAATTAAGTTTAGTTTTATTGAGTCTAATTTTGAAATATTATTGAAAAAGATTATTTTTATTTATCGAAAAATTTAAAATTGAAAAAAAATTATTAAATAAAAATTAATTGATTTATTTTAACTTATAAAAACTTGTTAATCTATTAAAATCAACCGATTAATTAATAAATTAATTAATTTTTAACAATAATTATTAAAATAAATTAAACTAGAAAGTTAAAAATTAAACTAAAAAATTGTACAATACAAAGCTTTTACGGTTAAACTAGTTGGAAATTTTAATTTTTAATTAAATGAGAAATATAATAAATATTAAGTTATACTAAGAAGATGAACTCAATTTTTAATTTGATGTAATCATTAGATTTGAACTCAGTTTTTAATTTCAACCTCAATTCTCAATTAAAAATAAGAGTTTGAGAGACCCACAGCGCGGCGGGTAAAGGTAAGGGGGCGGGCACTAACTCAAGCCCATCTTTATAAATGATCAACATATTTTTATTCTTGTAAAAATAAAATAAAATAAAATAAGACTTTTTTTAAATTTATAAAGAATAAAAAATTGAATCTATATTTTATTTATTTTTATTTTTTATAAAGGCCCAAAAATAAGAACTCTTTTTTACTTCATCTAAAGCGTTTAAAATATTATGTAGGGACGTCAATAAATCGGGCTAGGCTCAAGTTGACTTTAGTGACATCTGGCTATTACCGAACCTTAGCCCGTGTGGGCCAGATGGGCCTGCCCATAGCTTCGCTTGCTAATGAGCCATCCGACCTATCTAAATTTTTAATTAAAAAAAGAAAAAACAGTTGATTTAAACTTGAGCCAAAAATCAGTCAGATCAGGCCGAAATTAACATCTATAATATTACGAATGACCTTCGATGCCCACCTGAAGGCTCATCCTTTTTTTGTTTTGTTTGTAACAATTGAAGTATTTGTTAAGAAACAATCCGTCTATCCTTTCACAATTGGACTAGCTCCTCTAAGTTACAGTTTAATTGTGTTCTGTACATTATAAACTACAATTTTCTTTTCGAAAATGCCTGTCGTCGGTGATAAATAGACCGTCGACGGCGATATTGTGGTCGGACAAATGCACCAAAAGTACAAGCCAGTAGTCTAGGCTCTCTAGCCTTCATAACTCCAACGCGCATCACAGTATATCTATCTCCTCCATAACTTCACCGCCGCATTTTTTGACAAATTTCATTTATTTTGGTTCCTTTCCATGACGCGGATGCATGCTTCGACAAATGCAGTGTTTTGATTTGACTTCCAGAAATGCTATCTCGTGCAAATGCATTAATTATGGAGACTATAGTACCATGTCACCGGACAAAATCTTACCAAGGCAATATGATTGTCATGATCAGACATTAAAGCTTCTGCCCCGTAGTTGGATTATATACCATATTTACTATTTGAGGTGCGCAGCAAAATCTTTATTTTTATAAATTCTTTAATTAAAAGAGAGATTAATTAAGTTTGGGTCATGACCCAAATAAAGTACAATAAAGGGATTAATTTTGTGTTATTTTAAGAAACAATAATAATTGGAGATCTCTAATCTGAATAAGTAAATAAATATTTATATTGATTAAATTAATTATAAATTAATACCCTTTTGATAATAATCAAATTAAGTCATTAAAAGAAAATTATGTTTGTTAATATTATCAACTTATAATTAATAATTTTGTTTAGGGGTAAAAGATAAATATTATTGATTTTTCAATGTAATAAATCATTAAATTGTATTAAAAAAGAAGAGAATCTCCATGTATAAATAAATAGTTCAAAAATCGATATCTAGAGATCAGGTATCTTATATGTAATTGTCGCATTCTTTTACTTGATGGAGACGACGAATCATATTGGGGAATGCTATATAAAGTATAAACTGAAGACACTATGGATAAACGGCTACTGTAAGCAACTCGATTTCAGGGACTAATGTCGCTAATACATTCTTGTTTACATTTGATTCAACAACCTATAGCCTCGAAAAGTGTACTTTCCAGCTAGTTTTAAGTAAACTTTTGTAACGCCTAAAACAAATAACAAAAGATTATCTCCGGCATGGGAATGATATCAGTTTCGGTAAGAAATCACTTGTCAACCTTTTTGTTAAGGTAACGTGTGTGATTTATGAGTTCTAGAAAAAGGATTTTAAAATATGGTATCTGTTAATAAAGCCATGAAGGGAAGGATTAGAAGCTTGAAAGTGAGGTTAGGTTGGAGGCAGTAGGCAGGAAATGAATGGACAGACCCAGGCCACATGAGGCAGGCTTGAACCCCATGGTTCTTTCTCTACTTACTGCAGACAGTTCATTATTCATACTTTGAACTCTACTTTTTCACAGTGCTTTTAAGAACTTTGGGGCATCTTAGAAAGATATATCCATAATATGCTGGATATTGTTAGAGGTGCATTACAACAACTAGTGTTGTATGTTGGTTCCTAATGCAAAGGAAATAGACATTTGCTCTAGCTGGAACTTCGTGATTACTTGGTTTCAATAATTAGCTATGATTTTGGAGTTGATCCTTAAGTTTTTGCTCCATTAACTTGTGTCAATTGATACATTATGTTAGGTTTGAAAATAAGGGAAAGATGTAAGCTCTTTAGATTACTCCCACTCGTCCCACTTCGCATTTCCAAATATCACAGTTCCATTACCAACTACGAAAGGTCGAGAAGGGATGGGCAGATGGATATTTCTGTTCTCAGTCAACAGCATCCCTTGGATCGAAATGACAGAATCCAAATTCCACTGTTTTCAGGGTGAACGTGATGCCCTGCCCCACCACCAATTATCACTGCGATCCAAATTTCCAATTTTGTTTGCGTCTTGTTAATTTGTGACTAGGAAAATAGAAAACCTGTGAGACATTTCAGTTCTATTTAGTTGGGGAAACAAAATAGGTAAGTTGGTTGGCCGGTAAACTTCAAATCAAAGCCAAGTTATGCAAATATAAAGAATGGCCAATTGAATACTAGACACGTATCTGTGAACCATAAAACGTAGGATTGAAGTTTACCTTCCACTCTTGATCAAAAATAATAAAGTTTTAATACATGTTCATAATGTATTTTCTTGAACATGCCATCGAGTTTGGCTACCTGTTCAATCCAACTTAATTGAAATGAAGGAAATTACCGTCGGAGCAAGACAGTGTCAGATTACGGCACTTGATAAGTTGCACTTTGACCGTCTCTGAAGTCTGAACTATGTTAGGGTCGAATGGGATTCCATGATCCCATCCCATAAGCTGTAAAGATAAATGCTTGCCTTGGCCTCATCAGGCCACGATCTTTTACCTGCAGAAGGGCAAAAGTAAAAGTTCATAAGCAGTGAAAAGAGTGTATATATTATGTCTTAAACACGAAAGATTCTTAAGAGAGAAGCACAGGGGAGGTGTATGGATAAAAGCCGGAGCACACGTGACCCAAGCTAGCTAGCAATAGCATTCACGATATGGAATGCTATACACGTAGATCTCCTCTCTTTGTCTCATACTCTTCAATCATGTAATGGAACAGACAACAACCCACCGTCTGTGTGTGGACTCAATCTCTGCTATAATTACGCACTCTCGTTTCATATCTGCGTTAACCCTGTTAAAATAGAGCACCTGGCCAAAGCAAAAGCTTCCGTCTTCATATTCCTCGGTTGGCCACTCAAAACTCCCAGGAACTGAACGAGAGAAACTCGAGATGGGGACAACTATGTCTGTCACGATTATTCTTCTCCTGAGTCTCTGTCACATATCAGTGGCATCAGTACCGGAGAACAATCGCAAAACCTATATAGTCCACATGTTCAAATCCCAGATGCCGGCGAGTTTCGAACACCACACTCATTGGTACGACTCCTCTCTCAAATCGGTGTCTGAAGATGCAGAAATGCTGTACACATACGACAATGCCATTCACGGGTTTTCCACCCGACTGACGCCTGAAGAAGTTAAGCTGCTCGAGATCCAACCGGGGATTCTCTCTGTGTTGCCCGAGTTGAGGTACGAGTTACACACAACTCGCACACCTGAGTTCCTTGGACTCGATAAGAATTCCAATTTGTTTCCCGAGTCAGACTCAGTCTCTGAAATGATAATCGGTGTCTTAGACACTGGTGTCTGTCCAGAAAGCAAGAGTTTTTCAGACATTGGTCTTGGGCCGGTGCCCAGTAGCTGGAAAGGCGAGTGTGAATCAGGCACCAACTTCACAGCCGGGAATTGTAACCGAAAACTGATCGGTGCGAGGTTTTTCTCCAAAGGCTACGAGGCTACATTAGGCCCTGTCGACGAATCTAAAGAGTCGAAATCACCCAGAGACGATGATGGCCACGGTACTCACACTGCTTCCACAGCTGGTGGATCACAAGTGGAAGGAGCAAGCCTTCTGGGATATGCCCAAGGGGCGGCGCGTGGAATGGCCACGCACGCAAGAATCGCGGTATATAAGGTGTGTTGGGTTGGTGGTTGCTTTAGTTCTGATATCCTTGCAGGAATGGAAAAAGCCATTCAAGATGGCGTGAATGTACTTTCAATGTCACTCGGTGGAGGCATGGCTGATTACGACAGGGACAGTGTGGCCATCGGAGCTTTCGCAGCAATGGAAAAGGGCATTTTAGTCTCATGCTCAGCTGGAAATGCTGGTCCAAGCGCATATAGTTTGTCAAACGTCGCACCTTGGATAGTCACAGTTGGTGCTGGCACATTGGATCGTGACTTCCCTGCTTATGCTAGTCTCGGCAATGGGAAAAACTTATCCGGCGTTTCTCTCTATAGAGGCATCTCATTACCAGGAAAGTTGCTGCCTTTTGTGTACGCTGGTAATGCTAGTAACTCTACAAATGGCAATTTATGCATGATGGATACGTTGATACCGGAAAAAGTCGCCGGAAAGATAGTATTGTGCGATCGTGGTGTGAATGCAAGGGTCCAGAAAGGAGCTGTAGTCAAAGCAGCTGGTGGGTTGGGTATGATTTTGGCCAACACCGCTGCCAACGGTGAAGAATTGGTTGCTGACGCCCACTTGCTGCCTGCTACTGCATTGGGTCAGAAAAATGGCGATGTCATTAAGAGCTATCTGTTCTCGGATACGAGCCCGACTGTGACAATTCTTTTCGAGGGCACCAAAGTTGGTATCCAACCATCGCCGGTGGTTGCGGCGTTTAGCTCAAGAGGGCCTAATTCAATCACACCGGATATTCTGAAACCGGACATAATCGCTCCAGGTCTCAACATCTTAGCCGGATGGTCAGGTTCTGTTGGTCCCACCGGTCTGGCAGTCGATAACCGGCGTGTGGAGTTCAACATCATCTCCGGCACCTCCATGTCTTGCCCACACGTGAGTGGCCTGGCTGCCTTGCTTAAGGCGGCGCACCCCGAGTGGTCGCCGGCGGCCGTTAGATCAGCATTAATGACCACTGCTTACTTTACGTATAAGAACGGCCAGAAATTGCAAGATGTTTCCACCGGGAAGGACTCAACACCCTTTGATCATGGTTCAGGACACGTGGACCCAGTTTCAGCCCTCAACCCTGGGCTAGTCTATGATTTAGCGGTTGAAGATTACTTGGGCTTTCTCTGCGCTTTGAACTATACAACCTCACAAATTGCGGCTCTTGCAAGGAGAAACTTCACGTGCGATGCGAAGAAGCAATACAGTGTGACCGATCTCAACTATCCTTCCTTTGTAGTCAACTTCGATTCCTCGAACGGTGGCCGTCTGATCAAGCACACACGAACTCTTACCAATGTGGGGCCTGCTGGAACGTACAAGGTTTCGGTTACTCCGCAGGCTTCGGAGGTAAAGATTGCGATCGAGCCTGACACGTTGAGCTTCAGCAAGCTAAATGAGAAGAGGTCATATACAGTCACTTTCACTGGAGTTTCGAAACCAACCAATAGTGTAAACAGCTTTCATCGTATAGAGTGGTTTGACGGAAAACATGTTGTTGGGAGTCCAATAGTCATCAGCTGGTCTTAGGACAAGGAAAGTTTGGTTAAATTATAGAAATTATTTGCTCGAAGAGTCTGATCAATTACTTATATTTAGCTTTTCATAATTCTGAAGTTAGATGATTGTTATCCTGGCTGGATCAGTGTTTCTTTCCCTTTGTAAGATGTTATTAATATAGATGAGTATTTCATATTATTGCGTAACATACTCATCAGTATATATCATCATCAAGAGTTTCTAGCTTTTCCGTGGTTATAAGTTCATGTTCACTCCATTCCTAACTGAATTTATCAGATTGAAGCCAGTTTATGTGTTGAAGTAAATATTAAAGAGTTCATTCAATTCTTTTTGCTACGGAAGCACGGAAAATGGTGCTTCAGGCAGATGGAGCAGAAGACACGGAGAAAGCCAGTGCGTAGTAATGACAAATAAGGTATTAGAAGGTAAGCTCAAAGGCTGTAGAACCGAAGGTCATCAACAAACACAGCCTATCCATGTGGCTCTCGCAATCGATGCTCCTAGTCCTACCCCTTAGCTATCACTGTCCGCGGAGACAAATCAGAAACCAGTGGTTCACCCAAGTCCACATATGTTGAATTCTGCATATTATCAGTAGATTTCACTGCTTTCTATCGCTTGGAGTGATCTTAGCAATTAAGTGATATTTGCTTACTTTCTAAAAATTGTAACTGTTAGATGTATCCTTAACTATTGAGTGGTGATAAAGCAGCAGCTTCGCTGATTTACACCGCATCTGGTGATTAGATTACTTACAGGTCTAACCTTTTCAAATTATATCAGATTCCAATAGGTTACAAACGTTATGAAATCAGGTGTGGTTTAAATAGGCCGTCAAAATATTGTTGGTTCTTTGTTAGTGTTACAAGTTGCAGGATGCAGGTCGGAGATTTAGGGGAAGCTTTGGTTGATAGGTTTGGGAAAGATTCAAAAGAAGACTCGGGGTAACTAGTTTTGGGCTATCTTCGAGGTATTTATGTTTAGTTGGACGCTACTCAATTTCTCGGCCTTTGAATCCGCTGTAGAGCCTGGTCTTCTTGTACCTTTTGATCTCCATCCAACCGAACCTTTCCTATTGAAAACTTAGGTGGCGAACATATGTTATTTTAGATTGAGGTGCGGTATATGTGTTATATGGCTCACTTGAATCATTTTTAACGTTCGCAAAACTTAATATTAGCCATATAGAAAATTGGAACATAATCTTATTGTATGTTGCAAAATAAAATACAAATTTGTATGGTTCTTTGAAATCTAAAATTATGTTAAATTTTAACATAATTCATTTATAAATGTAATAAAGCATAATCATAAATCATACCTAATTATAAAATTCAATTTTCTTTTCTACCGCATCTCTTGAATTTATAAGTTATGTGAATCAGCATAATCACACAAGTATCTAATTTTTAATAGTATTTATATAAATTAATTGAGAAAATTCTACAAGTACTATAAAGAAAGATAAGCGAAAATTGGTACCTCCTATAAAACCTATACTTGTTTATAATTAAACTATAATTTTAATTTCAATTGAACTTTAGAATTAAATATCTATTAGGTCCTCATAATTAAATATCTTATATTTGACCATAAAGTTCTCAAATTTTACAACCATGTTTAACTTGAATAAATTACCTTTTTTCTTTTCAACCGTTTTCTGTATATTACTCGTTAACTTTTTAAATATGTCGACAGTGAATATAAATTATAATCTTAAATTAACAACACATTTTAACCACACAAATATTATAAATGTTAAAGTCTTTTTGATGTATTTTTGTATAATTAAATTCTTTTATCATATAATGTTCCGATCAGACATAAAATATGAAATTATTTTCCTACTTTACTTGAATCTAATCACATTAATTCTTAATCAATAGTAACTAATTCTTTTAGTGATATTTGAAAACTGTTTTTTAAACTATCTTCCACTTTTACTAAAAATTCTCAATTTAATACTGATCGAGACTAATGAAACAATCTTTTTAATTACTTTAGGATAATGAATCTTTTATTGATTGCTCAATTATCTTTATATAGTTCAAGTTATATTCAATGACTATCAATCAAGATACCTTTGATTAACATAGGTCCTAAATAGTATTAAAACATGACAATCCCTCTATAAAATACTTTGGAGATCTGGTTACTTACACAATAATTAAAATGAACATTTCTATGGATATTAAAGTAATGTTTTATATGAAATTATTATGTTGTTTCAATTTAGTGAATTTATTCTCTAACAAGTGCTCATACAATAATTACTTTCTTTATAAGAAAGAAACATAACAAGTGTTAATCTTTTCACCTTTCTTAATATTCATTCTTAACATGGCAACTGCTAGCAATTTAATCGTAATTTTATTTGCAAAGCGTATATATCTCTTGAACTTTATCTTATTACTTAGTCAATCAAACAAACATGCATAAGATAATAATAACTTTATTTAATTATGTCACAAGTAAATAAAATCAACTAATTATTTCTAAGACATAAACCAGTAATCTCTCACTTGCATTAACTCAATCGCTCGAGTATCTTATACCATATCTCTGGATGATAATCATGCTACTATTGGGACAATGATTTAGTGAAAAAATTTTATAAGATTCTCTTTGGGGATCACTTGCTTAAACCTTAAAACTTTCATCTCATTTATCATCATAAACAAGAGCAATTACCAAAATATATAATGCAAACATTAATGAGACTTTAACTCTTTTTGCATGCTTATTGAAATGTTTCAAAATATATTACTATTCGAACAATGGATTGATGCAATTTGATGACTAATAATAAACAATTTACTTTAAATTAGAAGCATAATAAAGAGATAATTAACGCAAGTCTACGTATGCTAAGTTTTACAATTTTAACCTCGATAATACTGTAAGCGCACGGGTCGTTTGCGTAGTACCTAAGGTGTCGATCCCACGTGGAGGGGTAATCTAATTCTAAAATCTAAAGTCGAACTAAATCACAACAATCTAAAATAAACAATAAATGCAAAAAATTAATCAATCAAATAATCAATTACGAGAATTAAATTTCAGAAACATAAACAAAATATCAAATCACAAAATCCAATCCAAAATCAACCTAGAAACTACCAACTGAGAGAAAGGGGGTTTTAATCCGAAATTAATGAAAATCTAATCAATTGTGCAATTATATATCAAGTTACCAGGTCTAGATAGTCCTAGGATAGATTACTCTCTCTCTCGTTATAATCTTTAAACCCTAATTAATAATCCATAATTGAAATTATAGAATTGTGATATCTCGATTCACAATTGACCCAAAACCTAAATTAATTCTAAAATTGTCTATTAACCTACCGGGAACCTATGCTTAATCTCTCGTTACACGATTTCACCGGTTTGATTCAATTCTTATCTAACAATTTACCTAACTCTCGTTAGCCCAAATTGATGATATTCACTCTGCTCATCCTCTCAGTTTATTGCCGAATTATTAAGAATAGAAATTGAATCACAAAATAACTCAATCAAAGCATAATGAATCAATTTTCACAAATTTCAAAAATCAAAATCCCGAAGGTGAGTTTAGACAAAAATCAACATTCAACAACACTATTCTTAAAAACTATCCCAATTTCATACATTAATAAAATTGAAATAAAAATCCAAAATACTGTCGAAACAGACTTGTGGAGACATTAACTGCAGGAAACTACCTGTTATGGGAAGTACTTCGCGTCAAGTTTCATCTCCATGTCTCTTTTCCTTCGTCTCCTTCCTCAAATCACTCAATAGCTCTCTAGGGCTCTGAATTTGTTGAAGTGAAAGGCTTTGTCCACCATTGCTCTTTCTGTCTTGTAATGTCCCTTTTATATCTTAGAAGCCCTAGGTTTGATATGGGATCGAAACGGTACAAAAATCACCCAAAACTCGAGTTTCTGTATCAGCCCCACGCAGGTGATGATCGTGGCCAGCGCCTAAACCTTTCTGTCACGATCGTGACCTAAAGTACATGATCGTGGCCTAGCACGTAGCTCTCTATCACGATCGTGGCTCAAAGTGCAAGACCGTCTCCAGGGTCCCTTTAGCTTGTCTCTTTCTGTCACGATTGTGGCCTATTATAGTTATGTTTTTGGCCTGAAACTCTTGGAAAATTCTCCGTTCTTCGCCATTTACCCTGCAACACTAATAAACCCATCAAGGTACCTCAAAAATATAACATTTAAGCTCAAAAACTTATACTAACCCATAAAAACAATTAAACATATAAATTATCACAATTGAAACCTAAATACACACTAACACTCAAACTAACATTAAATACTTAATAAAATAAACCCTAAAATACAATACAAATCACATCTATCAACATCCCCACACTTAATCGTTTGCTTGTTCTCAAGCAAATAAAACAACAAACACACTGTCACAATATAATAATGAGGCAATGACTTTGACTTCATGAAATAAATTTGATCTTAAACACCATCATACAAGTTATATCTAATCATTAACAAGCAAAATCTATGTCTAGGGGCTTTGAATTAGATATACAATTTAACCAAGATCTAAGTGTTAATTTATTTATTCTTTTAAATTGTACACTCACATTAATAATTCTTTGGTCTGCAGACTTTTTCATGAAAAGTCGAGCTTACTACAAGTTCGGTAAGTTTTTATTAAGAGTACTTTTTTTAGTGAACATAGACTTAGTCTTTTTACACGGAGGCAAATATTGGTATTGAATATTGATCCGGTTACTCAACTAAGTCATGTTTTTATTAAACAACTTAGTTAAAACATCATTATAGCCTTTTGACGTGAAGGCACACATTTGTGTGCTTGTTGTTTTGGTTACTCAGCTATATCACGTTTTCAACTGGCTACTAGCTCTATTCATAACCTACGCTAACAGAATAGTGATTTATTTAAAAAATAATGTTTTTTATTGCTTACCTTATTGTTTAAGCTACACATCTCCATGAAAAAATATTAGTTAAGTACTAAAGTGTAAAGACCTCAAATTATGAATGAATGTGACAACCTATAGGATGCTAAGTTTACATTAAATCCTAATTAAGTTGTACATTTATTCAAAGTCTCATAATTCACTAATTTTGCAAGCTAATGATCATTTACAACCTACTAGACTATGTTCAAAATTAAATAAACTTAACTCCATCTCAACCTTTGACACATTCAAACAATTCACAACATGCAACTTAATAACTATCATACGGTATGCAAAAATCACATTGAAAAGAAAAAAAATACATAATCCCTCCCCCCATTTGAACGAAACATTGTCCTTAATATAAGAAGAGAGCACACAACACATAAAAGACAAGAAAAACAGAATTTAAAGTAACAAAAATACATATAAAAATTAGAACTGAAGGCTGATTTGGAAAAGAAAACTAACTAAATGGAAAGGGAAATTTTGGGTTAGACATAAATCCTATGGAGATGGAGGTGGTGATTGTGTCGGAGGCAGCAATTGAATACCTTGAGACTAGAAATATTGATGAATCTGTCGAATATCCCGGCTTTGGCATCTTTATGTCCGAGCCATCTCTTTCATCATTCTGGTGTTCTCCACAAGTGTCCTGTTGGTTGTGGAGGTCACGTCTAGAACTTCCTTCCAATCGTGTTCTTCTTCCTCTTCTCCCTCGGATTCTTCACTGGACTCTTTTTCCTATTGAGGTGGCGTTGCACTCGAACTTTCCTGGCTTGCCCTAATTCAAACAAATGTCTTTTGGCTGATGTCCCTAAGCTTCATATTTTGGGACTTAAGGATTTCAGCCCGCCATAAGTGATGGTGGGTTAAGAATTCCGGGACGTGAACAATTAACCCCTTCTGCTTCACACCAAAATGTTCTACAATGGCTGAAATATATATCTCATTCCTAGATTGTTGCTCTTCTTGTGCGGAATCGCAACAGTGACATTAAGCATATGCGTGGATGTGCATATTGGAATACTATGATCTATGCACCACAACATGAAATTTTTTTTAGTAGAACACTTGTTGGTTTTGGTTTTATCAAAAACCAGCTGACACATAAATTTGTGCAGCAACAAGTGTTTATGGGACCGTATAATATTGTTGTGAGCATTCTTTGTATGAAATTGCTTAATTCCAATAAGCTCATTCCAATATTGGGAAGGAAGAAAGTCGTCATGATGGTCAATGATGGAGGATTCGGGGAATCTACATATCTCGCACCTAATTTCGACATTTAATTCATATACTCGTCCTCCTAATATAAACCACAATTCTTTTGGATTCCTCACAGAAGTGAAAATTTTTAGTGTAAGCTCCTTATAAATAGGAAATTGAAATCATATGAATTGAACCCACTGGATCCTCTTAGCTAGGTTTTCTACTCGCTCGCGGAATTCTAGCATATCAAGAGTGTCAAAATCAAAGTACTTAGGAACTACAATTTGTCTAGCACGAAGGGATCGAAAATGAGTACCTTCCTCCTCTATGTAGATTGGGAAGGGTGCATCAAACTGTTGCACAGTTTCTTCATCCATGTCCCGTAACTTACTGTCGTCCATATGATTCCTGTTAGGTTAATTGTTTAATACGTGGCATGATTGGGTAGAAATTTGGAAGAAATTAGAGGTTGAAAATTCTAGAGAGATGTCAGAGTGCGTGGATGCTTAAATTCTAGAGAGATAAAATGAAAGTAAAAGTGAAGTTAAAACTGAATAAATAGGAGGTAAAAAGGGTACAATGGTAAAAATTCGTTTTAAGAAATATGTCCTCCCTCTTTTCTGCATAGTTGCAGGCCACTTATACCAATTTCTTTTTTTCACTATTTTGTTTCAATTTTCACTTCCTAATCCTCTTTGGCCTCTCTTTTCATGTTTGAACATTATCCACATACTTCCAAAATTCGATTCCTTTTTCGATTTTATTCAAAAACAAAAACTATTCTTAACTACAAAATTCAAACATTCTAACAAAGTAATCAAAGAACTACTTTTCCATAGGTTTCCTCCCATGCAGCACTTCTTTTAATGTAGATAGCTTGATGCTCTTTTATGCTCACGGTGGTTCAAATCCAAGTTGCAATGGTAGCGTGGTAATTAATCTCAAAGTTTGAACTTAGCCACCATGCTATAGTCCCCACCTTCCTTGCAATTCTCTTTTCCTCATCTTCTCCTTCGCGAGCGCTTCTTCCTAAAAGCATTCTCAGGATCCTCTATGCCCTCCCATTCTCTTCAAGGTTTGGGTTCCTTAATATCCATTGGAGGTGAAGGGGATCCGTACTCTCTTGTAGTCACCTTGAAGGTCAAATTCACCTTTCCTATCCTCAGAGTTAATTCGCTCCCGTCCATATCAATGATTGAATGCGCAGTGGCCAAGAATGGTCTTCCAAGAACTATCAGGGTGTCCGTATGTTCACTAATGTCTAGTATGTAGAAGTTTGTGGGAAAGGTATATTTATTAACTTTTACTGGAACATCCTTTAAACGCCTCATAGGTTTATGTTCAGTTTTGTCAGTCGTCTTTACCAAAAATTTGGTGGGCATTATCTCTCTTAACCCCAATTTCAGACTAAAGGTGTAGAGCATCATATTTATGCTTGCCCCCAAATCCGCGAATGCCCTATCTATAATGATTCTATTGATGTTGCAGGGGATGAAAAAGTCCCCTGGGTCCTCCTTCTTTTTTGCTATGTTGGGGTCGTCTTCTAATTGTTGCTCCTTAACCTTCTTTTTGACGGATTCTTGTAATTTGAGCTTCATCTGTACTTGTTTGGTCACTTTCTCGATCTTGTTTTGTTTAATCTATTGTAATTTTTTTGCTTCACTCTTTACATATAACTCCCGCTACTACACAATAGGGAATGGAAATACAAGTCGAGTTGCCTTAAATGACTCGATCATAGGCTCACTTGGGAGGCCTTCTTTATTTGCTTAACTTTCTCCTACATATTCTCTTCCCTTTGCCTTCTCAGGTTCCTCCTCTTAGTTTTTACTGATGACCATGATACGTTCTTTTGCATTAGACTCGATATTACTTAAAAGAGTTCCAGCATTACGAGTAGACATTGTCTCCACTAATTGCCCCAATTGGACTTCTAGATTATGTATGGATGAGGCATGATTCTTCGTAACTTGGTCAAATTTACCCTCGAGCCTCCTATGTGCTTCTTCCATGCCTCCAATCTTATCCAAAATTCTGTCGAGCTTGTTTTATCTTGTTAGAAGCCTGATTGTCCCTGAGGCCTGAATTGTCTGCCAGTGTTGTTCGACCAGGAGAAGTTAGGATAATTTTTCCACTCAGGGTTGTAAGTGTTGGAGAGAGATTGTTACCCCCTCATCCATATTGTGCCCCCATATAGTTCACTTAATCCTGTTTGTCTTTTTTTATTAGGTAGTAGTCCACGGTGTCATGGTTTAATTGTCCACAAAGCTCACACTTCAACAGTGTGGCTTTTACTTAAGCTGAGGATGATGCCTTCATGCTGTTTAGTTGTCACGTCAAGTTGTCGATCTTTGCTTATCTCCGTCATCTGATCGATCACAACAATTCTCTTTTGCTCTCTAAAATTAGCAGGTTGCCTTCCTCGCTCATTTGTCCACAAGCAACTGTTGCTTTCCATTTCCTCAATCAGCTCCTCCGCTTCTTCAACAGTCTTTCGCATTAAGGATCCTCCTAATGCTGCATCGATTGTGCCTCTTGTTGGTGGATTCACTCCATTGTAGAAGGTCTACAAATAGAATTCCTTGGGTAGGTTATGGTGTGGGTACTTCCTTTGCAGATCCTTATATCTTTCTCACGCTTTATAGATTAACTCCCGGTCACCTTATTGGAAATTGGTGATTTCCTTTATAGAAATACTTGTCTAAGAAGGCCCGCACAAGTTGGTCTCATGTCGTGATGTTAGCTAGGCTTAGTGAATGATACCAAGTATTCGCTCTATCTCTAAGTGTAAAGGGAAACAACCTAATTCTAATCACATCCTCCAACATCTGATGATGTCGAAAAGTATCACAGATCTTGAGGAAGTTCACGATGTGTGCGTTAGGATTCTCGTTCGCCAATCTATAAAATTGGACGTTCTATTGAAACATATTGAGGAGGATCAGCTTAATCTCGAATAAGGCCACTTGAACTGGTGGCCTAGCCACTCCTTGGTTTGACGGGTTGAACCCTGACCTCTAAAGTACATCAAGGTCCTCTGTTGTCATCCTTGGTTCACTTCCTGATCCATATTTCTTTGAAACTCCTCGGCCATTGATGATTTTCCTATCTCTTCTTCTTTTTCTCGCTGAGCTTTCCTAAGGGATCGTTCTAATCGTGTGATGTCTAAATCTAACGTCTCCGTTGCACGACTCGAGCCTTTCATGACTTTTATGTTTATGCAAGAGCACGAATTCCAAAAAGAAACAAAAGAAACGAAATCAAAAATTAAAACTAATCTAATGCCTTAAACTATAGAACTAAACTATCGCCTCCCTGCTAACGTTGTAAAAAACTTAATCGCAGGTTTACGTATGCTAAGTTTTACAATTTTAACCTCGATAATACTGCAAACATACGGGTCGTTCCTATAGTACCTAAGGTGTCGATCCCACGAGGAGGGGTAATCTAATCCTAAAATCTAAGGTCGAACTAAATCATAACAATATAAAATAAATAATAAATGCAGAAAATTAATCAATCAAACAAACATTTACCAGAATTAAATTTCGGAAAGATAAACAAAATGGCATATCACAAACCCAATCCAAAATCAACCTGAAAACTACCAATTGAGAGAAAGGGGGTTTTAATCCGAAACTAATGAAAATCTAATCAATTATGCAATTATCAAGTTACCGGGTCTAGACAGTCCTAAGGTAGATTATTCTCTCTCGAGTTATAATCTTTAAACCCTAATTAATAATCCCTAATTTAAATTATAGAATTGTGATCTCTCGATTCACAATTGACCAAAAACTTAAATTAGTTCTAAAATTATTTATTAACCTATCGGGAACCTATGCTCGATCTCTCATCATACGATTTCATCGGTTTGATTCAATTCTTATCTAACAATTTACCTAATTCTTATTAGCCCAAATTGATGATATTCACTCGGCTCATCCTCTCAGTTTGTTGCCGAATTATTAAGAATAGAAATTGAATCACAAAATAACTCAATCAAAACAAACTGAGTCAATTTTGATAAATCTCAAAAATTAAAATCCCGAAGGTGAGTTTAGACAAAAATCAACATTCAACAACCCCATTCTCAATAACTATCCCAATTTCATACATCAATAAAATTGAAATAAAAATCGAAAATACTGTCAGAACGGACTCGTGAAGGCATTGATTGCGAGAAACTACCTATTCCGGGAAGTACTTCGCATGAAGCTTCGTCTCCTTGTCTCTCTTCCTTCTTCTCCTTCCTCAAATTACTCAATAGCTCTCTAGGGTTCTGAATTTGCTGAAGTGAAAGGCTCTGTCCACCACTGCTCTGTCTATCTTGTAATGTTTTTTTTTTTTATCTTGGAAGCCCTAATTTTGATCTGGGATCGAAACGGTTCGAAAAATCACGTAAAACTCGAGTTTCTATATCAATCTGATGAAGGCAACGATTGTGACCCTACCTGCCACGATCGAGGCCAGTGCCTAAACCTTTTTGCCACGATCGTGGCCCAAAATGCACGATTGTGGCCTAAAACGTAGCTCTCTGTGACAATCGTGGCCCAGAGTGCACAATCGTGGCTAGAGTCCCTTCAGCTCGCCTCTTTCTGTCACGATCGTGGCCTGTTACGCCACAATTTTGGGCCATGTTTTTGACCCGAAACTCTTGAAACTTCTCCGTTCTTCGCCGTTTATCCTGAAACACTCACAAACCCATCAAGGTACCTCAAAAATATAACATTTAAGCTCAAAGACTCATACTAACCTATAAAATCAATCAAACACATAAATTAACACTATTGAAACCTAAATACACACTAACACTCAAATTAACATTTAAATACTTAACAAATTAAACCCTAAAACACAATGCCAATCACAACTAACAATAATTGAAAGAGTTTAGAAAAGAAGAAATGTAAACCAATTTATAATAGCTTGGTAAATAACCCTTGCTTACATCCACTCTCTAAGACACTTATTGAAAATTTTGCTAAGTCTCTTCTATCAACAAGGTGAAGAGGAACTTTTTTATAATAATCTTGTTTTTTACAAGTAAAGAGTAACTCTTCTTACAATCTTTTTATAAGGTGAAGTATAACTCCACTCACAAAAAAATTTACAACTCAAAAGATGTCACTTTATTACTTTGATAATTATAGATTGTTCACTTACTAGCAATGAGATAACAAATGCTCAAATACTTGAAAAACCTTAGAAATATGTGTATAAAAACACCAAATGCTTTTCGATACAAGAACTAAAAGGAAAACATGTATTTATAGGATTTTGGGACTTAAATTGGTCATTATGATTAAAAACTAGTCATTATAACATGTATTTATAGAATTTTGGGACTTAAATTAGTCATTATGATTAAAAACTAGTCATTACAACAACTAGTTGTAGAAAATTGGCCGATTAGTGTACAATAATATGTATTGAATAATTAAGATTCATCATTCGCTAATCGTTGATTGACCAATAGGTCATATCGATCGACTAATATAGTCTATTGGTTAAGTAATATGTCAACCAATATTGCTACAAATTCTCAGTATAGTAGTTTTAACAATTTTAACTTACGTTCATCAACCACCACCTCATATAGGTGAAGAGAATCCTTTTGTACACGTGTCTACCTTCAGGTGGGAATAAATCTTTACATATCTTGTTATCATAAAATATACTAAGGTTTCATTTCATACTCACACATACATGAATATAATGAAACTCTCTCAAAAGCTTCTAAGGAGTCCATCTAGTATCAACGATTCTTCTTGTAACTCATACGTAATTTATTTATATATAAAAACCCACATAAATGGTTTTTAGAAATGTAAACTAACTATTATAACAACTAGTTACCGGATAACTGGATAAGACTGGCTAGCCAATAACCTATGTTTAGCTGGCCAAACATTCTTTGAATGGGGAATTGACTAGCTAGTTTCCTAACTAGGTACAAATTCTCCACTTGGTAACTTTTGAAACTTACTATCAGCTCCCTTCTGCTAATCGAATGAATAGTTTATTCAGTAAATGATGTATTTGGTTAATAAACAATGCAACTTATATACAGTGTTTGATCAATGAATAGTCTAATCTATATATATTGTCATACTGATTGCATTGTCATGGAATATATAAGTAATAAATTCTTCTTTCACATGATGCTTGATTTCATTGTCATAGAGCTATTAACATATTTTGCCATCGCTTGATTTCATTCAAATGACTTATTTACTCATTTTGCTATTGTTTGATTTCATTAATAATAATATATGTTATTATCATCAAAATGGATTAAGATCTCTCTTATTTCTAAATATTTTTTGCATTTCTTTTCTTGATGAAAAGGAAAATTTTTATTTTTTATTTTTCTTGATGAATATAAAGTTAATTATAAAAGGCTTTTCCTAAGTTCCAATATATTGCTTAAGGTGCAACGAACATAAAATGAAGACCCATTTAATTACTTCTTACTGGTCGGTCAACATTTTACGCATATAAACGTTATACTTATCAATACTCTTCAACTTGTTGATTACTATTCCTTTTTGCATAAAAACATAAAGCCATTGGTATGTTCATGTTATAACTTTTAACTAAACTCCTTTCACTTGGATCCACAAAGTACAAAATGCGGCAAAAGATGTCTATATACATACCTAAGGGATGTATACATGCGAGGACTCTCTTGGTACACCGACTCTTTCTATAGTCATATACTATAAAGATTTGTTCCACGTTTTGATTATATGCACATGCATGGGTTTCCTTTGTTTTGATCGAAGTCTTGGAAACACTACGTACGGTTATACTTTTGTGTCCTTGGATTACTTACCATACACTTTTTTAATATTACTTATTGCCGGCTGTCATCATTATTGTTATTGTTGCTAACCTTAAGTTATCCAAGAATCATTTGTTCTGTCATAATATATAATTGAGGAGTATCATCGAACGTATGATTTAAGAGCCTTGTCTTCTGTTAGATCTTATGGTTCAATGAAATATTATGTTTTGCATAAAAAAATACATATAAATTAACACACCAATTATTGTCGTTGTGCAATGAAAAATAACATTGTGATTGGCGATGTAAGTTTTGTCGTTATCGTTGTTCATTCAACTTTCCTCTCCGATTGCTGCTTTCAACCATACAAATCCAATCTATTTCTTGCCTGATGGTTGAGACGTCCTCTCCATCACAAAAAATGTAAAAATGGCTTCTATCTTTTAGGCAAATATCACACGCCCTCCGTGACATGACCCTCCCAAAGCACAATCATACATTATCAGATTCTAATCCCTTCCAATTACGATATTCTCCAACCTCAGTAAAAAAGAATATGGACTAACTCTTTTCTTGCTTATCTCCCTTAATTAGTGTTCTAAATTGTCCATTAGTGATAAAGATGTTATGATCATGCAATCTAATTTGGAGAATTTGGAAACAACAAGATGGCTTGGGGAGGATACCAAAAGCTATAGGATGTTGTGTTGCACTCTGATTTGAAGATAGCATTCCATGCATATGCATAAGGAGCAAGTAACCGTGCAAAAGAAGGAAAAAAAAATAAAGCTCCTTTGGATAGCAAAACCCTTCGACTCCGTGGCCCACTTTAGCTCTTGCAATAAAATAAGTGAAAAGGAGAGTTCATAGTGCCGGTAGCATAGGAAAGTGGCTTGCGTGCCCATTGGCGGCATTTTGTTTCGGTCCCAAGAGAGAGAGGAGTAGAGTTAGCTCTTAGGCCCGCCTTCTCTTGTCTCTCTGTGTTATTCCTTTGTCTTAAGCTTTCTTCCAGTAGCTTTAATTCTTTATACTCCACATGTCTCTGCCTCACTTAACCGCCTCTGTTTTCCTTCTCTCTCGTGTAAGGACTGGAGTTGCTGTTTCTTTCTCATGTTAAAACATCGGCTTCTTTGTATATAAATCGTAGATCTTTTCCTCTAGACTCGTAACAGTAAGATCCAACACTGTTTCAAACAAGACTTTTTGTTGGTTAAAAATGGCAGATGATGACGAGAAATGGGAAAATTCCAAATCTTGTCAACATGAAGTTGGTGAAGAAGAAGAAGAAGAAGCGTTGTCTCTGTGTGATTTGCCGGTCAATTGGATAAATGACGGGAACCGATCAAGTAAAGAAGAGGCTCCAGCAACAGAATCAAATCAAGATTTCGACTTTGGCCCCTGGGATGCTTGTCAATCTACAGAATCAGAAATGTGTGCAGCAGATGACATATTCTTTCAAGGCCAAATTCTACCACTGCGTCTCTCATTGAGTTCAGAATGTAATTTTAACAAGTTCTCCAACCTCGATAGCTTCAAGCCTAGTCGGAGCATATCGAGGTCAGAGTCTATGGACCATTACTCGCTTGTTTGGTCCACGGGTTTCAGCAGTAGAAGCAGTAGTAGCAGAAGTCATCAATCATCAAGCAGCAATCGCAGTTCTGTTGCCATCAAAGCAAGAGTTCCCAAGCCAAGGGTCTCAAATCAGTTTCTCTGTCATCACCAAAGTCCCAGGCCACAAATCAGACTACCTATATCTCAACTAGGTAGAAATCCTGCTAGTAACAGGACTAGGAAATCCTCTGTATGGAACATTTTAAGACGGGGGCTTGTCCGTACACCGGAGATCGAATTGCAAGATCTAAAGGTTCGTAACTCTGCAATTAGTCGAAACAGTAGCTCTAGTAGTAGTTCCAGCAATTCCAATGCTCATAATAATTTTGGCCAAATCAATGTCAACGATAGTAGTGTTAAGCCTTGTAATAGCAGTCAAGACAAGAACTTGGAGAAACAGAGGTTAATCTCAGACAAGAGACGAGGAATGTTAAACGGTTGTAGTTGCTCAGTTAGTGTAATTAAACCTGCTGCACTGAACACACTAATCATTAGAAACAGCAACAGTAGTACAGGTAATCATGTCCACAATCATGTAAGGGAGCCCACAGACGAGAAGCAGAAACAGTTGAAGATAAAGAACGAGAAGATAATGGGGGAAAAACAGGAAGGAAAGCAAGCAATGGCACGTCATCGAACGTATGAGTGGATAAAGGAGCTTTAGAATTGGAAAAGTTAAGATCTTTTGATCATGAGAAGGTCGTGAAACAGTCCTCACGCATGCTTGTGTTCTTTCTATAATTATATTTTTCCAGCTAGGCGTTTGCATGCCTTTGGTTTCCACTTTTTCTTTAATTTTGAATTCTCTATTAGTTCCTTTTCAAATTGGCGTGGAGGCACTGTAATCTAGACACTAAAAGCCATCCATACATCGTCTCTTTCTTGTCTTTCCTGAGAAAATTGTGGCTGTTGTCCGTATTTTATTACATAATATACATATGGTTTTGGTGATTGAGAAATTATACCATGATGCGTGGAAATGATAGAAAATGAGAGATGGTGGTGATGATGGTGGAGGTGGAGGTCGAGGAGGAGGTGACTGTCATGATTAAAGTGTGACGGTGGCTGCTTTTTGTCTTTCGGTGCGTGAAAGCAGCAGTCGTGACTATCTAATAAGAACATACAACAAAAAGTAGCAGTAGTAGTTGAAAAAGAATGCGGTTGAAGCGAGAAAAGGAAAACAGCATGTAATTAGGAGGATTTCAGGATGGAATCATGTCGTTTTCTTGCATGATTTTGTGATACAGTGGGTTTGATGTAATGTATGAACTCAGTTTCAGTAGAGATCAAAATTAGTTGCAATGTCTGAGAAACCAATGATTATTCTACTTAATCTACCGTTTCTGTTATGTGTTCTGTAAACAAGCCATTCCAGCATTGTTTCGTTGCTTCATACATTCACACAGTCCTGGCAACAAGTCAAGTTCGTCCCTTAGATTAAGGCCACGTTTGGATCTGCGATATGATGGGAAGAACTATTTATTTATTGCAGTTTTTAAACTTAGTCACATGTTTGGATCCGCAGTAAACAATTGGAGGTTAGAAAAAACGGCGGTGCCAACGTAGAAATCAATAAGCAGAAATAGAGTTGAGGTAAGAAACTGCTTATACGGTAGAAATTTTACTTTCTATTAATAACTTTCACTACAAATTTTATTTTCAGTTATACTCTTAATTAATATGACTAATAATATATTTTTATACAATATTTTATGTACTAAATTTATTTTATCTATATTTTCTTATTTTCTTATTTATAATTTTAAATTTATATGACTAATAATATTTTTTAATTATTTATACAACAATTAATAATTTATTAAATCAATAAACTTTTTAGTTATTTTATCTCTTTTCAGCAGCCGCAACCGCATTTGCCAAACACTTATTTTCACATTTCAGCAGTTACCAAAACAGCAATCCCAAACACACAAATACTTATTGAGAATAAGTACTTACTATTTCAGTTTGTTGATTTCAGCAGGTTGTCAACCGCCACCGCTCCCCAAACCAAGCCTAAGAGGGCGTTTAGATCTGCGGTGCGGTGGAAATAAATACTTATCTATCGCAGTTTCTAAACGCAGTCACATATTTGGATTTGTGGACGAACAACCGGAGATTGGAGGAAAGTACGGTGCCATCTTAAAAATCGATAAGTAGAAAGAGAGTTGCGATCGGAAAGTGCTTCTGTGGTAGGAATTTTACTTTCCATTAATAACCTTCTGGTAATTATTATTTTTCATAATACCCTCAACTTATTTATATTTTCTTATTTTAATTTAATAATTTAATAATTATAATTTGAATTTATGTGACTAATAATATATTTTATGAAATATTTATTTTACTAAACTTATTTTATTTATATTTTCTTATTTTAATTTAATATTTTCTTATTTATAATTTGAATTTATATGAATAATAATATATTTTCATGAAATGTTTTATTTAATAAATTTATTTTATTTATATTTTTTTATTTTAATTTAATATTTTTTATTTATAATTTTAAATTTATATGACTAATAATATATTTTATGAAATATTTTATTTACTCAATTTATTTTATTTATATTTTCTTATTTTAATTTAATATTTTATAATTTATAATTTTAAATTTATATGACTAATAATATATTTTTTAATTATTTATACAATAATTAATAGTTTGTTAAATCAATAGCTTTTTAGTCATTTCATCTCTTTTTAGCAATCGCAACCGTACTTGCCAAACACCTATTTTTACGTTTCAGTAGTTAATAAAATAATAATCTCAAACACATAAGTACTTATCATTTCAACAGATTGATTTCAGCAGAACAACAATCTCAAATACATAAGAATAAGTACTTACCATTTCAACAGATTGATTTTAACAGTTTATCAACCTACTGCTCTCCACTAAAATAATCTTGTGGATTGTGGTATCTTACAAGAAATACTCTTTTACTCTGTTAGTATATCCTAAACATACGCATTTCTTACATTTTGGATTTAACTTCCTGATTTCTTTGTTATTATATATCACGTACACGTGAATTCTAAATATATAGAGGTTAGACTAATCAAATGAATTTCTAGTCCATATTTTGATGGGTGTCTCTAACTCAATTGTAATTGGTAGAATTTGATTCACCATAAAATGGGCAGTATTGACTAGTTATGTCCAAAAGCCCTTATCCAACTGTTAACTTTGCTCTTTTTCTTTCTAATAGAGTTATATTCATATGTATACCACTCTATTTTATTGAGAAGTGTATGCAACAAAAAATTGTCTTTTAACGCTTTCTTACTTACAAAATACATCTGTTTGGCCTTTATTTTGACTAAAGGATAACACGTAGCCCTTTATTGCGATGTGAATGTATTTACGAGCGTGCCAGGAATTTAAAGTATTTTCAAACTAAAGAAATAACGAAAAAATATTGCGTCTCGTAATCTAACTGAAATCAAAACGACTGTGTATTGCTAGAAAAGAGACAAAAATCTAACAGAAAGAACTTTGCTTTATTGATAAACAAATCGGCAAAACGCAATGACTAAGAAATTGAAAATTGCTGATAACAATTGAAAAGAAACAACTAGACTAGGGAAAAATAAAAAATTGCCGAAAATAATAAGCTAAAGAATTCAAAGATTTGTTAGGATGCCAGGCTTTTGATATGTGAGAAGCTGTAGAGTCTTCTTTCTTCTTCAAAACTCCTATTTATAGCCGAAGATGTTGAGTGTCCCAGTCTAATTCAACTTATAATCTTGATAAAATTTTATCTTTCTAGATAAAGATAAAGATTTGGATAAAACCCTATCTTATCCAATAGAGATAAAGTTTGGGCTGGTGATTGACTCCCAATTCAACTCCAACTCTACTACATCCTTCTCTGTTGGACATTAAAATTTGATAGGCCAAGGTCAATGTCTGGACTTCGAACCATAGGCTTTCTTTAAGTTTCGGGTTTTTTCGACTCAAAACAGTAAAAATGGGCCAAACTTATTTTCCGGTGTAAACAACATCAAATACATTGCTTATATATTCTCCTCCATTAAATGCCCATAAATATATGATCTTTTTATCTTAATCAAGTTCAACATAACCTTTGAAAACTTTAAAAGCTGAGAACATATCAACGTTCCTTTTGATTAGGATTTACCCAACATCATTTGGAATAGTCATCAATGAAAGAGAAAAAGTACTTATGTTTTTCTAAGAATGAAACATGTGCTTACCACATATCAGAACGAACCAATTCAAGAACAACCTTACTTGTAACACGTTGCTTACAAAGATTAATGGTACTTATTTGAACTTGGAGGCTAGGTTTTGCTCATTAAGGATATTTGTTCTTTCTTTAGATATATGTTGAAGTTTTTAATGCCATAATATTAAAAGTCTTTCATTTGGACTACTTACCATACTAATCTGCTGCCATTTCCCTCTGTCATCAACACTAAACATTTCTTGCAGCCAAGCAACCAAGCAGAAAAAGAAGACCAAACTTCTTGAATCAACCCAAACCCCGTCTTTTAGATACAAGCTAAAGCAAAATTACAGATAGTTAGATCATGTAAAATTGACTCAGGTGCACCATTGTTATTTTAAGCTAATTGAATCATTGCTCGAAAAGAATATCCTGTATTGAAGTTTAAATTAGATTATAATATTATTTTTGTTTAGAATATGCTTAAAAGGCGTAAGTCAGCTCAGTTGCTTAACGGTATGAAAAAGAGGTTCAAAAGGAGCAAGGCGCGATTCTGAGCTCTTGAGAGCAGCTACCAATACCAAACAATCATTTTCTACTCTAAAACTTGCATTCGGCGGAAGTTATAGCAATTAGCATAGCTTAAGGTTGATGTGATAACTTGAACTTCCGTTACAGATGGCGTCGAAGGAAAATGAATAGGCACTTGCAGAGCTCCAACACCACCTGAGTGGGTATTACCGCAGATTTTGAGCTTAATTTCAACAAAGAAATAGTCCAAGAACAAACTTCACTAGAATTAGAGATGGGGTTTCCATGCACTATATTGTTTCCCCGATACGGTCCAAGTTAACTAGCAGGCCAGTGTAATCAACTGCATATGTACGTTCCTTGGCCAAAATTTGGATTAGAAATGAACAAAGCACCAAGCAAACTGATGACAAGAGTTCTCCTCTGGTCACGACATGAAGGGTAGGAAACCTCTTGCAATTTAACGCCTTTCTATTTAGTTGTGATCTTTGTAGTCCATCAACCAATATATTGACTGTAATTGTTACAACAATTATTTAATAGATATTCTTTATCTTATAAATATTTATTTAATTAAATAATGTTTACGGTAAAATTTATAAAATAAATGTATATTATAAATAAAATTAAAATGAGATCATAATTATAAGATTTATATTATCTGCTATATTAATATTCAGTCATAATAGAATAATATATAAGAATAATACATAATTGTAATATAAACCATAATTCTAAAATTTATGTTACATTTATGTATTATTCTTATATGTTATTCTATTAAGACTGAACATTAATATAGCAGAAAGACTAGTACACATTATATTTTTTTCCTTATGAAGGAAGTAATCGATTTGTAGACTAAAGTATAGAAATACTTAAACAAATATATTGATACTTATTAGATAATAAATTCACTGAATTTACTTGATATGACAATTTTATTTGAAATATTACTTGTATGTCTATGAAAATTTTTATTATCATGATTGTATAAATGATCATTTGACTTGAGATCTTCAATGATATCTAATATAGAGATCGTTATATTTTTATACTACTTATGAGTTGTACTAGTTAATGATAGTTCAATTAGTAATTATTGGATATAATATGAACTATATGAAAGTAGTTGAATAATCAATATATGATTCATCACCTTAAACTGAATATTAATTTAGAAATCTTTAATTAAAGTAGAATGACATTTTGAAAATAGTTTTTAAATGTTATAATATAATCAATTACTAATAATAGAAAGCTAATATGGTTAGACTCAAATAGGATAGATATTAATTTAGGTATAATCAAAATATTGTATGATATAAGGAAAAAAATTATATACAGAACGGTGAGTTAAAACTAATATTCCTAATATTTGGATGATCATAACAAATTGTTAAACGTCAATCTTCACCCATGAATGTAAATTATTTAATTAGATAATTAAAGAAAAATTAAATGAACTTAATTTGTCTAATCTTAAATATAAATTATAATTATAATTTATATTTATTTTCAACATATTAACCTAATGGCCACACACATAGAATTATTAAAAAAATAACAACAACAACTAGTAGGAATTTTACTGATACGTGAGATTTGGGGACATAGAATTATTAAAGAGAGAAGAAGATAATTTGATTAAATTGGACTTGATTGTGAACTTCAAAAAACTTTAAGATCAAATATAAAAAATTGATAAATAAGAACCAATATTAAATATTTAATTTTAAACCTAGCTTATATTTAATTAGACTTAAAGTTAAAATTAAGAAAATTAGGATTATAATTTAATTAAATTAATAAAAGTCTAAATCATGTTATAAATAGGTGTAAATTATAAAAGAGATTATTTCTGGCTTACTCCATAGCCAGCCACATTTGATCTTCTTTCAACCAATTTGTATAGATATTGTTAAAAATCAGATGCTTGTTTTGCTACATGTTTCATAAAGCATTTTTTTAACCAAGTCGCTATCCTTTGGATACATACTGGATAAATCCTCGGATTGACGTAATAGCTTGCAAATTATATCAATTGGGTATTCCACACTAAGCAAGTCCTGTACAACAAGCTTGATCGAGAGTGTAAGTAGGGGTTTTGAACATAAGACCTTTTAGCCTCGTGCCTCCCATTTTACCAACTCGACAACTCCTATGGAGGCTATAAAACCATTATAAGAAAAAGATAAAGCTTTACAATAATATACAAATTTATATGATTTATACTTTATGTAATAATCAAATTATAAATTAAGGTGGTATTAATTTTCAAAAAATCAAACTGTTTGGCCTTTATTTGACTAAAGGACAGCACGTAGCTCTTTGTTCGGTCTGCGAGCATGTCAGGAAATTAAAGTGTTTCCAAACTAGGAAAAATACGAAAAAAGATTGTTACGCCTTGTACACTAACTGAAAATCAAAACGACTGTGTATTGCTAGAAAAGGGACAAAAATCTAACAGAAAGTACTTTGCTTTTTTGATAAACAAATTGGCAAACACGCAATGACTAAGAAAGTTGAAGAAATAGCTAATGACAATTGGAAAGAAAAATGCTAGGCTAGGGAAAATAAAGGATTGCTGAAGAAGAAATAAACTAAAAAATGCAAGGATTTGCTGGAGTGCCAGGCTTTTGATTTGTCAAGGGTTGGATCCCTTCTTTCTGCTTCAAAACTTCTATTTATAGCCAAAGATGTTGAGTGTCCCAATCCAATTCAACTTGTAATCCTGATAAAATTTTATCTTTCTAGATAAAGATAAAATTTAGATAAAACTTTATCTTATCAGATAGAGATAAGATACCAGATAAAGATAAAATTTGGATAAAACTTTATCCTTATCTCTTCATTATCTTGGACTTCAAGACTCCCACTCCCACTGCAATTCTACTACTTTCCTCTTCGCTGGACACTGGAATCTGATAGGCCAGGGTTAGTGGTTTTCTTCTGGACTTCGAACCATGGGCTTTTCTTTGGGCTTCGGATTTTTTGGCCAAAAATAGTAAAAATGGGCCGAACCCTTTTTTCGGTGTAAACATAAGCTTAAAAGGTTTTTTTTATAATGAAGCTGTTGGCACTTGGAATCAACTGATTTCTTAACAATTTTAACTTTATAAGAATCATTAAAGCTGAGAATCCAAATAATTTGTCTTCGGTTGAGGGGCCTTTGGTTCGCAATTGAAGATATCATTTGCTGGGCCGAATGAGGAGATGCAAATCGGAGACCAACTCTGTACTTAGGTCTAGAAATGACTTATTGTTATATTTATGTAACATGAAAATTTGTGGTAATTCGCGTTATTTGATTTATGTAATTTTCTGGTCCAAAAATATATCATGTTAATTATTAATAAAATTTTAAATCAAACTTAAAAAATTCAAAACTAAACTAAGTTTGAAGTAAACATGTGTTCCATTGGGACCTATCATAAATATTATACAATTTTAAATTTATTAAAAAATCTTAACATATTCATTAAATCCAATGAAATCCATTGCATCCTTCGTATTAAGAAAGCAGTAACGAATTGGTACTCTTTCAATGGCAAAAGTCACCGAAGCAGCAAAGGTCTTTCAATTCGTTCGCTGTCAGTAGACCCCAATTAAATTGTGAATCCTTCAGCTCCGCTAATGAATATTGGTAGTCAAGGCACCGACGCCTGCTTTGGGTCTTCTTTGACTTGGAGACTTTTGGCCAGTACCGCCACGAAACTTTAAATATTGGACCGAATGCCTACTAACTCGAATCTTGACCTGGACGGCCGTAAAAATACGACGTAGAAAAAGCATTTTTGTTCTTGTTCTAACGTCCTACCTTACAAATTTCGATGTATATTAAAGTTTTAAAGTCTTATTCGTAATTGATACAGAGATTGTTTTTAAATGATTCGTAAATTTTGATATATATATATATATATTCCTAATTATTACTTTTAGAGTATACATTAATAAATTATTTGATGACTTATGATTGTTAGAAATCACCAACTAATTTTAGAGATTTGTAGAAAACTCTAGATTTGTAAAAAAAAAATCTAGAAAAATCGCCCAAGTTGGTAACTTGGGCATTTAAGAATTCTCCAGCAGCAACTTTCAAGTTGCAAGGTTGGTGGTGCATGCCTGTAAATAGGCAATAGCACCATTTGTTGTAACACCACCAAATGAAGAGAGAGAAGTGAGTCTCAAGAGTGAGAAGTGAGTCCAAAGTGAGAGAAGTGAGTCTTAAGTGTAGTGTGTCTAAGTTTTGTTCTTTTGTCTACCTTCGATGTTTTTTGAGTTTTGTATTAGAGTCCTTTTATTAATAAAATTATCTTTTTTTAACAAGTGGTATCAAAGCCAGCTTGTGTCGTCTAGAGTCGTTGCTCCATTGTCCAAATTTTTACGATCAGGGATCGTGTCTTAATCGAAATTCTACCAAAATTTTGTCACAATCTGAGATTGTGAAATTATTCAATCAGGGATCGAGTAATTATGGCAGACATGAGCACCACTGTTAGTGGTATAGAAAAATTAAATAATAACAATTATAATACATGGAGCACTCATATGCAGTTTTATCTTCTAGGACAAGATTTATGGAGTATTGTTGGAGGAAATGAGACTCAACCTCCAACATTAGAAGAAGAGTTAAAGAAGTGGAAAATAAAAGCAGGTAAAGCCATGTATGTATTATCGGTGATGGTAGAAGACGACATACTTCAGCAAATAAAGGATACAAAGACACCGAAGGATGCATGGGACACTCTCGCCCAGCTGTTTGCACGCACCAACGATGCCAGGCTCCGGCACTTAGAGAATGAGTTATTGTCGATCTCATAGTGCAACATGACTGTAAGTGAATATTTTACTAAAGTTAAATCTTTATGCCAAGAAATTTCTAAGTTAGATCCTCCTAATGCTATAACTGAAACAAGAATCAGGAGAATTATTGTACATGGGTTACGCCTAGAATTTCTTGGCATTGTTACGGCTACTCGAGGTTGGGCAAAGGAACCAACTTTGACAGAGTTAGAAAATATCTTAACCAATCAAGAAGCTTTAGATAAACAAATGTCTAAAGTTTCTATCAAAGAAGAAGAGAAAGCCCTTTTCACTAATAAAGGAGGAAAAGGGAAAGTCACGAGAAGTAACGTGACGGAGGAAACCTCGAAAGGTCGAGGAGGTTGGCTAGGTCGCCAACAGAAATGGAGCTTCAAGCAAGGGGGAGCTCGTCAAGGGCAAGATACAAGTCGTAACAATAAGCAAAATACTCAGAAAGAAGACAGGTGCTATAATTGCGGAAGAAAGGGTCATTTCGTTCGAGACTGCTGGAGGCCAAAATGCATGGAAGGAAATGCTGCCATGTTGACGCAGCAGGATAGTGAAGAAGAATGGGATTTCCATGCATCATTTGCAGTAATGGAAAATCCTAAAGAAATAAGCAAGAAAAGTGGTGCAATATTAAAGGTGGAGATGACACTTACGGCTGTAGGAGAAAATCAAATCAACTATAAAGATGATTGGATTGTTGATTCTGACTGCTCCAATCATATGACAGGTGACAAGAAAAAATTGATGGGGACATCAGAGTATAAAGGAGAGCAAGTAGTGGTAATTGCCAATAATTCAAAATTACCAATAACACATATTGGCAGTACCATCGTAGTTCCTTGTTATAGTCAGCGGACAGTGCAACTGCAGAATGTCTACCATGTGAAAGGTATGTCGAAGTATCTCCTATCAGTATCTCAAATGACATCAACAGGAAACTTTGTATTGTTCGAACCAAATGACGTCAAGATATACAAGGAGTTAAAAATTATCGGTTGACCAATGATGGAAGGAAAAAGGGTGGAGTCTGTCTATGTAATGTCAGCAGAAACAACATATATAGATAAGACAAGGAAAAATGAGACAACTGATCTATGGCATGCGAGATTAGGACATGTAAGCTATGGGAAGCTAAAGGAGATAATGAAAAAATCAATGGTCAGAGGGCTTCCAAATCTAGATGTCCGAGATGACATTATATGTGCAGGACGTCAGTATGGCAAAGCACATCAATTACCGTACAAAGAGTCAGAGTATCAAGCTAAAGCACCCTTGGAGTTAATACACTCTGATGTATTTGGGCCAGTAAAGCAGCCGTCTGTCAGCCAATTCAGGTACATGGTTACCTTTATTGATGATTATTCTAGATATGTGTGGGTCGATTTTATGAAAGAAAAGTTAGAGACACTGAGTAAGTTTTTTAAGTTCAAAGTGAAAGTAGAAAAGGAGATAGGGCGAAGAATACATTGCCTTCGCACAGATAATGGTGGAGAGTACACTTCAGAAGAATTCGAACAATATTTGCAACAACATAAGATCAGGAGGCAGCTGACTTGTCCAGGTACTCCACAACAGAATGGAGTAGCAGAAAGAAAGAATCGTCACCTGGCAGAGATATACAGAAGTATGCTACATGCAAAGAATGTACTAGCAAGGTTTTGGGACGAAGGTATGAAGACAACAGCATACATGATCAACAGATTATCTCAAGAAAAATTGGGGACCTCACCGTATGAAAAGCTTCGAAAGGTCAAACCCACAGTAGGGTACTTTAAAGTGTTTGGATGCGTATGCTACGTATTTGTACCAGATCACCTACGTAGCAAATTTGATAAAAAGGCAATACGTTGTATATTTGTTGGATATGATAGCCATCGTAAAGGATGGAAGTGATGTGACCCGACTACAGGACGATGCTACATAAGTAGAAATGTTGTCTTTGATGAGGCATCTTCTTGGTGGTCACCACAAGCTGTATTATTACCAGATTCAAAAGAAATAGAGGAGCAGCTACAACAACGATTAGAAGAATCTACAGAGGTTGATAAGACTCAACCAATTGAAGATTCTAGAATTGATACTACGCAACCAAGTGAGGAAGAGTCCATGGAGATGAGGCTGTCAGAAGAGAAAAGCCCATGGCAAACATGAATCTATCATTTAACTCCAGAAGAAATAAGGCCAAGTCAGATAGAGGACTTCGAGGAAGATGTTCAACAGCCATCGCCTCAACCTCGAAGGTCAACTAGATAAAGAAAGCCAAATACAAAGTATGCAAATGCAGCAATAATAGAGGAAATTCGTCTGAAAGAGCCGATAAGTTATAAAGAAGCGTCACGAAGCAAGGAATGGAAACAAGCAATGGATGAGGAAATTCAAGCATTAAAACAAAATGAAACCTGGGATTTGATGCCGAAGCCTGAAGGAGTAACACCCATCTCGTGTAAATGGGTCTATAAGAAAAAGACTCGAACAGATGGAATAGTTGAGAGATACAAGGCACGACTTGTGGCTCGTGGTTTTTCACAGAAGTATGGGTTAGAATATGAGGAGACGTTTAGTCCAGTGGCAAAGATTACAACCATTCGTGTGCTCTTAGCACTTGTCGCAAACAAGTCTTGGAGACTCTGGCAGATGGACATAAAGAACGCCTTCCTACATGGAGAGTTAGACTGAGTGATTTATATGGAACAACTTGAAGGTTTTAAGAATAAAGATTATCCAAACTACATTTGCAAGTTGAAAAAGGCATTGTATGGTCTAAAGCAAGCCCCACGAGTATGGTATGGTAAGATTGGAGAGTTCCTTCTTCAAAACGACTATAAGATGGCGCCTGCAGACTCAAGCTTATTCTTGAAGACACGAGGTGATAAGCTGGCCATAATCTTGGTATATGTGGATGATTTAATCATCACAGGAGATGACGAAGGAGAGATTCGACAAATTCGAGAAAATCTCTCGATCCGTTTCCAGATGAAAGAATTGGGTGAGTTGAAACACTTTCTTGGTTTAGAGGTGGAGCACAAAAAAGATGGATTGTTTTTATGCTAGCAGAAATATGCACAAGATCTTCTAGAAAGATTTGGTATGTTAGACTGCAAGCCAATATTAACGCCAATGGAGGTAAACGCCAAATTTCAAGGAAAAGACTTACAAGACAACACGATGTACAGACAGCTCGTGGGCAGTCTAATCTATCTCACACTGACACGACCAGACATCACATTCTCATTTGGAGTTGTTAGCCGATATATGCAAAATCCAAAGAAGCCTCACTTGGAAGTAGTACGGAGAATTTTAAGGTATGTCAAGAATACTATTGATCATGGTCTCTTATATAAGAGAGATAGTACGTGTCAGGTTAAAGGGTATTGTGACGCCGACTGTGCTGGAGATTGTGATACAAGACGATCAACAAACGGATACATATTCAACATTGGCTTAGGAGCAATCTCTTGGTGCAGTAAGAGACAACCAACGGTATCCTTATCAAGTACAGAAGCTGAGTATAGATCCGCAGCAATGGCAGCACAAGAATGCACATGGCTCATACAATTATTAAAAGATCTAAATCAACCAACAGACTTCTCGGTGGAGCTATTTTGTGATAACCAGTTAGCAATACGACTAACGGAGAATATAGTATTCCATGCACGGACAAAACATGTGGAGGTACATTATCATTATATTCGAGAAAAAGCTCTCAAAGGTGATATAAAAATGAAGTACATCAAAACAGAGGACCAAGTTGCAGATATATCCACAAAGGGTCTCAGCAGAACAAAACATGAAGAGTTTTGCAAGCAGCTTGGGATAATCTCAAGAAAAACTCTGAAGAGAAATTAGTTGGTGAGGGGGAGTGTTAGAAATCACCAACTAATTTTAGAGATTTGTAGAAAACTCTAGATTTGTAAAAAAAAAATCTGAAAAAATCGCCCAAGTTGGCAACTTGGGCATTCCAGAATTCTCCAGCAGCAACTTTCAAATTGCAAGGTCGATGGTGCATGCCTATAAATAGGCAATAGCATCATTTTTTTAACACCACCAAATGAAGAGAGAGAAGTGAGTCTTAAGAGAAGAAGTGAGTCCAAAGTGAGAGAAGTGAGTCCTAAGTGTAGTGTGTCTAAGTTTCGTTCTTTTGTCTACCTTCGGTGTTTTTTGAGTTTTGTATTAGAGTCCTTTTATTAATAAAATAATCTTTTTTTAACAATGATATGATCCTAGAGGATATGTGTTGACTGAGTCTCACTTATTAGCTACTAGTTTTTATCTATTATTGGTTTTTAGCAATAATGAGAGTAAATCTTGGAACCTTGCTAGACAAGTTGCCTGGTCAAACTAGACATGTAATTGACTCCTATATTTTCTCCATTCTCTATTTATTTTGTTTCCAAGTTGTTTGAGTGGGTATATCCACTTCCTTTTCAGTTATCGCACGTTTTCAACTTTCATGTTTATAAAGTGGTGAGCCATAAGATAAGGATTATTTCATTCTATAAATTCAGATAGTTTAAATGAGAAATCAAGGAGAATTATCTGACAAATCTGATCTCTTTGAAATCTATTCTTTCTCTTCTGAAATTTTCTCTAAAATTCCACTATCAGTGGTATTACACCCAAGTTAGGCTCGATGGAAACACGGAAACAAACAAATGCAGAGTTCCGTAATGAGGTCACTGAAGTGATAGGAAAACATGAGTCCATGTTCAACTAAATACATGTGACTCTCCAAACTTTGTTGGCCAAAATGCAAAGTATGGAAGGCTCTGTTACCCAATTGAAGGAGTGCTCTGACAGTGAGAATCCCTTCACTTACCATTCAATTGCCAATAATCCTCATGTAGGCAACAACGGCCCTCCACAAAAAATAGCCATGCTTCCAACCACCATTCACAAGGCACATCATCAAACCAAAATCACAAATCCAATTCACAAAATTCAAATTCTCGCCACCACTTCAAACTACAAATTTCCGAATTTGACGGTGAGGACCCTCACAGGTGGAACCATAAGGCTGAACAATACTTTGATTTCAAGGTTATTGATGTAGAAGATCGAGTACAATTGTCTTCCTTGCACCTCAAAGGAGTGGCGTTGCAGTGGCATCGATGGTATGCACTCTATCAAGGACCAGCTAGCTGGACCGAATTCACTAAGGCTGTGTTGAAGTGGTTCGGGCCAACCAATTATGAGGACCCTTTAGAAGCTCTTAACCGCCTTCGACAAACATCAGATTTGACATCATATCAGATAGTGTTTGGAAACTTATCTAATCAAGTGGATGACTTACCTCACCATTTCCTAGTCGGTTGTTTTATTGTAGGATTGAAAGATGAGATACAATTGGAGGTTAAAGTCAAACAACCACGTACATTGGCAGATGCAATAGGCATGACAAGGTTGGTGGAGGAGAAAAACAATCTCCAGAAAAATAAGAAAGCTCTACCAGGACTAACTGGGCAAATAAATCAACTTCAAATCAAAGTTTGTTGGGACTAATTCCTAAATCCAGCCCTGATGCTTCTATGACTTTGGCAAGGTTCTGCCGAATTTCAAACCAAGAAGCCAATAAAAGAAGGAAAAAAGGACTCTGTTACTATTGTGACAAGAAATACACTCCGGGACACCGTTTTGTGAAGCCGCAATTATTCTGCATCGAAGAGTTCATTGTGATTGAAGAGAAGGAAGATGATTTTTGTACAACTAATAACATGCCTAAAATCTCACTACATGCCATAGTTAGGACGAATCACCTACAAACTCTTCGATTACCTGGTAGAATCAACGACAAAGAGGTCTCCATCTTAGTAAACAACAGCTCCACTCATAATTTTGTGGATCAAAACCTTGTCAAGACATGTGGGCGGCAGGTGTTGAATGATCAATCTTTACAAGTGATGGTGGCTAATCGTGAGAAGGTGACATGCAAAGGAAAGTGCTTGAATGTGACTCTAGCTATCCAAGGGTATTTAACTTCAGCTGATTTATTTGTGTTACTTGTGGCTGCTTGTCCAGTGGTGATGGGAGTCTAATGGTTAGCTACTCTGGGCCCAATAGAAACCGACTACAACAAACTGACCATGACTATTAAAGGGGATGAATAGACTCATACATTCCAAGGAGAGCAACAAGGAGAGATGGGTCTCCTATCCAAGAAGGACGACAACCTTCACATGGCCACTAGTTTTCTTTTGCAGGTTAGTACTAGTTATACGGACACTGATTCTAAAATTAATCCAGGCCTTCAACATTTGATTTCAAAATATCAAAAGGTGTTTGAACAACCTAAACAACTACCACCTAGACGTGAATTTGATCACCACATACCTTTGCAAGATGGTAGTCGTCCCATCTCTGTTAGGCCTTATCAGTACCCTTTCTATCAAAAGACAGAGCTCGAGAAGATGGTGAAAGAAATGTTGTCAACAGGTCTAATCCGACCTACTCAAAGCCCATTCTCCTCTCCAGTGCTTTTGGTCAAGAAATCTGATGGGAGTTGGCGTTTCTGTGTGAACTACAGGGCCTTGAACGAGATAATTATAAAGGATAAATTTCCAATTCCCGTAATTGATGAGCTCCTTGATGAACTATATGGGTTGGCCTGTTATACAAAATTGGATCTTCGCTCTGGTTACCACCAGATTCGGGTTAAAGATGAAGATATCTACAAGACAGCATTTCGAACCCATGAAAGCCACAATGAATTCGTGGTCATGCCTTTCGACCTTACCAATGCTCCTGCAACATTTCAAGCTTTGATGAATGACATCTTTAAACCTTACTTAAAGAAGTTCATTTCAGTATTTTTTTTGATGATATTTTGATATATAGTAAGAGCTGCAATGAGCATCAACATCATCTTAAGAAAGTTTTGTAGATTCTTAAACCTCACAGTTCATTTGTCAAGGCTAGTAAGTGGGTTCAGGGTTATCGAAGTCGATTACCTGGGGCATGTTATTTCTCAACAAAGAGTCTTTGTTGATTAGAAAAAAAATCGAAGCAATCAAGAATTGGCCCTAACTGACTATCCAAACGAGTGTCTGTGGATTTTTGGGCCTAGCAGGATACTATAGGAAATTCATTCAAAATTTTGGTAGTATTGCTGCTCCTTTAACTCAATTATTAACTAAACATGGTTTTTATTAGAGTCCAGAAGCTGCAGAAGCTTTTGAAAAATTAAAGGAAGCTTTATCTTCACCGCCCATTCTAGCACTTCCTGATTTCACCTAGGACTTCGTGATTGAAAGCGATGCCTGCAGAACAGGAATTGGAGCCTTATTATCATAAAATCATAAGCCTATAGCGTACTTCAGCGAGGCGTTAAAAGGGACAGCCTTATATTTATCCACCTACAAAAAAGAAATGGTGGCCATCGTCAAAGTAGTTCGAAAATGAAGGCCCTACCTTCTCAGTCGCCCATTCATCATTCGAACAGATCAAAGAAGCCTTAAGTTCTTACTAGAGCAACGCATCACAACCCCGACACAAGCTAGATGGCTTTCGAAGTTATTGGGATACGACTATAAGATTGAATATAAACCAAGGAAGGAAAATCAGGGTGCAGATGCGCTGTCACGTGTTGGTGAACTGCATATGGATATTGTTTCATTACTTGTGGCGGAGTGGTGGAAACAACTTCAAGACGAAGTTAGTCGCGATCCTTTTTACGCGGCTAAGGTTAGCCAAAATTCAAGTGAACATACTTTTTGCCTTCAAGATAGGATTTGCTATTTTAAAGGGAAGATTTATCTCAATCCTAATTGTTCTCTAATTCCTTTTCTGTTAAAAGAGCTCCATGCAACAGCAACAAGTGGGCACTTTGGGCATTTAAAAACACTAGTATGAGTCAAACAAAATTTCCATTGGCCTGGATTCCACAAAACAGTGAATCGCTTTATAAGGGAATGTTCAATCTGCCAAAAGAATAAGTATGAAACTATGAAGCTGGCTGGGCTCCTCTAACCACTATCAATTCCTGAATCTGTATGGTCAGAAGTATCCGTGGATTTTATTGAAGGATTACCCATCTCCAAAGGATAAAGTGTAATTATGGTGGTGAACGATCGATTATCAAAGTACAGTCACTTTATTCTCTTACGATATCCATTCAACACAATAGGAGTGGCTACAAAGTTCCTCCACCATTTGGTCAAGTTACATGGCATTCCTGAATCAATCACAAGTGATCGTGATAAGGTATTCTTAAGCTAGCTTTTGGAGTGTGGCTCTCTTAAAAATTCTTATCAATTCTGGACAAGAGGGTCATTCAAAAGGGGCGTTACAGACCTTATACCAAGATTCTGGTGAAGTGAGTTAGCACTCCAGACTCGGATTCTACTTGGGAGAACCTCAGACGTTTTTACAGCTTCAGCTTTTGCCTTTAAGGACAAGGACAATTTAAGAAGGGAGGATTGATATGATACTAGAGGATATGTGTTGAGTGAGTCTCACTTATCAGTTACTAGTTTTTATCTGTTACTGGTTTTTAGCAATAATGGGAGTAAATCTTGGAACCTTGCTGGACAAGTTGGCTGGTCAAACTAGACGTGCAATTGACTCCTATATTTTCTCCATTTATTTTGTTTCCATGTTGTTTGAGTGGGTATATCCACTTCCTTTTCAGTTATCGCACATTTTCAACTTCTATATTTATAAAGGGGTGAGCCACAAGTTAAGGATTATTTCATTGTATAAATTCAGATAATTTCAATGAGAAATCAAGGAGAATTATCTGACAAATCTTATTTCTCTGAAATCTATTCTTTTTCTTCTGAAATTTTCTCTAAAATTCCACTATCAACTTAATAAGAAAAAATTTATTTCATTCAACTAATATTTACATATTTCGGTGTATCTCTATTTTTAATAAATTATTATATTCAAAGCTTAGTTAAATTATGGTAATCTCTGTCACGACTCAAGCATAGAATCTCCACTTCTTGAATTATTTTTTTATTCACTTTTCATATAAAATAAGTATATGAGATTTGTGTCTTGATCAATTTGTTTAATTTATTTCTGCAACGGAATGCTGTTTAAACTGTGAAATCGAGGTTGTATCACTATCATCACCTGCTTGTTAACTTTCCATTGAGCAAACATCCTCTTGAACCCTGTGAGAATACTAGTCAAAAGCAGAATACCGTAGTCTCCTGAAACCACAACGCTGTATTCTTGTCGTGGGTATTAAGAAAGACAAGGGCTGTCACTTTCAAGTTTCAACTGTTTTTGGAACTCCAAATTGACGGTGAATCCCATTAACGTGTTCTTGAAAAAGCTTCTAATCTACAGGGTTATGAAGATTCTGATTCTGATTCTTCTTTTTCTTGTTCACAATCTTCCATTAGATAGTATACATTTTCTTATCCATTGAAGTGGTGGGAGTTATCACCATATGCACTCGTATTCCTGTCTCCCTCAAAGAAGTGGATCGAATCCCCATTTCCCCATAATTTGACAATTTAAGGTAATGACAATTTGAACCATATCTCATTTCAACCAAACAAAAGAGCACCAATTTAAAAGTTTTGTCTTTAAAATTGATTCTCGTTTGGTTTGATGTGACGAAAATTGAATCTAGTTTATAACATTGAATTATTTCATAACAATATCAGAAAACATTAAACACTGGAGTCTGGACACAGCCAAAATTTTTATTCAGTAGGAGTAAAATTTTTATTTTTAAAATTAAAAATTATTATTTTACGATGAAAATATAATAAATTAAGATTATTACAGTTATCAATAAATTAAGAAGTATCAAGTGAATTATAGCATTAAAACATTAATATTAATTTTCTATATTAGTCTAGTTGTAAAGGGTCAATGATTAATATTTTATATAAAAATATAATCAAAAAAATTAATTTCTAAATGTTATTTTATTTCATAATATATTAAAATTTTGAAAAAAGGTTAACCACTATTATTTTGTTTAATTTTAAAAAATACAAAATAATATACATAACAAATACAAAACGCTCACATATATAACAAAAACTAATAAATAGAAGTAAAGTTTATGTAAAATATTAAATTTATATTGTATAAAAAATAACTTGACATATGAATGAGAATATTGAAATAAATCACAATAAATTAATGTATTTAAAGTAAATTCATTCGATATCAGATTGTAAAGTAAGATTATTAAAAAGATAGAATTGTCATTGATTTAAGAATTGTAATTGATTTAATTTTTCTGTTATAGCTTTTAATTTTTTTATAATAAGTGGTATGGTATATAGAAATTTTGAGAATTATGGATTTTTGATTTAAAGATTTTATTATTGGTGTTTTTAAAGTTATATGGTGCAAATATTGACAAAAAGGATTTTACAATTTGAGAAAATTATTTACTAAATTCAATGATAATCTTGATTCTAGTTGATAGAATTAAAGAATAATAAAAGTATAATTTTCAATAATGATATTATTATAATAACTTACATACTAAATTGATTTAATAATTCTATATGCTATTCTTATTTGTAAAGAATTGTTTAATTTTTTCCAATTTAAGAATAGAGTTTTAGATGTTATACAAATAGTCGCACCTGTATTTATATAAGCATTAATTTTTTTATTCTGAGTAATCACTTGAATAAAGGTTGTATTTGGATTTAGTTATTGATGTTGAAGTTTTAAATTCATAACAATATAATAAAGAAATTGTTGACTTGGTTTTCGTATCCTGATTCGATAGGTTCTAAATTATGTTTAAATGTTGAATTTAAAATATTAATCTTTTCATTATATTTAGTTTGACTTTTGTTTGGACATTTATTTGCATAATGACCTTCTTCTTTTCATAACCAACATTTACCTGTGTTCTTATTTGGACGAATTTTTTTTTCTTTGGTTTTATTTGTCTATAGGCTTTTTATCTAAAAAAATCTGTGATAAAGTTTATATGGGAATTTTGTATTTTTTTTTGTGGGATATTTTTGCCATTTATATTTTTGCCCTTTATGTTTGTTATATTTAGGTTTTCTATGTTTTTGATAGATGAAAATTTCACATCTATATTGTTGAGGTACTTTTGAATATTTAGAACACCATTGTTGAATATCGTTATGTCTTAGTGATTTTTGTAATTTTACTTCTAAGTATTTTTGTGATAATACTTCTTTTACTATTGAAATAGCACCACCTAAATTATAAGTAAGAAAATTATCATGTTATTTTATTATGAATAAATCTTTGACTGTTTTATTTATCGGATAATGTAATTTTTGAATAAATATTTGTATATATATTTCTTGTTCTGTTCGAGTTAATTGATAATTTAAAAAACAAATATATTCTTCTAAATAACAGATATCACATATGTGTATATTATTTAAATGCCATAGAGCATTTTTTCGTAAAACAAATCAATTTATTAATTAATCGGTCAATTTTTATAAATTAATAAATTCTTATAAACAAAAATAAAACAATTGATTTTTGTTTAACAATCTCTTTTTTTAATTAAATTCTAAATTCTAAATTATTGTAAAAACAATATCTTTCAATCATATTTCAAATTGTTTAATTTTATGAAGCCTAATACCAAATCTTTTAAACCTCTTGTCTTATTTGTTTGACTTTTATTCTGATTTTTTAAATATTGATTTAAACTAATTACTTCACTTTAAAATATTTTAAGGCTTGTTTAAAAGAGATTATGTGGATAATTGTCTCTTTTAGAAAGCACAATTATCTTGACATACCTAAATCAATTACAACACTTTTGATCATTTAATAATGATAGAATCAAGTATAATTAAGCCTTTTAATAGTCTATTCAAATATTATAAAGATGAAAGTAACACCACAAATAAATGATTCAATTATTATTCTTTTATACATACTTCTATTTGTCCCTAATTTTTAAGTGATAAATTGGTGAAAATAGAATTGTTCACGCTCAATTTGGATTTGTTCACCATTGAATAAATTTTCTCGCATATAGAAATAAAAAATTAATCACAAAAAATATTTATTTTATTCTTCTAGGAATTAGTGCAAATATTTATAACTATTAAACATAATTATAATTATGAATTAGACAAGTAAATAAATAAAATATAAATAATGTTTTAATTAATAAATATTAGAAATAGCAAGTAAGCTCTTGAACATATTTATCGTATACTAACTAACGTTTGTATCCTCTATAACCCCCGTGTTACTAATAATAACTAATAAAGAGGTCTTATACAAATCGGTGTGACAGAATAATGTCTATTTTTGCGATAATGGCACAAATCTATAATTTGATGTGTTCTTGAAAATTTTTTAATTTAATACTTAAAATAAAAAATCCATTTTATTGAACAAAAATACTCACTTGTTTTTGGTAACCTTTCTCTTATCGGAATTGAGCTTTAAACAATATATAGAACACCATAATTTAAAAAAAATATATTAAACTATAAAAGAACGAGCCAAACTACTGAAATTGTATCGTCTGTGCCTTCTACGCATTACCTCATAATTCTCGGAACAGTAGCAGAAACACTAGCAATGTCTAGAAAACACGACAACGAATTGGATTCGAATCTGACAAAACAGCAGTTTTCTCCGTCCTCGTCAACTCGAAAAAAAAAAAAAGACTTTCCTTGTTTCCAATCGTTTACTTTGAACTTTTCTCAACAACCAAAATTTCCTTTCAAGAAAATATCCTCCTAGCTTTTCCGTCTACTCGCAACGAGATACGGAATACTTGAATCAAAGATTTCAGTGATAACAGAAGAACTGAAAACGGATGCTCCTGGATATGTGTACCAGGCCATTAGAGAGGTGTTTTGGAGGTGGCGAAGAGCGAGATGCGCTTTTGTGGGATATAGACTTGAAACCACATGCTTCAGGGGTTTACTCCGTTGCGGTTGTGCAAGCAAACTCTTTGTTGGAAGATCAGGGCCAAGTGTTAACTTCTCCATCTGCTACGTATGTTGGTATCTATGATGGACACGGTGGCCCGGAGGCTTCCAAGTTTATTACTGACAATCTGTTCCCATTTCTTCAGAGTGAGTACTGTAATTTTTCACCTTTTTAGATGGATAAATTGTTTGGTTCGTGGGAATTGTAGTAAATGAAGAATCATTTGGTCTTTGAGTGATCATGAGTTTTGTTTGTGTTTTAATCGGATTTACGGAGCTAGTTCCTCTACTTTTTGGTATAGTTGGGTGTTCATTTGTTCTGAAATTCAAGGGATCTTCTTGTCTCACCTTGGCAAAGATTACCAGAATGAGTATGTATGGACACCCATCAGTTTGAGTTTTTGCATCAGTATACCTCGGGAGCTATTACAAGAAGAACAATTTTAAATTTTGGCATCTCAAATTTGTGGTTTTCTTTTTTCATCAGAATTCGCAACAGAGCACGGTGGGTTGTCTGCTGATGTAATAAGGAAGGCATTTGAAGCAACAGAGAAGGAATTTTCGCATTTGGTCAATCGATCATGGATGATTCAGCCTCAAATGGTCTCGGTGGGTTCTTGTTGCCTTGTTGGGGCAATATCAAAAGGCGTCTTATATGTAGCAAATCTTGGGGACTCCAGGGCAGTGCTTGGCCGGAGAGTTCGTAAAAATACGAGTACCATGGTGGTCGCTGAGAGGTTATCTACAGATCATAACGTGAGTGTTGAGGAGGTGAGGAAAGAGTTAGTGGCTCTCCATCCGGATGATTCACACATTGTGATGTATTGTAATGGAGTTTGGCGGATAAAGGGCATAATTCAGGTACTGGCGGCAGTAACTGGTTTTGCTTCCATCGGATATATTAGGCCCTGTTCTGTTTACGTAACTTTTGGTTTTCTCTGCATATCATCTGCTGCTAGTTTTGTAATCCATGCTTTTCCGGTAGTGACCGAAATGTATTTGCACTCTTTAGCGTGCTTCTAAAACCTCTGATAGTATTTCGTATCTGAATTCTACATTCAATTTATGCTTCCATAGTGATTCTGTTTTATGAAAAGCCAATTAATGTCAGGAAGACGCAAAGTTATGGCTACTGAAGTGTATCAAACAACGAAAATTTTTCCTAAGTGCTCACTGCATTTTTATGATCTGTCAGTAACCTTGCCTCCTATAAACGAGTGCAATTTATAAAATCCTGACGACTACCATTGCTGCTTTTATTTTATGATTTGCATATGATGCTGGGTTCGTATTTATAGAAAGATATATTGTGAAGCCTGATTCCATGAAAATGTTGAGATCTCTTCATGTACCTTAATGTAAAATGAACTGTATGCCTGAGTCTTTCTTCTTGATTGATAAATATGAACACCTACTCATCTGTTTCTTTCTGATTTTCTAGTTGTGGTCTGAAGCATGTATTGAACTATTATTGGTCAACATGTGCATTTCCAGGTTTCGAGATCCATAGGAGATATCTACCTAAAGAAACCTGAGTTTTCCCAGCAGTTTGGATCACCTATTTCTTTAAAAGCTCCTGTGATGACAGCTGAACCTTCAATACTGATACGAAAGCTAAGACCAGATGATTTGTTCTTAATATTTGCATCAGATGGTCTTTGGGAGCAATTGAGTGATGAAGCAGCCGTCAATATAGTTCTAAAAAGCCCACGAGTTGTAAGACCCACCTTATAAATCATTTCTGAACACTATTCCAAAGCATTCATTGCTAGTAATTGTTTCTTTAAATACATAAGAAGTAAACTAAATCAAGCAATTATTGAATTGGTGTCGTGGTGCAGTAGTCTTTCCTCGCACCAGCGAATGAATATCCCTTTTCTTTTTTTTTCCAGGGAATAGCAAAGCGACTGGTGAGAGCTGCCCTGCAGGAAGTTGCAAGGAAAAGAGAAATGATCTACGAGGACATCAAGAAAATCGAAAAAGGTGCGAGGCGCTTTTACCATGATGATATGACGGTCGTTGTGATGTATATAGATCAACCTGGAGGTACTTCAAACCGTAGATTCGATGATGACGACCATGTGGATTGCACAAACGTTCCAGTGGATATCTTTTCATTGAACAAAGGTAAAACCCAAAACTAGAGAGAACTTGTGTCAATTTGAAGTACTTTCCTGTGAGTAGAAAGAATATAATATCATCAAGCGATGGGATCGGCTTTGAACTGAGGCATGAGCCGAGCAGTCTGCAATGGTGCTAGAGCAGATGCTTGAAGTGAAGCTGTTCCTTAACTGAGGCCTTGATCTCATCTGTTGTTGCCCTCAGGTTGTGAAGAGGTCAATGTAAATTTTTCAATTTTTATTGACATCCCGGGAAAGCTTGGAGAATTTAAGATAAAAACAATATCCTTTCCTATAACGTATAACTAAATCGTATCATGTCATTCTTAATGACAAACGAAAATAGCCTGAGCTATCTATATTGGGTTTACTAGAATGGATAATTTTATGACGCTAGCTGCTATTCCTGTTAACCACCAAGAACATTGAGCCGCCGGTGCTATGATCTGAACTTGACAAAAGTAGGCCGGCGGACATTCGTCGTCAATTCAGAATCTAAATTCATAATAAGAAGAAAAAGTTTGTATATCAAAGTCGACAATTAGAGTTGATGGAACAATTGGTCGGATTAGGTAACGTCGAACCTAGTTGAGATGATCCACAAAAATATTCGGTAAAAATGGAAAAGATTATTCCAGGGGACCAATGTCCATAAGCAGCACTTTTCTGATGTGTGATAAGATTCTGATGCTCCTTTTTACTTGCCTTAAGACAAACTCCATAAGTTGATGTTGAGATTGCCTTAAAAGATCAATTCCAGCATGTTTGGTCGAAGCCCCACGCCAGATTATTTAGGGAAAACATATTTTTAAACTTCGCAAATCTTGTTTATCGGTGAAGCATTTCAGTTGTATGAATTCATCTTCGTATAGTCCAAGCTCCAAACTCGTTGTTTCCAAGACAAATAAGGGCAAATTTTGTTTCTTTTCACGTGATAGAGCAAGTTCATCTTTACCATGCCCTCGAAATTAAGACGCCAACTCTTCATGTGATTCTCGAATAAAGTATTTCTACGTTTTTCCACGGACTTGAAACAAAGGTATACACACGAAAGCGATCTAGAAAATAATTGGAACCAGCTCCTGCTCCTCGAGGTAAGAGAAAAATGGGAATAATAGAAGCAGCACACAATGTGAAGATTTTAGGTTCTGGGGAGAGAGTGATCGTCCTGGCTCATGGATTTGGCACTGATCAGTCTGTATGGAGACACCTAGTACCACACCTGGTCCAGGATTACATGGTTGTTTTGTACGATAATATGGGTGCCGGTACCACTAATCCTGATTACTTCGACTTCACAAGGTACTCAAGTATTGATGGATTTGTCTATGATTTGCTCGCTATTTTAGAAGAACTGAAAATTGAGTCATGTATTTTTGTTGGGCACTCTTTCTCCGCTATGGTTGGTGCTGTTGCCTCTGTAACTCGCCCTGATCTTTTCTCTAAGCTCGTTATGCTCTCTGCTACTCCAAGGTACCATTTTCTCATTGTTTAATAACAAGAATTTAAACTTGTTTTATGCCAGTCCGTTTTCTGCTAGATTTTGCGCTGAGGAAGGCTTGTTTTTGCTAGGCTACTCAATGGTTCAGACTACTTTGGAGGGTTTGAGCAAGAAGATATAGACCAGATATTCGAAGGAGTGAGGTCAAATTACGAAGCATGGTGTGCAGGATTCGCGCCACTAGTGGTTGGAGCAGATATGAACTCGGTTGCAGTGCAAGAATTCTGTAGAACCCTCTTCAACATGAGACCAGACATAGCCTTGAGTTTGGTCAATGTTATATTCCTAAGCGACATGAGACATATTCTGCCTTTGGTCAGTGTCCGCTGCCACATCCTGCAAAGCATGAGGGACATGGCTGTTCCTATTATGGTCGCTGAATATCTGCAACAAAACCTTGGTGGTCGTTCCATTGTTGAAATCATGCCGGTCGGCGGTCACCTGCCTCAGCTCAGCTCACCGGATATTGTCATCCCTACGCTTCTAAGGCACATCAACTCAGATATAACTGAATGATTTACATGCTCTTTCTTTTCGTATCTTGACCTTTCCAATAAATGCTATTGGCATCACAATAAATAAGAAATGAAAAACATATGATGTTACTTATTATAATAGATTCAACAACTCTGCTAGCAATTTAGAAATTTTGCTAACTCTTTTAGAAGATTCAATAACATGCAGCTTTATTTTAATAGATAATAAGTGATAAATTATATAAAATAATTATAAAATAAATATAATGATAATAATAATAATAATAATAATAATAATAAAAGAACGAAAGAAAAGAGAGACAACTTAGATTTAAAATGTTTTAAGTAATTAATTACTAGTTTATACTTATTTGTTAAATTTCCCTTGAGAATTTTCTATTTTCTTTAACGAAAAATATTTATATAATATCTCTTTGTCACAAGTGAAAGGAATCTTTATAAATGTCTTGCTTCGTCAATAAAGAATTTTTTAATATAAATTTTGTTTAAGATTACCAAAAATAAGTTTTTCGATCGCAACAATTGGAAAACCATACTTGATTTTTCTAACATTTCAAAACTTTTAACAACTCTCTAATACGTTAATTTTTTTAATAACTCAAATATGATTTATTTATACTTAAAATTTACTTAAGAAATCGTTAAACACACAAACTAGTGATTGTAATAATTAGTTTCTATGAATCAAGACATAATTCATCAGTCTTATAACATTTTAGATAGACTATCAACTAGTTGATCATAATCCTCCAATTAGTTAGTGAAAAGTGTTTCGGACAATGAACAGTATAGTATTTGGGCCATAAAGAATCTAACCTCGTGTAACAATGACTATTCCCATACTGGCCTTCTTTTGATAAATAGCTTATGAACTGATTTTTAGCGGTTTCAAAACTTTTAATTGATTGAACATAACAAACAACTAATAAAAATATTTAGTAAACGATTGATTGAGCTACCGGATTCAACTTAATCAACTGAAGAAGAAAACGCTAAGTATATGTAGGGGCGGATGCACATTGGGAACAAGTAGGAGCACCCCCTAGCCTACAACAAATATTATATAAAATATTATTATTTTAAGTTTTGTTTCCATAAAAAAATTTCAAATATTTTGCCCCTACTTAAATTTTTTTAAATATTTTGCCCCCACTCGAAAATTTTTTTGAATCTGCCCCTGAGTATATGAGCGTTTTGCTAAGCTGCTAAAAATGTAATATGCAAAAAGTCAATTATACCTTTTATTTTGCTCTTAAAAAAATAACTGTCAGGTTTATGACACGAATTATCAAAGGCGTGCCTATGAGTCTTTTTTGGTTTCTTTTTATTTTTTATCATTTTAATTTTGTCAAGACACTTATTTTGATTTTAAATTAAGTATCATAGGTGTGACACAAGACACTTATTTTGATTTTTTCATTTTAATTTTAAATTTTAATAAAATTTTTAAGCAAAATTTAAAGTCTAAAAATTGAATAATTTATTAAAATTGTTTAATACTTAATTTATTAAAAATAAATATCTAAAATCTAAAATATTATAAAAATATTCAAAGAAATACTAAGAAATAATACTCATGTTTTTATAATTTTTTTAAAGTCATATCCTTATAAGTTATTTTATACATAAACAACTAATATTAAATAATTAATTTTACTAAACATCTTTAATAAACAACTTATATAATCTGCTCGTCAAATCAATTAATATAATCCGCTATTAGCTAATCACTAATAGAATCAGCTAATAACTAATGCAATCAGCTGATTGCCAAATAAGGTCATTAAGTCATTCAAACATAACTTTTCAACCTTCAAGTTCTTTAAACGATACTCTTATAAAAATTTTATTCAAAATTATTTAAAAAATTCAAAAAATGTTTGATTATAAATTTTTTTTAAAAATCTTTTCTAAATTTTTTTATTATAATAAAATATATACAACATGCCTTACAAGTAAACAATGACACAATGATTTAGACCCTAGTTCATCTATATAACAAAGATTAAGTAATAAGAGAGATTACAATTATTTTGTTATAACTTGAGGTGTTTGATTAATCTCTTGAGTTGCATATATTCTCTATTTTGCTCATTTTCTTTATTTTTTGATTACTCAATTGATTAAATTTGTTCATTTGTTCATTTTTTCCTTTCATTGAACTTGATCTTTCACATATTAATTTACTATTATCACTAAAAAATATTAGTAATATAAAATATTTATCATAAAAGCATATATGATTTAACACATTTTATAAATCATAATTTGACATGTACAAATTAATCTAATTCATTTGAACCGTTATATTGAATTTAAATAATGAAAGATTTAAATTTTAAAAATAAACACGTTCAAAATTAAATTTGTAAAATTTTAATGTCAAGCATACTTGACCTAATCAAGTGAGAAAGAAAACAAGTTTTAGAATAGCATTAATAGATTCTTTAACTAGCAAAAACTAAATCACAAAGAATTGGACTCTACCTTTCTTATGTGGTTCAAAAGTAAAAACTATGGAAGGATAGAACAAACCCACGACGACTGTACCTTTCGTTCCCTCCATAGATTATGGTGAATGGGGAAGCCTCCCTTTCTAAAGATGAAATCTCATTTCTCAGTACAGAAGCCTTTCGAGGCTCCCTGGAGGCACCCTAATGCAATCCCAACAAAGGTGGGGGAAAATACGGCTTCTACATATACGGATGGGTCATGGCATAAATTGAACCCTAAACAACACAACAAAGGGGCTTTACATCACTATCACAATGTTCTGAAAGATGGGGTCTTAGCTCTTCCGATTGAATTTCTAAAGGCTGGAGCAAGAGCATGGTTGTCAACTCTGATCGATTTCTTTTGGTCTAAAAGACCATCCTTCTCGGCTGTTAACGTATGGGCTAAAGCAGGCGGGGAAAGAAGGGGCTAAAAAAGGCCATATTGAGGGAAGATGGCTGAATTTTATTCAAATTTACTGACGACTCTTGCTTGTCGGAGATAGTTGAACAAGCTCCTTGGCATTTCGGTGACCAGTCGTTGTTTCTGGAGAAGTGGAGGCCAGGAATGGGCATGGATTGAAGCCTATTCGAGGTCATCCCTATATGGGTTCATTTCCACAACTTTCCGATGGAGTTCTGGATGGTTGCGAGTCTTCAATTATGTGGTTAGTTCCTTTGGTAAGTCGGTTTGTATTCACAATCTGCCTCTGTGGAGAGGATATGATATGCAAAGTTATGTATAGAAATTCTTAAATGTGCGGTTCTTCTTGATAGCCTTCCGATTCTTAGGTAGTTGAGAATGGCAAGATGGAGAAAGTGGTGATTCCTATAAGCTATCCTTGGATAATAGTAATGTCATAATTGAAACCTTTATTGGTTTCAATTTTAATAAATGGAAGCAAGATGTGGATTTTATGCTAGCGATGGTAGATATCACCATAGCCAGGATCAATGATAGGTCATCTCTATCTACATCTTCATTTTAGAACTTGAGAGAGCAACATATGTAGCTTGGGAAAGGTTAAATAGGATGTGTTATTTGACCATAAAGAGATCCATACCAGACCATCTATTAAATGGACTTCCAGAAACAAACATAGTAAGGGATTTCCTCAATGATATCTCATAGATATATAAGGTATCTTCTAATGTTGAAATAGGTACCTTATTAAAGGACTTGTACTCTATGAGAAATAAAGGAGCAATGAGATTAAGGGAGTACATAATTAGGATTGTCCACCTTCAGACTAAGCTGAAGGCATTAAATATTTATATTCTTGATGCTTGTATAGTTCACCAAGCTCTGGATACACTTCTATCAAAGTTTACTATTTAGGTTACCACATACATTTCTCAAGATGAAACTTCGGACATAAATGCACTAGTCATCCTTTGTGTTGCCGAAGAATACAACTTATACATTCTTAATAGCAACCAAAGGAAAAGCAAAGGTAAAGCCCTTTTAAACGTAAGAAACCTAAATTTCTTCCATATGTAGATGTTACTCAATCTAATGTTGCTAGAGGTTTTGAGGATGTTATAAAGAGTACGAGGTGTTACTTCTGTAAGAAGAAGGGACATAAGAAGATAAAAATGCCAAAATGTATAAAACCTAGAAAGAAAGCAAGAGCTATTAAATAAGTCCTTAGCTTGTATGATATATGGAGGCTACATAATGGAGCCTCTAATCATATTACTTCCACAATGTAAGGATTTATACAAAAGAGAAATCCAAATAGGTGGTTTTAGCTTAGGAACTTGATTTTTGAGTTATCTGTGGTTGATTTGGTTGCCTGACCTATTTTGTTATATTGTGATAATCTTTCTGCTGTATTGTTCAATAGAATATCATAGGGTCTAAGCATTTGGAGGTTAAGTATTTGACCATAAAGGAGTTAATACAAAAAGGTTACATTGAGGTCGAGCATTTAGAGACCGGGTGCATGGTTGTCGATTCTTTAACTAAAAGACTTACCCAGTTATTTTTCAGAGGCATCTGTATATTATGGGTTTATTGAAGTCCTTAGACATTATTAGTTAAGGATCACTGTATTTATGCTTGATATATTTGTACATATTTCATTTATTGTGATAGTATAGTTTTATACATATTGATGATCATCATTTTGTTCTCAATCATACCTTTTCTTGCACCTTGTCATCATAAAGGTGAAAGTCTTAAGATCTATATCGATCTTAAGCATTTTAAAGATCATTGGGCATATATATATCGATTAACCTTAAGTCTATATCTTTAGGACACATTCAGACACATATATAAATCTATGGATTTGATATAGCATAGGGGGATATAAGTATTTGTGCGTGATTAATGGGTGTGGGAAGGAAGGTATGGGTAAGAAATGAAAACTACATACTTGGTAAGCAACTATAATTGAATGAATAGTGATTTCATTCCTCTATTTTGAGTATTAGTCCATACCCCTCATAATATAGAGGAATGAAAATCATTACTTGATATATTTATAGTTTAAGAAATTAGATAATTAACTCCTTCCCAAACTCATTAACTAAAATATAATTAATTAAAATAATATAATTAATTATAATATAATATAATATTATTAATTAAAATATAATTCATTCATTAACTAAAATATTGTAATTAATTATATTATAATTAATCAATTACAATATAATTAATAAAAATACAACCCATTCATTAATTAAAATATTATAATTAATTATACTATAATTAATCAATTACAATATAATTAATAAAAATACAACCCATTCATTAATTAAAATATTATAATTAATTATACTATAATTAATCAATTACAATATAATTAATAAAAATACAACCCATTCATTAATTAAAATATTATAATTAATTATACTATAATTAATCAATTACAATATAATTAATAAAAATACAACCCATTCATTAATTAAAATATTATAATTAATTATACTA
>JANZXR010000170.1:30299090-30319214 GCA_027575705.1 Erythroxylum echinodendron | reverse complement strand
AGAATTCTTGTGTTCGACAGTTGTCTCTATGGATCCAAACGGCAACGTACAGCCTCGTCAGAATCCGGCTGAACCATGCTCGATTCTAGTAAGATATATAGACAATAGTGGAAGATGGCCCCATGTGAGCTGGTGGTGATCCTTTGCTGTGTGTTCGTCCACATTTTAAACCTTGGCATTAAATTCGCGTTCGGCACATTACATACTCCCAAATTCTCCACTCCATCATACCAAAATTGATGTCATCGAAGGCCAGATCCTGGTGAGCCCCGTGATGTGAATGAATACAATATGGTGACGAGATAAGAAATAATGAACACTAACCTTACTTATGTTTAAACTAATAATATAATGGGAAAAAAAAATCAACCGATGAGGTCCTTATTAAGCCCCCGACCTTATAGTCTTTCCACCAAAAGCAAAGAGTCCTACTTGTTCTCACCTCTTGGCACGAACCTAACAAGTCTCGGTGAAATCCACTGACCCTAACAAGCAGTAGAAAAAGGCAAAGATGGGTGTTGTAGAAGAAGCTCACAATGTCAAGATCCTGGGCGCTGGAAGACAAGTCATAGTTCTAGCTCATGGATTTGGCACAGACCAATCTGTCTGGAAACACCTTGTACCTCACCTCCTTGGGGATTACAAGGTTATTTTGTACGATAATATGGGAGCTGGCACGACAAATCCAGACTACTTCGATTTCAACAGGTACTCCACAATTCAAGGCTACTCCTATGACTTGCTCGCAATCCTTGAGGAACTGCAAGTGGAGTCTTGTATATACGTTGGTCACTCGGTTTCTGCCATGATTGGTGCTCTTGCCTCCATCAGTCGCCCCGATCTCTTCTCTAAACTCGTCATGATTTCGGCTTCCCCAAGGTAAAAAGTGAACCATGATTTCGTTTCATGAAGTTGCCGTCTAACACAGTCACCATGACGACCTTTTTGTCCGGTAATATTTTTCTTTTCTGCTAATTATTTCAATCCAAAGTCATGACCTTTCTTACATACGAAAGCGATCATTGAATATAGTGAGTGATTAACGAAGTCTGTTCAATTGCTTTAGTATTTGATATTTTCTCTATGATTTAATGCTGCTAATGACATCAGGGAATTAGCCATTAACCCGTTAGTCCTGTTTGATCTAGGTACTTGAATGATGTGGATTACTATGGAGGATTTGAGCAAGAGGATCTAGACCAGCTATTCGAAGCCATGCAATCCAATTATAAAGCCTGGTGCGCCGGGTTCGCACCACTAGCCGTTGGGGGTGACATGGATTCGGTGGCGGTGCAAGAATTCAGCCGGACCCTTTTCAACATGAGGCCTGATATAGCTCTTAGTGTGTTACAGACAATATTCCAAAGTGACATGAGGCAAATCCTGCAATTGGTCTCGGTTACTTGTCACATAATACAAAGCATGAAGGACTTGGCTGTGCCGGTGGTCGTGTCCGAGTACTTACATGAAAACCTCGGTGGTGAGTCAATCGTGGAAGTCATGTCATCGGACGGCCACCTGCCTCAGTTGAGCTCGCCAGATATCGTGATTCCGGTGCTGCTCAGGCACATCCGTCAGGATATCGCTGTATGATGTTTATGGGGTTTATGTTTTGTTCCTTCTCTTGTGTGTACGGGCAAAATTCAGATAGACTTAATTTCTTACATTTGGATTGCTATTGGGAAGTTGCGTAAGTGGCCATTGCGTCAGTGTAAAATCACCTGCCGTGTTGCGCTCTAAAATAACCAGTGGTATGTGACAAATTGAGTTCGAAACTCCTTTAAACCAGTTTGTACAGGGTCTTCATGTAAAACGTCAGTACTTGCAAACTAGTGCCTTCCTCGCCTTCACCAAGAAATAGGAAAAACAAAATGGAATTTAAAGAAGACCGAATTACAATATTAAAAATGTACTGATCAATTTTTTTTACTACTTCCATCTTAGAAAATTGAAAAATCATATTGATATTTCATTCTAATGCGGTCTGGACATACGATGAGTTTGATGAGAAATATATAATTAAAAAGAGAAGTAAAAAAGAAATGAGCATGAAGAGTGATTTATACGGCTTTGACAACAAATATTTTACTTGAAGACTTTGTTTCGTTGTCATCAAGTTCCATTGATACATTTCTTTCTCATCTTTCCTTGTCACTAAATAGTTTAGAAAACCAATTGAACTTTTATTGAATGATAAACCAAATGTTAAATACAATAATGATCCTAAAGAGACTCCTTAACTCTAGGATCAATATTAACAAACTAGTAACAACCCTTAATTAAAGCAATAACTATAAAGAATAAATCAAAGAAAGGAATTAGTCAAATGAAAACTGAAGTCAGTTAAAAGATAGCAAATGTGATGCTAATACGGCCCTCTCAAGTTAGACGGAGAGGGACAGACTAACTTGGGAAGATGACAATCAAAGGCAGGCTTGAATAAAGCTTTGCTAAGTGAGTCCGCAAGTTGATCAGCAGTATGGATGTGTGCAACAGTAATAAGCTTGCGATGAACTTGATCTTGGACATAATGGAAGAAGTCAACAGCGATGTGCTTTATAGGACTATGAAAAACTGGATTTTCACATAGGTATGTATCTCCGATGTTATCACGGTAGATGATAGGGGACTTTGGAAGAATAAAGCGAAGCTCAAAGAGAAGGTTTTAAACCCAGTTTGTTTCAACTACTGCACTTGCTACAACCCAATACTCTGCCTCAGTGGATGATCATGCAATTGTTGTTTGTTTCTTTGACGACCAGCTTATAGGACTTTAAGCTGAGATATTGCAAATAACCAATAGTAGAGATGCGATCGTTTACATCGCTTGCCCAATCTACATCAGAGTATATGACTAGATTCATGGCGTTACATTTCCTTAAACAGAGACCATGAGTCATAGTGCCCATGAGATACCTAAGAACCCATTTAACTATTTTCCAATGTAGTTGAGAAGGAGAATGCATAAATTGTGACAGTTGTTCACTGAATATGAAATATCCGGCCTTGTGAAACTCAAGTATTGAAGTTTGCCAACAACTTGTCTATACTTTGTGGCATCTACAGGTGGATAACCATTAAGAACACGATACATTTATGAGGAGCTCGTGGGTGGCTGATTTACAATTGGACATATTTTTCACTTGAAGAATATCAGCAGTCGAGTTTGAGATAGGAAGAGGCAATCTGAATGCCTTAACATTTCAACACAAAGAAAGTGATGTAAGTGACCAAGATCTTTAATAGAGAAGCGAGTGGCAAGAGACGAAATGACTTGTTGAACCACTGTGGTATGGCTGCCAATTACGATGATGTCATCGACATAAACTAAAAGGTAAATGCTGATATCGTAATCCTTCATGATGAATAAAGAGCTATCAGACTTAGATGTAAAGAATCCCATGGAGAGAAACTATGCTTTGAGTTCATTATATCAGGCATGGGGGGCCTGCTTTAAACCATAAATGGCCTTTTTGAGCTGACAAGTATGAGAAGGATATGATGGATTTCAAAACTTGGTGGTTGAGTCATGTATATCTTTTCGTCAAGACTACCTTCAAGGAAAGCGTTGTTAACATCAAGTTGTTGAATTGGCCATTGAAATTGAACAACAAGAGACAGAACCATTCTAATCATTGTTAGCTTAACAATATGACTAAATGTTGAATGATAATCAATCCCTGAACTTTGTGTAAATCCTTTTGCGACAAGCCAAGCCTTGTAGCAGTCAATAGAGCCATCTGGTTTTCTTTTAATCCTGTATAACCACTAACAAGAGACAACATTTTCAGATGTGTTAGGAGGAACACGTACCCACGATTGGTTGTTCATCAATGCATCAAACTCTATTTTCATAGCTTGTTTCCACTCTGGTAATTTGTTAGCCTAGATGAAGGTTTGTGGAGTAATGTCAGATTGAACTTTAGCTATATAATCAAAAATGGGTTTCAGTTTGAAGATGTTATTTTGAGAACTGGTAACAATGCATCGGGTTGGTGAGTTAGGGAAAATAAAAGGAGTGGGTTCTGATGTAGCAAGTGGAGTAGTAGTGGAAGGAGGTGAGGGTTGTGCAGAATCTATTAGTGTATGACATAAGTGGTTGTTGGTTGAACGAGTGACTAAATCTGTATCAAAAATTGAGTTACCCACAAGAATGAGATTGGGCAAATATGAAATTAGGTTGGGTGGTGTAGGTGATGGTCGGTGGGCCTGAAGTGAGCTAAGTTGAGACAAGTCGTTCCATACTAGCTGTTTAAATGAAGCAAAAATATTAGTAGATATTAGATAAACAAGAATTACAAAATGTTAAATTGTCTGGTACTGAAATAGGAATAGTAAAATTTTGCAAAATAGATTTTAAAATTCTAGCATGAGAACGGCCAAGCCTGCGGTGCTAGGTTTCAATAGAGTTCGTTGTGGAGACTGTGTGAGTTTGAGGAGAAGGTGATGAATGAATGGTTGGCCACTCGTATAACTCATTTCTATTTCGGGCATACACTAGGGATTTCTATGTTGCGAGATGCTTGATAAGAAAATCAGAGGGAAAAAATTTCACAGAAGTTAGATTATTTTTTACAAAAGTTGGAAACTGAAATTAAATTGTGTTTGATTTGAGGAGCACACAGAGTATTAAACAAATGAAAAATAGAGTTGGATGCATATAGTGAAGTTGAACCATTGTCAGTAATTGGTATTTGTTACCATCTCACATTATCACTTCCTCCATATCGTGGTACGCAGGCATATTATGCGGCTTAGTGGTAATGTTATGTGTGACACCAGTGTCTAAAACCTATGGGTTTGAAGATGACTAAAGTCTAGTGACAAAGTTTGCTTTGGCCTTAAGGTGATTATGAAATTTGGAGGTATACTGAGGCAATATTACTAGGGCAATAGCATAATTGACATTGAACACCATTGTTGTTGTTGTTATTGTTTTGTTTACGCCATTGTGGTTATTGATTGTACCTATTGTTGGGATATCATGCCAAAGAGTAGTTGCTGTTATTGTTGGAGCGTCGAGTATTCCAATTGTTGTTGGTTCTGTTTACTACAACAGTCATTATTGGAGATGAATGTTGTCGTTCTTAATGTTTAAGAAAAATTTCATGGTCAAGGAGTTTTTCGTAGAGTTCATGATGTTCAATCGGAATGCTATGGTTTTGAATTGCTGCAGATACTTCACGAAAATCAAGACCAAGTCTATTGAGAATTTTGACTGTGAGTGCAGCTACAGCAACAGAGAAACTGCGGTAGCAAGTTCATCAGCAATGGTGAGTATTTGATGAAGATATTCAAAAATACTCTTGTCGTTCTTTGTGATGCGACTAAGTTGATCTCGCAAGTTGTAAATTCGAGTGTGATTTTTATTTGCATAAGTAGTATGAAGAAGGTCCTATGCTTTCTTGGCATTAGACGCAACGGCCACGGCGGATGCATTAGTGTTGTCAACAGAGGCCATCATTGCTTAATGAATGAGGCGATTTTGGCGAACCCAAACGCGATATGCTGGGTTGATTTTAGTTGTGTTGGAGTGAGTGATTGTCCTCTCGGGGCAAGGTCCATCAAGATGCCCAGCCAGTTCATGACCTTCGAGAAGGAATGTTAATTGAGTCTGCCATGTAGAAAAATTGGAACTGCCTTGCAATTTGATAGGCAATTGTAAGGATGGGTTAAACTGCACAATATGATTGTTGGTGTTTGGATTATTAGCATTGATAAGAGTAAGCCAAGTAACGGAAGCTATTTAAGGTGGTGAGGCTTGTTTCTGCGTTGGAAGAAAGGAAAGGATCAGACTCGTAAGAGTTGTATTAGCTTTGATACCATAAAGAGTTTAGAAAACCAATTGAACTTTTGTTGAATGATAAACCAAATATTATATACAATAATGATCCTAAAGAGACTCCTTAACTCTAGGAGCAATATTAATAAACTAGTAACAACCCTTAGTTAAAGCAACAACTATAAAGGATAAATCAAAAAAATGTATTAGTCAAGTGAAAACTGAAGTCACCTAAAAGATAGCACATGTGATGCTAATAGTCACTAGTCGTGTCGAGAATCTCAACTCCTTGCAGTCGATGTTAACTTGAAGACTACGCTCCCACGCCTTTAGTAGTATGCATTTCATGAGATCAATCAACTAATGTTATACAAGTTTAACATATGTGTTAAAAGATTACAAGAGTGCATAAAGTAAGAAAAAATAGAAGAGGCTCCATCTATTATTTATTTTTCTTTAAGTTTCCTAAGCACTTTACTCAAATGGGTTATTAGATATGAGAATTTATTCATTATACGTCTTTAAAAAATTAAATTTAAGTTCTTTTTCATATCAAAATAAAGAGAATGATTACGAGATTATACTAAGGGGGTGTATGATTCACATGGGATAATGATAATAGTAATATGAATGAACACAGTAAGAAATGAGAATGAATATAATGAATACAGTAAAAAATGAGAATGAATATAATCATTATAATTATAATGACTGGTTAGGACGAAAGAATCATTACCATTACCATTATTATTGATAGTTGTGGTTTGTTAAAAATCTTGAGAAATAAAAAAAATTGTTAAAATTTTGTTTTACATCAAATTTAATATGTTTTAATTAATTATATTTAATTTATGCACCAATTTATAATGGTAAAATGTTTAAAATTAAGTATATCGTGGTATTTCTTTTCTAATAGCTCTTAAAGAAAACAATGCTCTAGTATTTGCTTGCATCAATATATCACCAATCAAATAATGTCCCCGAAATACAATTTAATCTTAATATTGTTTTGTTAGAAAAAGAAATTTTGTTTACATATTTAATTGTTATAAAAAAAAAAGTATCACGGGCATGACATGACACTCTTCTCAAACGATCTGTCATGCCCGTGACATTTGCGCATAATACTAAAATGACTTTTATTTCTCCTACAATCAGGGGTATGAAGTAGTGCCCCAAACTCAAAGATAAAAACACTGTTCATTTAATGATAATATATTATCAATCAGTTGTTTTTCATTCTTTACCTATTGATATCTCCCTAAACTCATTAATCAAGCAACCCATAAATCTTTAAAGATTTAACGTAATAATAAAAAGATAAAAGAAAATTGACTATTTACAAAATATTAAAAAGGTTCCTAATTTTATAAAGAGGATATTTCTGTGACTAGAACTCATGATATCTCGATCACAAAGGGATAACTTTAGCGGTTGCTTCAAGGTTTGTCCTTCTTATCTATAAAAGTTAAAATTTAATAAACGCATACAAATAATTTATAGTTTTCTATACGATGCAGACATAAAATTTAAGACGCTAAATAGATTTAGATGCAAAATCCATTTGTGTAACCTAAGTTCCAACAAAAAATAATCAATGATAGACCCAATAATTTAAAGCATCCAAGTTTCCAGGTGCCTTGAGCAAATATCATCGTCATTGCACAACATTTGGAGGGATCTCATAATGTAATGCTGCTATATTGACATATTCTTCATTTCCATTACAATGGTATTAAGCGACCATTTCATCACAATAGCTTAAGTTATTGTGTGAGGTCAACTTAATTAGTTTTATATATTCTCTAACACACCTCTTCAAGTGAAAGCCCTTTGGACTTAAAACTTGCATAGGTCTATTTTACTTTGTGCTTAATTTTATAGATGGATCGTAGGATTCGAACTCACGACCACTTGGTCACAGAGATTTTGATACTATATTAAGTGACTATTTTATCACAATAATTTAAGCTGTTGTGTGAGGCCAACTTAATTAATTTTATATATTCTCCGTGAAATGTTGTGATGTCATGGATAGCATGTTGGAATAAGAGTGGTTTGTTCTGTTCCTGGGCTTGCATCTGTTCCCTCGTTTACCGTAGACTTGACTCCGTCTTTTGTTTAATCTGTTCTCCTGGTCATTGCTGCCACATGACAACATTTGAAAGCCACAGAAAACCCGATATTCTTGTGTACCATGTTGTCTCCTCTTTTAGTTCTTTTTTCTTCCTTGGATTTAACAAATTGGAACTTAATTTTATTTTGCGGTGAAAGTCAACATTGATAGCCACGATTGATTTGGCCACAATTTACTATCATTTCAAGCTCTTTGACAGGTGGATTGATAAATTCAAATGTTGTTATCCTCGATTTTATATTCCTCTTGGCCTGTTGCATTAAGAAAACGTTCCGATGGTCAAATTTGAGCTTTGTTCCGGTCTTTCAATGTGGTTGATATTTCACACAACTTTGGACAAATTCAAATAAAAATACTTATATTAACTATTAATTATGACTTATGAGGTTGGCCGTTCTTTCTATTCATTTTTTTGAAGGTAAATAGTAAGCCAGGAATACTATGTTTTGCCCAGTAGTCTTCTTATACCGATTATAATGTGACGAATGTATAACTAGTTCTAGTTCTAGTGTATGTTTATTTTGTTTTGATATATAAGAAAGTTGCTAAGAATTTCAGCAAACTTTGAGTTTTAGTTAAGAATCAACTTTTTTTTTATTGATGAAATTAATTAATTAATTTATTTTTTAATTTAGTGGTAAGGTGATGTTCAATAAATTTACATTTAAGAAATGAGAAGAATATGTATATATCTTTCTTTCTTAAAGTGGGAAAAGGATTTATGAGATCAATAAAATAATTAAATTCACATAAGTATTAGCCAAACTTTCTGTAATAACAGTAATTAATATATTTTTTTTAACTAACATGAGTATCATTTAGTCAAGTTTTACATGATAAATTGATTGAGGATAGTCAACTACATAATATAATATCCTTTGGTAATTAATAGACTTCTTGTGCTTCCCTATTCTTTAGTTCAAGTGTCGTTAAAATTTTCTATTGTCGTCGACTGCTGCAAATTGTAGGAATCTCATCTTGAAGGGTGTCCAAGGTTACAATAATTAAAATCCTGGGGTTAATCTCCCACTACAATATTCAACATACTCGTCTCCTCGCTTAATATGTTGGTGATAAGTTCACTTGATGCTATTGGACTATTCACAATATATTTAAAACATGCTTTTTCTTGACTTATTAATTTTTATTTAATTATTCAACGTTACATCATTCACAATTTGAAAAGCAAAAACATTGACAAATCATGTAAGGCAGGCGTCATATGACGATCAGAGATCGAAAAGGCAATTGAGGTAGTGATCTTCTGGGGAACATAACCCATTTAATCTGTCTTTCTAAAATGCCCCAGCCATTTGAATACCTGTTCAAATCCTCTTGGGCTTCAAATTAGGCCGAAAGTTTATCGTAGCTTCTTGCTCGAGCAACGGCTTGTATCCATCTTTACTCGTATCTTCATCTTCCCTTTCTATCTTTTATCATTTTTACTTTTCCTTTCAAGTAAACTTTGTTGTAATTAAATATAACTTTTCTAACGCTAAATAGATTTTAGGTTAAAGAGCTAATATTTTGCATCGATCACTCCTTGAGTAACATTGCCTTAAGAGTCAGTGAATTGTAAAAGTTGGAAAATAAAGAGAGAATTTGTATTATTTACTATATGTTTAATATACAAGAACAAGTTTTTATTCATATACAGTGTTGTTCTATATTCAAATAAGATAATTAGATCAATGAGAGAAAATTAACGGATTAATACAAATTGAGAAGATTTGTAAGTGTTAACTTACAATATTCTTTATAATATGTTCAACGTCTCCTCTCAAACTTAAGACAACTGAAGATCGACAAGATGGAGTTTGGTGATGAGAGTATGGAATCGATCTGGTGAATGAGTTTTAATAAAATATCAAAAAAAAATCAACAATATCATCTTTAGAGATAACAAAGATAAATTGTATTGTATCATAAATAATGATTTCTTATAAAGTGATATTCATTTTCAATTACTTTAGTATATTTATGAAAGACATTATTATCACCAGTTCATATAACATTGTAATTATCATAACAGAGGATAGTAGTTAATGAATATATAACATTTATACCTTGGAGTAGTGACTAATTCAACCATATAAGCTCAAAGGTAGTACCGACTAAGATTTGATATTAAGTTTAATTCTAGAGCGAGATATGACTATTTACCTTTTACTATGCCAAGAGATTAACGAATCTTTAAAAAAAAAAAGTAGAGATCAGGTTTAGATTAATGATTAGTCAGATCACCAGCCCAATTAAGATAAAAATAAACTTTTAAATTAAAAGATGAGTGTTAAAAAAATGAAGACCATTAAATAATATTCCTTTCAGATAATAGATTATGTATAGGACAATAGTGTAATAAGTGGTATGCGAAGCAAATACAAATTGACTGAAAGTCTAAAACTGTGGACTATATGAGCAATATATAGTTGAGTGATTGTGAGATAAATAAGAATATCATCCAATTGTTGATAAAGAGTCCTATTATTGAGAAGAGTACAATTACTAGCAAATAATGAGCATTAGACTCCATAAGGGAGTGTATATTTTTAGAATTTTTAAGACTTGCACAAGAAATAAGCTCAGTGGCTTACTTGACTTGAGCCAATTTTCATTCAAACTAATCGAATGAAACTTCAAGGACAAGGAAAAAACTAATGAATCTCATATATTTAATGTCAAATTAATGATAAATAAAGGTTTTTAAGATAAAAAAGTACCTTAGAAATCATCACCAATAACAATTATATTGCCGACATAAAAGAGAAGTAAAGTGTATCCTCAAGCAATGTTATAAAGAAATAGTACATGATCATAAAGAATCAATTTGAAGCTAAGTTGAGAGAAAATGTTACTGAACTTGAAAAACCAAGCTTGTGGTGATTTCTAATGGCCATTAAGAACCTTTAATAGTTGATAAACCTTATTAGTTGGGTAAGTATGTCCATGAGATAATTAGTTGTACAACTTTTCAAATAAATCGTCATTAAGAAATCTAGTTTTAACATCCATTGGAAACAACTTCCATAAATTTATAATGATAATGGAGATAAGATTCCAAATAAACTGTAGGAAATGTCTTTTTATAAATAATGGCACATTCCTACGTAAAGCCTTTTATAATAAGTTGGGCTTTGTATTATTGGGTAGAGCTCTGTGTATCAGCTTTAATTTTATAAACCTACTTACAACCAATTACAGATTTGTAATAGGGTAAGTCAACCAGATCCGATATATGTTGATCAGTAAATGCTTGAAACTTTTATTTCTTGATTTTTTTATAAATGATTAAAATTAGTTGAGTGGTATATGTGAGGTTCATAAGATGATGATGCAGTAGAACAAGCATAATTACAACGAAGGATAAAGGGCAAACTTACATAGGTAGAACGATTAAGTGTATGAGAAAGTGAAGCAGATCGAATGTGATAAATTGGAAATGGAGTTTTAATTGTTAAAGGAAGTTTTCTTAGAAGAGGCAGAACCTTGGTTTGAATTGAAAAAGCTATCACCTACAAAAATTTCGTATGGAAAAAGAAGAATATGAGGATTAAAGAAAGAGATGTTGTAGCAGGTTTTCCAATTTGGAAGGAAGATATAGCTGAGAACATTTTAAGTTCATAGAAAGTAACATAACAAGAAAATTGAAAAGAGAATACCAGTAATGACAATCCTTATAGTCAATACTATATCTTGAAAAGGAACAAAATTCTGCTCTTAGTTTTACTTTATTATACTTATGAGGATGAAGAAGAACGAAGTAGACATTGCCAAATACTTTAAGCATTTGATATTCTAAAGAATGGTTACATAAATTCTTGTGAGTAGAAACATTACTAATTACTAGAGAAGGAGCATGATTGATTATGCAAATAATAATAAAAGCAAATTTCCCTAATTCAAGGATAACATCTTTGAACTATTATTTTATTTTAAGATTGAAATTGTGTTAGTTCCTAATGACACTAAATAGGAGACTCAATTCAACAAAAATTAATAAAAATGAAAATTAAGAAATTGCTTAAATTAAATTAATCAAACAATTGAATAATAATTTAAGGAGGATAGAGAAGAGAGAACACAAATCGATTTGTAATGATTTGGAAAACAAACCTGGTTATGTCCACTCCTAGAATCTTATTAAAATTTAATTATTCTTTTCTTAAGGTAAAGAATAACCTTTATATAATCTTTTCTCAATAAAGATGAACACTTTTACAATCTTCTTTTAAGACAAAGAGGAACCTCAATAATTAGAATACCCTAAGAATAATAATATAATACCCTAACTAAATCTTACAACTCAAAATATCTCACTTTATCATTTTAGTAACTCCAAGGAGGTGCACTTATGGAATTAAGAGATAGTGATGCTTAAATGCTTAAAACACTTAAAAATATGTGTAAGACACCTCAATGCTTCTTCATGAAAGAAACAACGAGAAATCAGGTATTTATTAGATCTTGGGGCCCCTATTGCAGAGTGATTGACCAATATGTCCCTTATAAGGATATTAGTTGACCACATACATACATTGGTTGACCAATGTATCAAAAAACATCCATATTGCAAGTTTAAATTATATTGGTTGACCACTATATCATATTGATTGACTAATATGCATGCAATGCATAAAATTTGCTATTTGTTGCACATTGATCAACCACTCAATCATATTAGTTGACAAATGTGTCCTTTAGAGGGATATTGGTCGACCAAATCACTATATTAGTTAACCAATATGTTAATAAACTTAAATATTGTATATTTAATTTATATTAGTCGACCACTACCCTTCATCGACTAATCCTCCCAAAATATGATTGTAACAACTTTGAATACTCGAACTTGATTATAAAAAAAAAATGAAATTATAATTAAAACAACTTCTAAAATTTCCTTCAAAGAGTGTTTGAAAGATCAAGATGTTTTTCTTTAAACTGAAATCATTAATGCTTTTTGATGAATGAAAAGACTCATGTAATAAAATGTTTATGTATGATGAGCCTTTAAGATCATCAAAGTGACTAAATGAGATTACATTTATCCTTACAAAATATATAATGATCTTAATATGTCTTGATTTTCTTTTGTTTTTGACTTGATCTTCACTTTAACGACTATAAATTTTGACTTCTCTTTATCAACTTCATGAACTATCTTTTTGAGTTTCTAAATAGATCATGTTATTATATTACTTGTCATTAAAATAATAAACTTGTTACTATTAATTATGTTTTATTATCATCAAAACACTGATTAGAACCTCCCTAAAAACATTTTTAATATTAGAGAGCAATATTAAAATTAAGCAGACAAACAACTATCTATATTAAGATAATGAATAGTTCTCCCTTTAATTTATGCTTAAAACATAAATCAATATCAAGAATAAAAGAAAATGGTAAAAATAGCCCAGTTTGGTCAGGTTTGACCTGAAGTTAATGGGTTTTACGCTGGGCTCGATATCTTTTTTCATATAAGGTTATGGAATGGGCTTGGGCTCTGGCACCTTAACCTAACCCAGCCCAACCTGAAGCTTATTCCATCTCCTATTTTAATGTGAAACAATATAGTTTTATGCTAGGTCAAATGACTCCGTTTCTGATCCCGACCTTTAGCTCAAGTCTGATTTCAGTAGCTATATTCCAATTTGTGCAAACTAATCCCGACCTTCAGCTCAAGTATGATTTCAGTGGCTATACTCCAATTTGTCTAACTGGATATCCCCTAAACCTGAAAGACAACGTTACAATTTTGGTGAGATTTGTGAACTTGGTGAGCAAACCTCGAAGAGCTCACTCATATCAAATCACACAAACAGTTTACATTCTAATTTCACAGACAATTCATATCATCACATAATGAACATCACTTTACTAATCCTCATATTTCATCAAATATAATTGTTTTCACTTATTTCTCATTTTCATTCAGAACAGTTCAACTAAATATTTTACTCCTTCACAACATACATATCAAAATGTATATGCAATGCACATCTGACTCACTTTCAATTGTTACTTTGTTGTGACCGAGTGCCTTTTTAACTGTCGCATATCTATTTTAGATATCGGGCTCATTGATAGCTATCCTGTATCCGTTGGATATACTGTGCTCATTTTACATAGTGAGATCTTATACACATTCTGAACTTTAAGCTCTTTTTCGCTAGCTTCTCCGATCACGACTGCCTTTATCTAATCATACATTTCAATGCAATGAGATGCATGAATTCACTTTCACACATTCACTTTTCATATTTTCTTCAGAAAATAGTACAGCATTTAACAATCATGTTGAGTACACTTATTTCTTTCAAATTCACATTCAATGAAGCACTTCCAATACATTCACATTTATCAAACTCCTCGAACTATTAATGTCCGGAATTGTCTCAATCACATCATTAACATTTTAATACAGAAATTTAAATAGAAACAATCAATCAATGTGAGACCATTTAGGTTGACTCACCTTACGCTCCAGATTAGCCATTGCCTTCATGATCCAGAAATGTCTGGATGTTGACGTTCAATCTTGTGTATCTAAATTTCAAGCAATACGTACTTATTTCACACATTACTAATTTTTATCACTCACATTAGTAGTCAATCATACATACATAAATATAAACGTGTTATGTACAATACATGCCTAATTTGACTATTCCAGGTATTTATCCTTAATTACATCTCTTTATCATTTAAACATCATCATTTGTGTATGTTTAGCTTGCACTTAGGTTCATAGCTCAAATATACTTGATTGTTTTAAACTTAACAATACATCATTCACCAATATTATTCTAGCATTATATGATCACATAATATCCAAGTTCTCATTCGTTCTTACTTAATACACATTACTCATCTCTTTTGAATCACATTAATATTCATAATATCACTTTTATTTCTATAACATCTACAATTTTCTAGATTTTTGATACATTTATATCATCAATTTATTTTTTAGTTTTAACGTCAATTATCACTATAAACATATCACACATTTAATCACTTAATGGATCATCAAACTAGGTTCATTTCAAGCCTCATTCAAGCCTAAATGCACTATAGGAAAGTACCTTATCATTTGTTAATTCAACAATTGTAAAAAACTAAAATCACTACCCAAACCTTGCCCATGATGGTAGGGTAATGCTTCTGCCCATGATCGTGGCAGAAGCATGCCACGACGTGGACCACTAATTTTCCTTCATTTTTCCAAATTTGCACTCTTTCTTACTATGTCCAATACATATCATATATAGTCCATCATTTCTACTTTGTTTCCTCTTCATTCTCAACACCATTTCAACTCGAAAACATCCACAAAACAAATCATAAATTATTGTTTATTAATCACACAAAAACAGAACATGTTCTTTATTGTTTACTATCGTTTTAGTTCTTCTTATTTCAAGAACACTATAATAGTCTTTTCTTTAACTTCAAACTCACTCTAATTCATCTCTATATAGCAACTCATAACTCACATTTTTCATATACCCAAAATAGAACATATTTAAATCATTGGTTCGTTTATATTTCTGACATAAAAATTATGTCATAAACATATCTCTTTAGTCATCAACTATCAATTCTCATTCAAACACCAATTTCATTAATAATCATCCATAGAACTATACATAATATATTATTTATCATTTATATGAAACCAGAACATAAATATATATTCTTGTCTTCATCAACGTATCATCACCATTTACTCTATCAATCATCCCTTAACTATTGTGAGTTATTTCTCATCATATACACAAAAACAAAACATCAATGTATACATTAGTTCACCAATATACCAGCACACTTTCTACTCCATTATCATCATTAATCTATCTCTAAAACAACCAATAAAATCCACATGTTTATATCTCCAAAAATAGAACATGTTTATCCTTTCATTTAACAAATTAAGAAGAACAATATACTACTTACTTGATTAGCTCATATCTTCTTCAAAAATCACCATGAAACCCTAGATTCCAAGCTTTACAAGATCATCAATAGTTAAGGTGGAATAGGTGGGTGGGTGAAAAGAAGAAGATAACATGTCATTGAAAAAACAAAGTGACGGAGTTGGACAAAAATCAACGTGGTGTGGGTAAAAGAAAAGTGTCGTAGATGAGAGATCAAAGAAGAAGAGAAGAATGAAAATGAAGAGAGAGCATTAAGCCAAAGAAGAAAATGAAAGATGGTCTTTCGTTAAGTCTATATTGTGGGAGAGATATGTGGCAAGGCGAGTGACACTTGTCACTTGCCATATTTCACCTCCTTATAGCCTCCACTTAGCTCTTTTAACTACTAGTCCATTTGTCTCCCAATTTCTAATCCAATTGTTACTTAATTTTATATGAAGCTTGTCAATAAATCCTAATACCACTTGTCAATAATTTCTAGTCATTTGACATTTATTTATATTACCTGTTATCAATTTGTCTTGCCATTTGAAATTTTTCCTAGTCCAAAAATACTTATAATTTCATAAATCTCTCAATTTTTCCTAAAATTATAAATCAATAATATAATTCACTAAATCAATTTTCAAGACAAAATATTCACTATTCACATTATAATAATTTAAAAATCACTTATACCCCGGAATATGTCAAATGAGTGCAAGTACAGTCTTTGTAATGTGTATAAAAATCAATATTCACGTGGGTATGCTTATGTTATGCATGAGCATGAAATGCATTTCCTAATTTCTCAATACTATTTCTCATTTACAGTGAATTCTAGGATTCTAACCCTTGGTATAGGAAAACGAGATATTACAATTCTCTCCCCTTTAAGAAATTTCATCCTCGAAATTCTTACCTGATTGATTAAACTGATAGGGGTATTGTTTTCTCATATTCTCCTTCATTTTCCTACATAACTTCTTCGCTCGAATGATTCTTCTAAAGGACTATAACCAATGGAATCACTCTGTTTTTTTAGTTACTTATTTTGATAACCCATTATCTTAACTAGTTCCTCAATATAACTCAGATTACTCAAAATTTCACGTCCTGTGTCGATAACACATGTGTCAGATTAGACCGATATCTCCTAAGCATACTCACATGTAACACATTGTGAATCTGAGTCATCTTTGTTGGTAAGGCTAACTTATAAGTCAATAGTCCTATTATCTCAATAATTTCATATGAACCAATAGATCTTGGGCTTAGTTTACCCTTTTTTATCGAATTTCAGCACACTTTGCCAAGGTGATACTCTCAAAAACACTTTATTTTCCACTTGATATTCTATATCTTTTCGGTGTTGATCCACCTAACTCTTATGTCTATCTTGAGTCACTTAAATTCTACTACAAATGAAATTTCACTTTATCAATAGTATCTTGAATCAATTTTGGGCCTTCTATAATCCTTAGGCCCTTTTCATCCCAATATAAAGGCAGATGACTCTTTCTGTCATGTAATACCTCATACGTTGCCATACCATTACTACTGTGATATTGATTGTTATAACCAAATTTAATTAGAGCTATATATTGATCCCATACTCCTAGGAACTCCAAAATATAATCTCTGAGCATATCTCTAACAGTCTTAATTTATTGGCAAATCAAACATTTAGCCACACATTTATCCACTTGCTCCTTTATCCCTGGCCATAAAAAATGTTGTTTCAGCGTATTATGCATCTTGGTATTACTAGGATGCATAGCATAGAATGCTATGTGTGCTTCTTTTAAAATTTCTTTTCTCAAATCATCTACATCAGGTACACATATTACTTGCTTCAATCATAATGTATCGTTTTCCAATTCAAACTCAAAATTCAGATTCACTTTCACTTTTTCAATATGATTCACAAATTTTGGATCTTTACTTTGGGTTTTTCTAATCCTTTCATGAAAAACGAGTCTTAAATTCAATATAACTAATAATACTTCATTTGACCCCAAATTCATCTCAACATTTAATGCTCTTAATTGAACTAGATTAGGTAACCTCGACACTTAAATTTGTGCTACACTGCTATTAGATTTTCTACTTAATGCATCAGCTACAACACTAGCTTTACCAGGATAATACTCAATTGTTCAATCATAATATTTAACTAATTTTATTCATTGTCTCTGTCTCTGTCTCTGTCTCATACTTAACTCTTTCTGGCTCAATAAATACCTCAAACTTTTATGATCTGTATGTATATATATCCAAAATTTTTCACTATATAAGTAATGTCTCCAGATTTTCAGAGCAATTACTATTGCAGTAAGTTCTAAATCATGTATCGAATAATTCAACTCATAGGACCTTAATTGTCTCGATGTATATGAAATCACTTTACTATGCCGCATCAGAGTACATCTAAATCCTACATGTGAAACATCATTATATATTACATACCTCAAGATCCAGATGGAATAACTATCAATAGTATTGTAGTTAATCTGTGTTTTAATTCCTCAGAACTCTTTTTACATTCATCAGTCCATCTAAATGACACATTCTATCTCAAAAGTTTTGTCAAAGGGTTGAGATCAGTATAAACCGCTTAAAAACATCCGGTAGTATCTAGCTAATCCAAGAAAACTCCAAATCCCAGATACATTTCGCAGAGTTTCCCACTTCATTATTACCTCTACTTTCTTTGGGTCTACCTATATGCCCTATCCAGATACTATATGACCCAAAATACTACTTGATTAAGCCAAACTTCACACTTACTGAACTTGGCATATAATTGTTTCTCCTTTACGATATGTAAAACTAATCTCAAGTGTTCAAATTGTTCCTCTCTATTTTTCGAATACACTCTAAATATCATCTATGAACATAATCACTAATTGATCAAAGCAAGGTTGGAACACTTTATTAATTAATACCATGAATGTTGTTTAATTAATACCGTGAATGTTGTCGGGGGCATTTGCCAATCCAAAAAGGCATCATCAATAATTCAAAGTCCCCACAACTAGTTCCCAAAATTCTTAAGTAACTAATTCCTCAGATCGGGTAATGTTATCTTATGTTTTTCTCAATCTCTCAATTGAATTCTTTTCTCGTATGATTTTCATCATTCATTCGATTTTCCTAAATTCCTTAATGGCTTATTCTAATTTCTGACCATTCTTACTAGTTTCTCCACACATTTCAAATCATTCACAAGTCCCAATTTTCTGAACACAAACGTTAAATCTAACTTGTATCTTCTAAATAAACTAATATAGAATACATTGCGGACCTAAGTTCCTTTAGCAATATAATAATATCATGTCAAATTCATGAGCCTAATAACGTAATTGGGCTACCTTACATCAAACAAAATACATGCGCTCTCTATAGCATATTCAGCTTTTTATGCCTAAGTCTCATTTCTAACTAACTTCTATATTCACTTTTGATTTGTTCAATAGTCATTCATTCCTAGAAATGAAAAATTTGATCTACATGATATAATTCGATGGAAGTCTCTATAGAAAGAAGGTTTCTCCCCTCAATCATCTGTATTGTTTACATAGTCTTTCTCAGTTAACTATATTCATCATCGCTTTTCAGCCATTCTTAATACTTCAATAAGATCAATTTCAAGTATTCTTAATATCTCAATAAGATCAATTACTATCATATCTTACATGATCAGAATATTCTTTATAATAAAGCTCAGTGAAGCAGTAGGCATATTCATTTACTCTTATACTTTGATATTTACCATCAAGATCATTACATCTTATCCAGAGATGTACTTTCGAAAAGTCGCCAATTAATATCTTAGGCTAATGATACTTTGATCTCAATTGATTCTGGATAACATTCAAATCTTCTATGACTATACTAAAGTTACTTCTCCATAGTAGTTACCATTTCAATATAACCACCTAATCCCATGCTTCCACTGTGCTAGTTTGATTCATCTCATAATTTTAACTATCGGGATTAAGACCTAAGAGCATTTAATATATCATAGATTACTTCCTATACCATATCTAAGTATATTTTACATATGTGCTCAACAACATTATTCACCAAGGTAACCACATTATCAGTTATGCACTTATAATAATTGGTCAACTTTGTAACACCCCATTACCCTAGGGTACGCATCGGGACGCCCGTAGGTCATTCCGATACATATCCTAAGATAAAGGAGCGCTACGTACAATTACTATAGAACTCCACATGGCATCACATACATTTAGATAAATAAAACCAGTAACTGTAAA
>JANZXR010000170.1:30270513-30298990 GCA_027575705.1 Erythroxylum echinodendron | reverse complement strand
CTGAATGATGTGAGATGGATCTGACCTATATCTCCTCAACATGGAAACATGGAAGACATCATGAATCTGAGACAATTTCGGTGGAAATGCCAACTTATAGGCTAATGACTCAATCCTTTCAAGAATTTCATACGGACCCACATATCTTGAACTTAACTTGCCTTTCTTGCCAAACCTCATGACTCCTTTCCAAGGAGATGTCTTAAGAAACACTTTCTCACTGACTTCATACTCCATCTCCTTTTGGTGTGCATCAGTATAACTCTTCATTATATCCTGTGCAGCTTTAAGCTGCTGCTTAACCAATTTGATCTATCCTGTGCAGCTTTAAGCCGCTGCTTAACCAATTTGACCTTGTCAACTGTCATTTGCACCAATTCTGGCCCTATCAGTTTCCTTTCTCTCTCTTCATCCTAGCATATCAGAGTTTTACATCTCCTTCCATACAGTGCTTCATAAAGGGCCATCTGAATGCTCAAATGGTATGAATTATTGTAAGCAAATTCGATCAATGGTAAATGCTCATCCCAAGCTCCCTTGAAGTCCATCACATATGCCCTGAGCATCCCCTCAAGTGTCTGAATGGTCCTCTTCGATTGACCATCTGTCTGAGGATGGAAAACCGTACTAAAATTTAACTTGGTTCCTATAGCCTCTTGTAAACTTCCCCAAAATCTCGAAATAAATCGAAGATCCCTGTCAGAAACTATGGAATCTGGAATCCCATGTAATTTTACTATCTCATCAATATACTTCTTTGCTAGCACATGCAGAGAATCAGTATGTTTAATTGCAGAAAATGGGCTGACTTCGTCAATCGATCAACAATGACCCATATGGAATCATGCTTCCTACTAGTCTTAGACAAACCCATCAAAAAGTCCATAGTCACCCTTTACCACTTTCACTCTGGAATAGATAATGGCCTTAACTTGCCTGAAGGTGCCTGGTGTTCAGCCTTGACTTGCTGACACACTAGACACTTACTCACATATTCTACTACATCTTTCTTCATGCCTTTCCACCATAAATGTTCCTTCAGATCTCTGTACATCCTGGTGCTACCTAGGTGCATAGCATAAGGAGCATTATGTGCCTCATCCAATATCTCATCCTTCACTTCCTTGACATTTGGGATACAAAGTATGTTTCCCACAACTATGAGTCCATTCTCCCTCACTACTATCTCAGATTTCTTGCCATTTTTAATTTCTTCCCGAAGCATGATTAATTCTGCATCCTGCACCGGTAACTCCCTAACCTTCTCCCTGAGTATCATCCTTACTTTGAAATTAGAAACAATATAATTTGGTTTCTCCTGTTTCAAGATTATCTTAAGCTTAGCCATCTCTTTAAATAGGGGCAGATAAACTGTCTGAATTATGCTTAATTTAACGAAAAATTTTGGGGGCCAACACACATACTTCCTTAAAAGTTTAGTTAGAGGGGTTGAGATTAATGAGAATCCCTTAACAAACTTCTAGTAATATTCGGCTAATATGAGGAAACTCCAAATCTCAGAAACATTCTTTGGAGCTTCCCACTTAATTACTGCCTCAATCTTCTTTGGATCCACCTGTATCTCTTGTCCAGTTACTATGTGACCTAAAAATACTACTTGATCAAGTCAAAATTCACACTTACTAAATTTTGCGTATAACTATTTTTCCCTTATGATTTATAAAATTACTCTTAAGTGCTCAGCATACTCTTTTCTACTCTTCGAATACACCAAAATGCCATTGATAAACATTATCATAAAATGATCTAGGTAAGGTTGAAACACCTTATTTATCAAAGCCATAAATGTAGCTGGGGCATTAATTAACCCAAACAGCATCACTAGAAACTCAAAATTCCCATACCTACTCCTAAATGCACTTGTCGGTACATTAATCTTTGCTATCTTCAACTGATAATATCCAGATCTCAAGTCCAGCTTATTGAACGCTTGAGCTTCCTATAACTGATCAAGCAAATCATCAATTCTAGGCAACGGGTAATTGTTCTTCACTGTCACCCAATTCAATTACCTATAATTGATGCATAATCTTAAAGTTCCATCTTTCTTTTCACAAATAAGATAAGAGCTCCCCGTGGTGATACACTGGGTCTAATGAAACCCTTTTCCAACAACTCGTGCAATTGAGCCTTCAATTCCTTTAGTTCCACTTATGCCATCCTATATGGAGGAATTGATATAGGAGCAACACCTGGAACTAAGTCGATTGTAAACTTTGTTTCCCTATTAGAGGTAAACTAGATAACTCAACGAGAAACACATCCAGGAGTTCCCTAACTATAAGAATGTCCTGCACATTCTGCTCAGTGCGAATATCGAAAACATGAGCTAAATAAGCCTCACATCCACCTTGCATCAACCTCAAAACATTCATAAAAGGGATCAGTCTGGCTAGCACTACTTGACTAACACCTTAGAATATTGCTCTTGGTTGATTAGGAGATTCTAATATTACCTCTTTAGTATAGCAGTTCATCATAGCCCTATGAGCAGTGAGCCAATCCATGCCTAGAATAATATCTATCTCCCTTGATTGTAATACAATCAAATCTGCCTCTAATTATGCCTGATCAATTCGAATCAAACACCTCTTACAAACTTCTCCTATTACTATAGTACTACCTATAGGTGTACTGTAATATCCCATCACCTGTGGGAGGCTAGAATAGTAAATATGAGTGATTAAGGAGTGTTTAGAAATGCATTTTTCATGCTTATGTATAATATGGCATACAAAGACATGTGAATAGTAAAGGTTTTGCACATGAAAATAATTTCACATGCATTCATGAATGATTCCAGGTATAATTAAATTGAATTGGGAATTTTGGAAATTTAGTGAATTTTGAAGTTATTTATGTTGAACATATTATTGGTTAGTAGAATTGTGAGAATTATGAATCTCAGTGAATTTAGGAATAAATTTCGGTGAATAATTTTAGAAAATAGGGAAAAAGATATCAAAAGAAGATTTGGAGATAGTTGGATTGTAAAGATAAAATTAATGGAGTTAGTTTCAAAGAAACTTAGTTAGAATTAGACCTTAGGAAAAGTCACAAGTGTAAAGTTGCCTTTATTATTTGTCAGAAGTAAGTTTGAGTAATTCGAAAGTTAAAAAGGGGTTTGTTCTTTTCCTAAGTTCTTTCCTTGTTATCATCTTCTCCTAATTTCTTCCCATACACAGAGTTTTCCATCAAACTCTTTCTGAGAGTTACTTGATTTTTCATATCCCTCACCACTTCCTCTACTACTAAGTGTTTCTTCTGCCTTAAGAAAAACTAGAAGTTGGTTAGTGTTCACAGGGGTTTACGTATTGAAGCTTTTGGAGTCTTCAACAAGTAAGTAGTGAATAAAATTGTTAAAGTTGTGGATTTTTTAAATAAAGTTGATGAAATTATGGCCAGTGCATGGTCATAGCATTTACATATAATTATATTCTTGAACACTGCGTTAAGGGGATGAAAATTAGGGTTATGGTGATATTTGAGTTTTGATGGATTATTAGTGATCAGGTGTTGTGGAGATGGTTCTTGGAGTTGAAATAGCAATGAAATGACGTATAGGATTAGTGTAGAGAGTTAGATATAGAAAGGTGATATGCTCTGTTTCTTCACTGAGCATGTATGAATATATAGATTTTTATACGAGAGTTGATGAAGACTTAGAGATGTTCAAAAAAAAGGTTTTTAAGTTGAGGAGTATGGATAGTATCGTCTGTAAAGACGTATCGTCTGTCATGACGTCACATCATCTGAGATGACATCATATCTTCTTAAGTTGACTTTGCTTAGTCATAAATTGACTCAGGTTCGTTTGTCTTTTACTTCGTCTATGTTTTGTTTCGTCTGCTTTTTAACTCGTCTGTGATGATGTCATATCTTCTTAAGTTGACTTTGCTTCGTCTACTTTTTGCTTCATCTATCTTTTGACGAACTTCGTCTACTTTTTGTTTCGTCTATCTTTTGATGAACTTCGTCTACTTTCTCTTTCTTCTGCATTTTGTTTCGTTTTCTTTTTGTTTCGTTTATCTTCCCCTTTGTCTGCTTCTCACTTTGTCTGTCTTTTGCTTCGTCTGCATTGCTTCGTCTACTTTGCTTCGTTTGTATTGTTTCGTCTACCCTTTTGTTTCGTCTACTTTTGATTGGTTTCGTCTAATGCTATCGTCTGGTTCGTTTTTGACCCTTCAGACAATAGAATTTGTCTTCAAGTCTTCACAAAATTGGTAGATCTCGAAGTCCTATTTGAAATCGTCCTAAGATTATCTTAATCTGACATCTATAGAGAGATTTTTTTAGAAGAAACTGATAGAAGGATAACCGAGATTGTCATGAACATGCACTGTACATAATTCATTTCCTGCATGGGCATTATTGAACAGTTATAACTTACGCATATTATGATATATGTGTATGTTTTGCATAATATAGAGGAACGAATTGAGCACCATCCTTCAAACATTGCCGGGATTTCAAGGCAATAGCTTTTGGAGCAAACTGTGAGTAACCTAGACTGCCTCACTTAAATTACTTATTTGCTTAAATTTTTGTCTTGAAATGATTGAATAAATGTGGCTTGATTGTTGATTCCGGACAATGAAGGTCCGATGTTTGTGATATTGGATTGAGATATTGAATTACTACTTGTATGTGAATGTACAGAACTATATGTTTCGTAATATAATTGATTGTGATAGATGTATTCCATACATGAATGCACAATCATATAATGGCAGTTATGACCAGAGTAGCCACCGATCAGAGCTTAAAGCTCAAAGTGTGGAAAGAGCCTCGAGCTCAGATAGTGATTAAGAGCCTAAGGCTCACTATGTAAAATGAGCCCTATATCCTCATTGGGTAAGGGACTGTTAGTAATGAGCCCGGTAACCAAAATAGATACGGAACAGTTCAGGCACTCGGTCACAACATCGTAGCAATTAGAAAGGAGTCTCATGAACATTTCATATGCATTTTGTTTAGTATGGCTGAATGATTGAAATGCATCTTTGCCTATGCTTAAGTGAAAATGCGATACATGATGAAATGTGATTATTTGTCATGTGAAATAATGTGATAAATGAATTGAGTGAACCATCGATAATAGTTACCTTATCTGAGTTCGAAAAACTCACTCAAAATTGCACGTTGACATTTCAGGACCGAGAGACAACTCTAGCTACTGAGAGGCTCTGCCAGCCATGTAGATTGTGATTTGGCAAAAGAAGTTATGGCTCAAAGGTCGGTCAGCTAGGATTTTTGGACAGATTAGATAGACTTTGTATATTATCCTCTTTTATGTGGTACTATTGTACTAGGTTTTGATGATGTACATGTAGTAAGTGTTAAAAGATAAAATGTAGACTTTTCGGTTTTGTGAAATGAAATGAGGAAAAAGTTGGTTTTAAAATACTGTGATTTTCTTGTGATGCCTTATGAAGTGAATGTAGCGTTCGAACGTAGCTCACCCTTATCGTAGGTTATGTACCGAAATGACCTCTGGGCATCCCGGTGTGTACCTTGCTGTAAAGGGCACTTCATGTACTCACCTCTAATCCATGTTTCAACAGTTCTCTATCACAATGCAACCTAGATACCAGATGCAGTGCGATAAAAGAATGCTTAGATCTAGGATCTAGCAATGCAAAAGCTTTATGAGTAAAGATATGCAACACACCTGTAATGACATCTGGAGAATTCTAAGCCTCCTGTTAGGTCATTGCATAAACTCTAGCCTAAGATTGCATTTGGTTGCTTCGCACCTCAGTCTTGACAGTAGAGCTCCCAGAAATCATTCTGCCTCTACCAAGGCCTTTATGTCTAGACTCACTAGCTCAGCTCTGTTGGACAGTTGTTTCTGTTACCACTCCTCTCCTTCCAGATGATGCTCCAAAAACAATGGGACATTCTTTGATCTGATAATCAAAAGAGCCGTATCGAAAGCAAGCTCTAGATAGTTTCCAGCATTCACCACTATGCTTCTTCCCATATTGCTCATAATTGGGTAACTGTCCGATCCTGCCCCCTTCCACTACCAGATTGCACAAAGCTACCCTTCCGTCTGAATCCCGACTGTCTTGATCTAGTCGATAGTCGAAAAGATCTATTCTGGTGCTTATTAAACCTTCTGCTAGAGCCACTTTGAGATTCATTAGGCCTCTTCGTTCTAAACTCTTGTTTGTATTCCCCATGATAATCTCTCAATAGTTGCTCTATTCAAATCAAGGCTGCTCTCAACTTAGAGAAGCTGCTCAAGTTCGTAATAGCTAGCCTTATCTAAATTTCCATATTCAGCCTATCTTTGAATCTCCTACACTTTTCTTCCTCAGTAGGAACTAAAGCAGTGGCATAACCCATCAGTTCATTGAACTTTATGTCATACTTTGCCACATAGAGATTGCCTGCTTCAGATTTAAGAACTTTTTCATCTTTATGTCCAGGTAGATCGTAGGCATGTAGTACTCTTTTAAGACCTTCAGAAAGTCTTCCCACTTCAAGTTACAAGGCTTGGTGGTATTGCTTGGAACAGTTTTCTACCATTGGTATGCTGGGCCTTGTAGTAAGGAAATAGCACAATCGAACTCTCGTCCAATTCGCATTCCATCTGATTAAAGACTCTCTCCATTCTCTATATCCATCTTTCAACCTCTATAGGGTTTGTACTTTTGTAGAAGTCCACAACCCCCTGCTTTTGTAGTTTATCGTACCTTTTTTCCCTTCTCTTGGGAATTCTTGGAGGCATTCTCTCAGATTGAGATACAAAAGACTCTTTACTGGCTCCTATTGATTCTAGGTCAGCTGATTGTCTCACTTGGTCACCTATGGCAGATGACTTATAATAGACAATAACTTTGATTACTATCCGCATTCTCACGATATTTGTGTAATGTTCCTATACATCCCTATAGATTCCAAACTATGCTCTGATACCAAGCATTGTAGCATTGCACTCCTATCTGACATGTGCCTATACGTCTTTCTGATATTTGAGCACATGCTCGATGGAAGCAGTGTGCTAGAGCAATCACTTTCACTTATCTCATGGCATCATAAATTAAAACACGAATAATACAATGTCTAAAAACCCAATTCCTCATTTCATTTCATAGAACTAAATGTACATTATAGCATTACAATCATTATCTATAATTAGACAATATCAAAAACTTATCATAATATACAACTCTGTTTATAAAATATGCTACATGACTGAGGAATTATACAAAAATTCTATCTAGATTTTTCAGTCTCAGCTGACCAACCTTTGAGCCATTTCTTTTATCCAAAAGCAATACTAGGTTTCTTCTATGTTGTCTTATAAGCTAAGTCCCCTCTCTTGTAGCTGAAAGTCAATATTGCAATTTTGGTGAGTTTTGCAAACTTAGTGAGCTACCCATCATCGATGGCTCACATATATCACATAACACAACAATTCATGTATAATCACATAACACACATCACTTCCTTAATTCATCATATAGCATCATATATCACTTTATTAACTTATTTCATATTTCTCATTAAAAACAATTCAAACAGTACATTTCAATCATTTAAACATACATATCAAATATAGATGCAATGCTCATGAGACTCACTTTCAATTATTACGTTGTTATGACCGAGTGGCTTTTCCACTGTCCCTTATCTATTTTGGATACCAAGCTCATTAATAACTGTCTCGTATCCATTGGGGATACCGGGCTCATTATCATGTATTCAATTAATCATTTGTGCTCAATTTTTCACATTCACATTTTTCATCGAAACTTGGTCCGGCATTTAATAATAATGTGAAGTACACTTATTTCTGTCCAATTCACATACAATGAGCACTTTTAATATGTTTTTCACCCATCAAACGCCTCAGACATTCAATGTCTAGAATCAACACATTCACATCACATAATAGTTCAATACAGAAATTTAAAAAAACAATTAATTAGTAAGAGACCATGTAGGTTACTCACAGTATGCTCCAAATAGTTATTACCTCGATATCCCGGCAATATTTGGATGTTATCACTCTAATTACTCTTCTATATCATGCAACACATACACATTTACATATTGCTTATTTGCACAATCACATTAATACTCATTCATACACATATGTATATGTGTTATGTATAATTCATGCTCAATGACATTCCCTGTGACATCCCATGTTTTGGGCTAGACCCTAAAATAGTGAATTGAGTTTACTGTGAGAAATTAGAAGTGCATTGCATACTCATGCATCGTTATATATTCACACACACGTGAATATTTATTTTTGGTACATTAAAATAATTGGACATGCATTCATTGACATTTTCTAGGTAAAATTGATTTATAAATGTGAATTGTGGATTTTATTGTCTTAAAAAAATCAATTTGGAGTGTATTAATATTATTTGGAATTTTTGGTGAAATTTCAGATATTTTGAAAATTTGGAGTATTTTGGACTAAGATAAATGGTGAAATAATGGATCAATCATATTGTAAAACGTGGAATGCTTAGTTAGTGACAAGTGGCTCACATGCAAAGGTGAAATGTGGCAGTGAAGTAAGAAATCACATTGTATGATTTTAATATGGACAAGTACTGTAGCTGTTCTCCACCAAAAAGCATGCAATGTGAAGTTGTTCATCCTTGTTCTTTGTTTATCCACCGAAACAACTTGTGAGGTATTTTTTTGAAAGTGGTTATTAAATCTTACATCAAAATAGGAATTTCATTCCATAGAGGTAGAGTTTGCTTGTTGTAAAAATCTTAGTGGTAAGCCATTTACTGAAGTGTGAATTGCTGAAAATTTAGCTAAATCAAGTAAGTTGCGTTTTTAATTTTCTGGATCTATAAGAATGATTTTGATGATGTTTTAGTGTTAGAAATGAATTCATGAATGAAGGGTAGCTTCGGTGATGTTAAAAATACATGATGAAAAAGTGCAGAAAATTCTTGAAAAAGGGTAAATGTATACTCTGTTTTGATTTGGAGAAATACATATATGACTGGTTTGTAATGTGTATGCATGATTTTGTTGAGTCGTAATGATGATAAGAATTGAGGATAGGGTGAGGTCATGATATAGATAGGCTAAAATGATATGTTTTGATGAAGTGGAACGAAGATGGAAGTGCAAACAAATGCATAAATTTTGCAGGAAAAACCGTATGTGAACTTTGATTGTGAAGATTTTGTAATCATGAATTTTAAGATATTTTGATAGTGATCTGTTTTGATGTTTGCGTTTGATCTTGCATTTGAGTTGGATTAGAGCTAAGATAAAAGACTTAAAATGAAACACTTAAGATGAAATGAAGTTGTTGATGGAAATTAAGAAATGCAGAAAACATATATACAGAATGAAAAAATCGTAAATGATTTATGGTTTTTGATCATTATTTGTAAATATGGATTTTGATTTGTTATGGACGATCTGAAGTAAATTGGGGATTGAAAAGAAGTAGAAAAGTTGGTTTATACATTAGATATGTGAATTGAATAAGATAGAAGTGAGAAATCTGGAAAAATGAAAGAAGAAGAAATTTGCGTTTTCGATAGAGAAGAGAAGTGGAGTTGCACCTGAAGGGTTTTCCAAAAACCAAACTGTGTTGATTCTTTTAGCCACAACTTTGTCATCTGAACTCCAAGTGACTTGGAACTTAAACCAATAGACTCCTAATACATTTTTCTTTCCCTCCAGAAAAATTTAGAGCCATCTGAATTCGTTTAGGAAATATTTGATTAATGGATTAGGATGTAAGTGCGGAAATGTGGTGGAATGTTATGAACTGGAGAATTTTCACTGAACATGCTTCGGTATTTTGATTATATATTGATCTATGGATTTCCAAATGAGTTAATTCTTAATTCAGATTAAAATTGATACATATTTATACAACTTTCTTGAAGAATTCTAATTTTAATTCTATCTCTAAGACTTTCAAAATTGGCACGAAATTGAGTCTTGGCTTAAGCTGTAGCACCACCAAGGATAGAAATCATGTCTTGTTGTTATTGAATAAACTGTATTGATACAGGTAGAATTAGACTAATGTTTCTTCACCAAAGTCGTACCTTATTCTCTTAGCTTTACATTGGTATAAATTTTTTAATTTTTGGATATTTTAATTGAGAGATATGGGTTGTACAACGTGAATGCATAATCATGCTATAGCCAAAATTTCAAATGTACATAGTCTGTGGTAGTATGATCATAACTCATTGAATAATGAACTGAATTGAATGATTTTAGTGTCATTAGAAACTTAAGACATAGAGGAATACTTTTCTAGAAGAAAGTGTTACAAAAATATATCATTTTCTTGATCTTATTGATTATGCAAAGTTGACCCGAATGGGATGCTTTCAGCAAAAGCTGGAGTAGTGAATGAGTGTGTGTGAATATTGAATGAGTGTATGAAATTTGGCACTATTGGAGTACATCAATTTGTTACAGAAAGATACCCAAGAATTTGTCATTGCACATGCATGATACATGATATATTTATACCTGTGTTTACTCAATTACATAAGCAGTACAATAATGGAAAATTGTGATAATGTATATAGGAGAGGAAGTAGCGCGACTACATCCTAATATTGCCGGAACATCAAGGCAATAGGCTTAAGGGAGCAATTTTGAGTAACCTAAGATGGTCTCACTTTAATTTGATCTGATATTACTAAATTCTGATTGTGTATTGAATTCCGAACAATACTTGTCCAAGGTGTTTGTTGCACGTGAATATTATTGGAAGTCTACTTGTATGTGAATGAGACTGCCTAAATGATTCTCATCTAAAAGTGACTGAATGTTATGACTGATTGTATTGACTGAGATAATGTGAATGAAAGTGATTGATTGTATTTGAATAATTTGTGGCATGCATTTCATTTCAATACATGTAATATAAAGGCAGTTGTGACTGGTGAAGCTACTAATTAAGACTGCTACTGAAAAGAGCTTAAAGCTCAAACATATAGAGCCTAAGGCTCACTGTGATCAATGAAAATGGTGATATGGGATACTGAAAAAGCACACAGTCACAAAAATGTAAAAATGAATATGTGTCTCATATATATGGTATTCACATATGATCATAAGTATTAACATATGATTTGAATTCACTGAATGATTTGCAAAGCTGCAAGAATGTTACACGTTTGAATACATGGTATTAAACCAATGACTGTGTTTTATTCAAGTGTAATGAAATGATAGACTGATTGAATTGTTTGACTGAAATACAATTCATTTGTGATAGAATTGAATGTTAATCAAGTTGATATGAACTATGTGATAATATGTTTATGACTAATTGTGTTTTATTACATGAGTGAACCACCGAGGAGGTTTACTCTACTAAGTTCGCAAAACTCATCAAAATTGTACTGATGATCATTTCAGGTTCGAGAGTGAGATGACCTAGCTTCTAAAACTCCATAGAAGCTTACTTTATACAACTTTGACGATCAGATATGGCTCGAAAGTTAGTCAGCTAGGAATTGAGGACATAGTTTGTTAATAACTTTTATGTATTCTTCATGTTTGTAGCATAGGACGATGTTGTATAATTATGGATGACATTGAACTTAAAGCTACAATGTATATAATGGTATGATATAAAATGAGGAAATTTTGGATATTAGCAAATGTGTGATTTTTGATTTTAATTATGATGCCACGTTATAAAGTGAAGGTGATATAGGTAACACATCAATTATGTCGGGCATGTGTAAGTGTGACCATCTGACACTCGTGCATGCGTCGAGTGGGATTGGGGTGTTACAATCCCAGGTATATTTCCTTAATTCACATCTTATAATCATTTAACATCGTCCTTCAATCATTCTTTAATACTTAATGCACTTTTACTCATTTTAATCACCTAATCCATCATCAACTAAGTTCATTCAAGATCTCATTCAAGCCTAAATACATCATAAGGAAGTACCTTAACATTAGTTGGTTTAAACATCACTAAAAAAAAACTTTTTACTCCATGTGTCTGCCCCCGATTGTGATGTCCCTTCCCCGATCGTAGTGTCCCTCTCATGATCATGACAGAAACTCACGGGACTGGCCACGATCGTGGGATTTCTACCACGATTGTGATAAAACCATATTCTTACCAAACCACGATCGTAGGGTGAGGGCCACAATCGTTCACCCTACGATCGTGCCCTGCAATTTCTTCCTCCATTCACACGAACTCAACACATATAATAACAACAATTTCACTCCAAATTTTCCAGTATTAACATCCATTTATGCAACTTCATTACATGCTAATTCAACCACCAAATTAGTTGCATTAAAATCCACAAAACTCAACTCATTTAATTCATCATCTTTTACTTAATCTCATTCATTAATGAAATCCTATCTTGCATGCATTTCTAACTTTCTCCTTATTATATTCAAGACATATCATGTCAAAATAATCATTTCTACTTCATTTTTGTCTTCATTCTTAGCTCTATTTCAGCTCAATATCAATTATAAACAAATTTATAATCCATAGTTAATCATAAACATAAAAACAGAAGATTTTTATATATGCATACATCATCAACTTTCTGCACATATTTTTCTCCATTATCACCTTCATTTCGCCTTTAAATTATCACCCTAATTTACCTCATTTCAAGATACCACACTAATCCTTTTCTTTAGCTTCCAAGTTCAATCTATTTCCTTACATAATAACTTATAACTCGTGGTTTTATACTCTCTAATTAAGAACACAACATATACATTTACTCATCAATTTCCTATGTTCCTCATCAACCCAAAAAAATATGACGTAATAACTTCTCTTCATTTATCAATTTTCAACTCTCATTCAACCACCACTTTCATTATTAATCATCTCAAAATCACCTCTAGCATAATTCATAATTTATCACTCATTATGACACAAAAGCAAGACAAAACCCTACTTACTTCATCATCCACGTATCATCACACTTCAACTACTTTTTCATAACCATTCATCCCTTAATCTATCATCATAAATGCTTTTTATTAAACAACTCATGAATAAAAACATCATATTAAAATTCAGAACATAAATCTCTTTATTTTTACACCTACGTTAAATCATATATGAAACTCTATGATCATGGTCATCAAATCTCAAATCATTCATCATATTTGATTCATTTGCAACTCTCATAAAGATCAAAGTATAACTTACTTGATAAAACACCAAACTCTTCAAAATCATGTAAACCCTAGCTTTCTATGGATCATATGATCATCAACATAGAGGCGGGGTAGGTTAGGTTTTTAGTGGAAAATGAAGAAGACAATAAAATGGAAGTAGCAAATGAAAAATGAGGACAAGGTTTAACGTTGATGAAGGTGTGTAAGTGTCGTGGAAGTGAAGAAGACTGAAGAAGATGAAGAAGATCATGAAGAGAAGAAGAAACCAAGAAACAAAACAATTAAAATGGTCTTTCAATGTTAAAAGAATCATGGATGAGTGTGGTAAGACAAGTGACACTTGTCACTTGTCACTTGTCACCTCCCATTGTTCCATTTGGTTCCCTTTAATAACCGGTCTATTTATCTCCAATTTCTAATCCAATTGTCTCCCAATTTTTCATGACATTTGTCATTAAGTCTTAATATCATATATCAATTATTCTATTATCATTCAACACTTATTTCTATTATCATTAATTAATTGTCTTGCCACTTGAAATTTTTCTTAGTCCCAAAAATACTCAAAATTTTAGAAATTTCCTAAATTCTACCAAAAATTCTAAATGAATATTTACACTCACTAAATCGATTTTCAAGACATATAATCCATAATTCACTATATAATTATATTAAAATCAATTACACCCAAAAAATGTCAATGAGTTTATGAATAATCATCATAATGTGTGCAAAAATTAATATTCATATGTCTGTGTATTATATTATGCATGAGCATGAAATGCACTTTCTCATTTCTCAGTAATGTCTCTCATGTACAGTATTATAGGGTTCTATAACATGGGAAAATGGGATGTTATAGTCTCCACTTAGCTCTTTTAACTATTAGTCCATTTATCTCTCAATTTCTAATCCAATTGTCACTCAATTTTCTACGACACTTGTCAATAAATCCTAATATCACTTGTCAATAATTTCTACTGCCATTTAACACTTATTTATATTACCAGTTATCAATTTGTCTTGCCACTTGGCATTTTTCCTAGTCCAAAAGTACTCGTAATTTCATAAATCTCTCAATTTTTCACCAAAATTCTAAATCAATAATATAATTCACCAAATCAATTTTCAAGACAAAATATTCACTATTCACATCATAATAATTTAAAAATCACTTATACCCCAGAATATGTCAAATGAGTGCATGTATAGTCTTTGTAATGTGTATAAAAATCAAAATTCATATGTGTGTATGTTTATTTTATGCATGAGCATGAAATGCATTTCCTAATTTCTCAATGCTATTTCTCATTTATAGTGAATTCTAGGGTTCTAACCTTTGGTATAGGAAAATGGGATATTACATTCTCCCTTTACTTACCTTGCTTTGTTTAAGTGGGTGGTCATTTCACTTCAAGTTTATTTAACCCTCACTATGAAACTTGTTGCCATTGTTAACAAATTATAAGAAAGAACTCTGTTTGAGGAACAACTAAAGATGCTAAATCTGAGGATTTGAAAAACTAAAGAGAAAACTACAAAAACAACTAAAGATTTGGAAAACCTAGGCCTTGAGGAATGGGCTGCATATCTCGAGCCCCATTGAGCCTCAAGTAGGGCCTAACTCACTACCAACCCTACATATAGGAAAGAAATTTACTCAAGAATAAAAATATCATATATTCAAAGGTAACCATATATATATCAGTTAATCTCATTAAGTGCCCTCACTCCTTCTAAATCTATTATCACCAATCTTTCACCCCTTTCTCAAAAACACCAAAAAAAAATTAATTATTTAAAAATCAAAAATTTTGAAATATCATGCATCAAGCTAATTTGGTTAAATGACCAAAAATAATTTGATCAAGATTGATAAATTTGCTTAAGGAAAAATGCTATTAAGCGATTAAAGTGTCAAATAATCATTTCAAAGTTCAATTTTCATAAATAAAATTCTTTATTGTGTCAAATTTTAAAACATTAGCGTGCCTAAGTTGAAATTCAATTGAAGGGAAAAACACAAAATTTGAAAAAATTAAGGATTGTAATTATAAAAAGAATTAAGCATAATTGCAGTATCTAACCATCAATTTCATGAAAGAGTGTGTACTTTTGGAAGTCCCAAAGCTTAAAAAATATATATGAAAAAGTACCCAAAATATCAAATTTGAACAAAATCAAAGATTTATCAATATAATTGAAATGTTAACAACCTTGATTCCTTTTTCAATTTTATTATGGACGTGTTAATTTGAAAAATGACCTAAATTATGACAAATTTTAAGAATCCTCGATTTTAAAACCTAAGAATGACGAAATTTCAAGTTGAAGTAACTTAACTTAATTCATATGAAATAGGAGATGGTGTTTTTCAAAGAAAACAGTGAGTCGTCTAAGTTTTAGGAAGATATAAACAACTAGGATGAAAAATAATAGAAAAAGGAGAAGGAAAGCTTGAAATATGAAGACTAGTCAACCACATTGCTTAATTAATCAATTAGTGTTTATGTGTGATTGACAATAGTAGCAGCCAAAAAATCTACAAACTTATTAGAAAGAGCAAAAAGATGATCTTTTAGAACACTAATTGACAACACTATGATATTGGTACACTTAATAATTCATGGAAATTTCAACCAAGAATAATAATAAGCATTAAAAGAGACTTTAAATCACACAAAATCATGCCTAGTTCTCTTATAATATCCTCATACATTGGTTTAGTGAAACTATTTCCCTATTAATCTAATATATCAACAAATTTTAACTAAATATCCCTATTTACATATAATCTCTAACTCTAGATGCAATTACCTATACTACACTCCTAAAAAGGATTGTTTAATGCTTTATTAATGGTGCAAATATAACATTCATTAAGGATTTAGACTCAATTGAAAAATAAGGATAAGATGTATCAAATATCTATATCACAAATTAATAATAACCTTTTTTAATATTACGTTTGATATTATTTAAATGATGATTCTTCTTAAATTTATAATCCGTTGGAAGCATCTCATCCTTCTTATCTGCCTTAAATGATTAATAATTGGCTCTTTTGAAAAATCTTAGTCATTATTTTTTAAGGGCTAATTTCTCCATATCTTACCGCAACATCTTCAAGATTTTATTAGAGGCAAGGTAGATAGATTAAAAACAATATGTGTAAACTCTTCAAAAGAACTTTCTATTAAACATTTTATATGCTTTGCAAGAATAACCAAGAAAAATGAGCCTTAAGCATTCACTATTCATGCACCTTTTATTTCTTTTCTATAAATAAGTCTTCAATTTGCTTTAGGAACTTAAATGAACTTGGTTCCTTAATTGGTATTCTCATTTTTCTTTTAACCTATATTTTTAGGGGTTTAATTAATATTTTTTGTTTGATGAAGCATAAAACAAAAATCAATATGTTTATATTTACCATAAAAATTAAATACTGTGTTATATGAGTAATGATGATGTATAAATGCATTGCTTGGTATTCTATGTATGTATGGAATGAGGAATCTTCCTTTGGGTATTAAAGGTGTTGGTTGTTTTTCTAAGGTAGTGAAATGTCTTATCATGATTATATATATGATGCTTACTATGAATGAAGGCTTGATATATGCTTCTTTATGGCCTAAAGGGGTATGAGTGGATGTGTATAATATCGTATAATTTATGCCTATTCTTTCCTTGAAAGTATTAAACTCTATGCCTAGATCATGATCCATATAACAAAGCATAATGCTTTCTCTTAGACTGAGTCCTAGAGAATATGGCATTTATTTATATATGCTTAGATATGGATGCTCCATACTCATTACATTAGGAAATGATTCTTCATTATGAAAATAATATTTTCTTAACAAACATGGTTTTATAAATGGCTTCACTTCTATGGTTATATACTCTTTCATGCTTATTATTGGAATTATTTTGAGTTCCTAGCAGTGTACTCTAGTTTTTGACTCCCTTTGGTGAAGTTAGATAAAGATTTTTTGAGAACATTCATTTTCTCTTTTAGTGTCTCATTTCCATACTTTAATGTGTCTAGTGTAACGTCCACCATCAATTTCTTAAAAGCCTCAGTGTTATGTCATTCGTTTCTCATTCATACAAACATCTAACTTTTTTTGAACTTCCTTGAGTTTGGTGTATAATTCTTTTTCTCACTTATGATTTCTAAACTTTCCTTTAGTTTACCATATGTCAAATCACTATCATTATCACACAAATTATAGTTGGATGTTACTTATCATTGTTATAACTGTAAAGCACATGCTAACTATTTCTCCTTTTGAATGCTCATTTTTAGATTCATTTATGTCATCTTTATTTGAGGCTTTAAGTTCTTTCTTCTGCTTTTCTTCCTTTTTCTCCTTCTTATGGTTTTCTTCACAAATTTCATTATATTTGAGTAGAGAAAATTATGACTTTATATGGCTAGTTTTTCTATATTTAAGACAAATAATATTAGAGGATTTATGTTTTTAATCACCTTTACCTTCTTTAAAGTTCTTCGTTTTAAAGGAAATTATGACTTTATGTGGCCAATTTTTCTATATTTAAAACCAATAATGTAAAGGAATTATGCTTTTAGCCAGCTCTACCTTCTTTAAAGTTCTTTTTTTTTTGGAGGAATTCTCTCTTTAAAAACTTTTTAAATTTCCTAGTGATAAACATAAAGTCTTCTTCCTCACTTCCACTTGCAGATGTGATTTTATTTAGTTTTCTTGTCTAAATGGGATAATATTTATAATGACGTAGTTACCTCTAGGATTTGATATTCTACAATACTGTAGTTTATAAACTTGATATAACTAACTACTTGTAGATTTATTTAATTATATAATATAAAAAGGATTGTGATGTATACGATATATGAAAAAAAAAGAACTCATTTGCTTATATTATGTTACTAAGTAGTATAGCAAATGACATTATATATGAATTCAGAAAGTGTGAGATTGTTAAGGACATATGGTCTGCTTTGGATACTCAATTTAGAGGCACCTTGGTAATTAAATTAAGGTCACTTACTATCAAGTTTAACATGTATAAGAAGCAACTTAACCATAAAAGCATGTAAAGCATATATCAAATAGGATGAGTGTGTTACAAAATGTTAGTTATGAGTTATTTGGTGAATAATAAGAATAATCAATTGTTCATTCTTTGTCTCAGGCTTAGGAGTAAATGAAAGTGCTTTTAACTCATTATAAAGCATCAAGAAGATCGAAGATGTTATGAGGCATCTTTTACTAGAAGAAGAATATCTAGAAACTTCTCAGATGATGTCTAAGGTATATGCAATTGGTTTCAGCTCATATGAAGTTATGAATAGGAAACATAAACTTTATAATGGGCCTAGGTGAAGGAAAAAGTGAAGAAAATATCCACAATGCTCAAGACTTTAAGAAGGACAAATAGAACCACCATAAGAAAGGAAAGTTTCCTTTCCAAAATAAAAAAAAAAACAATGAAATACTATAATTATGGAAATAAAGGTCATTTTACTTACAATTGTAATGATTCTAAAAAGATATAACCTTGTAGTACATATCTTTGTTCTATGTATGCCTCTTATTTTATTTTTCTAACCATAGTCTTTCCTTTATATATTGCAAAATTAGGAGTAAAGAACTATATAACAAATAATATGTATGCTTGTATAAAGTTTCATAAAATCCCACTTCGAACACCAAAGATTTATATAGGTGTAGAAATCAGGAGCTTTTTTATAAGGGATTGAACATATAAGTTAAAAATGCATAATGGATTACCCCTAATTATATATAAAATGCTGGCTGCTCTAAAGATTAAACAAATCTTATCTCTAAGTTAGTATTAACTATACTTGAATTGAACATAAAATTCCACAATAGTGGAATATATTTTTATCTTATAACCATTTGGGATTTATGTTGGAAAATTTTGTTATACCAATGTTTTTCATCAAAGTAATAATGTAAGTTATTCCTTATTTACATCATCTAGTAATTTAAATCATGATATAATCTTGTGACGTTAGACTATGTCACGTAGTTCAAATTCTAATAAGTCGATTAGCTAAAAAAGGCCTTTTAAGTTAAGTAGATAATACTTATTTATGAACTTTGTTTAGCTTGTAAAATGATAAGAGAGTTATTTAGAAGGAACATGAGCTTCTAATCCATTACAATTAATTTATTTGGAAGTTATGGTCCAATTAAATGAGGGCAACTATAACTAATATGGTCATGTTTATTTGCTTTCTCATTAATCAAAAGCATTAAATTGTATTATAAAATATATAAATTTGATGGAGAATTAATTTCATAAAAATAAAATAATTAAGAACTAATCAATAACAAGATTACTTATCTGACAAGTTCAACATGCTATCTGATGAAAAAGTAATAAAAAATAATTGAATATTTCCCAAACCTCATAAAAAAATTGTGTTATGGAAAGGTGAAATAAATTGCTTCTAGAAATGATTATGTCCACAATTCCAAAAGAAAATTTACTTATCAATTATTAAGGTGATGCATTAGTCAAAGTGGCTTTCGTACTTAATTACGTACCCATAAAATTAGTTACATATACTTCTTTATAAGTTATGAATATGTAGAAAATATGATATGACAAGCCTAAGACCATATGGTTTTGATGCCTACATTTATAATCTCTATCACAAATGTGAGAAGCTAAGCCTAAGAGGGAAGAAAAGTATCTTTATTAGATATTCTAAACACTTAGAAAGATATAAGTTTATATGTAAATGAGGTAATAAAGGAGTTACTAAATTTGAATAATAAGATGTCACATTTTTCAAAAATGAGCATTCAAAGAAGGGTAAAATAAGAAACAATCAATTTTTATATGAGACTCTTAAACAAAATGAATCTGTAATATAAAATTAAAAACAGGTACTATATCCAAGTGGAAGAAATAAAAAAATAAAAAATTAACACAAGGATAATTTACATTGTAACTTAATTAGAGTTTACTAATTATATTTTATCTAAGGAGGAGTAATTGAGATATTAATTAATTTGTATATCAAGAAGCTCATTTATGTATAAACTATTATAGATTAATTCTCTAACATCATTTTGAAATAGAAAGGAAAGTTTATATAAATATCTTATAAGAAAAGGGCGAGCTAAGCAATGTAAATGAGGCTCTTATTAGTCTTACTAAGGATGAATAGATGAAAGCAATGAAAAAGGAAATAACTTTTTTAAACTTCAATTAAAAGTGGGACTTGGGTTGATCTTCTTAATGGATGAAAATTTATTGGGAAGAAAATGGATTTCAAAATAAAGCAAAAGGATGATGGTAATATTAAAAGATAAAAGTATATTTATTATATCTAATATGAGTAGAAGTGATTGAGATATTTATGAATCTATATATCAAGAATTTTATTTATGTATAAACAATTATGGATTAATTCCCTAACATCATTTTGAAATAGAAGGAAAAATTTATATGATTATCCCACAAGAAAAGGGTGAGCAAAGTAATGTCAACGAGGCACTTGTTAGTCTTGTTAAAGAAGAATAGATGAAAACAATGCAAAAGGAAATAACTTCTATAAACTCCAATTAAGCATAGGACTTGGTTGATCTCCTTAATGGATGAAAAGATATTTGGAATAAATGGATTCCAAAATAAAGCAAAAGGATGATGGTAATATCAAAAGATATAAGGCATGCCTTATAGCTAAAGAAACACATCAAGAAATAATTAATTATGAAGAGACATTTTCACCAATTTTGAGGTTTGTTTGATTATTCTTTACTATAGTAGTTAGTTTGGATCTTGAATTACATTGAATGAATGTAAGCATTGCTTTTTTAAATAGAGAGTTAAAAAAAGAAATATATGTAGAATAATTGTAAGTTTCATTAAAATAAGAATAAATCATACAGAGTGTCAGTTGTTGAAATAAATTTATGGCCTAAAGAAGTCCTTAAGATGGAGGTACATTTGTATTCATAATATATATATATATATATACTTATAATGATTATGAGTTTGTTAAGAAAAATAAAAATTAATTTTCATCCAAAATTGAAATGAAATATATAAATGAAGCTTCATAAGAGCAAAGATTTTAAAAGATCACTGTCTCTTTTACAAGCAATATAGTTAAAAAAAATTTAGATGATTATATGTGCAAGTTAATTGATAATCTTATTGTTAAAGGTGAACATACCAATCAAAAAGTTTTCTCCAACAAAACAATAGTAAAATGAAAAAGATGAAGAAAGTTCCCTATTCCAGTGCAATTGAAAGTCTCATATATGCAATGATGTGTACAAGACTACATATATGTTACTTTTTTGGAGTAATAAGCATATATTGATCAAATATAACTTAAGCATTTTGAAAAGCAGTATAGAGATAATGAAGAATTTAAAAGGTATTTTTTATTATGCATTGTGATATGTTGGTAATGACCTAAGGTTATATGGATGTAGATTAGCTAGGGAATTTAAATAAAAGAAAATCTACCTTTTATTTTTTTCTTACTAAAATATAATGTAATAACATTGAAAAATAAGAAATAATCTTATCTTGCCTTATCTACAATGGAAGATGAATTCATAGAATTTTTAATTGTAATAAAACAAGGTGTTTGGCTCAAAATTTTCTTATATTGTTTAGCAGTCAATAAAAGCAAAACTGATCCAATATTAATCCACTGTGATAGATAAGAAACAAATATTTTAAATTTTATTTTAAAACCAAGCATATTGATACCAAATATAATAATATAAGGCAAGATAAGATTATTTCTTATTAGGATTGCATAGATATTAAATATTTCTAAATGTATGTTCACTCATTATATTGTCATGTCTCACTGCACAATATTAATTTTCATTGTTTTTAATGTGATAAGCATTATGTAATGCTTGATTCTAAGGTACATTTCCTCTATGAGAAATATTTGAATATGATTCAAAGAATATGTCAAACATGAAAGGGATTGACCCTCTCATATTGCCTAGGGATTGACCCTCTCATATAGGCAATCGCCTCTAGTATTTGTAATAAATAGATATGAGATGGGTCTAAGTTTAATACCTAGCTGATAATTAAGAGTAAGGAGCTTAAATTATAAATGTTGTTTTAAATAATAAAACTGAAAGAAAATTGGTTTGAAGTGCTTAAATGGTCACAATATCTATTTTAAGTGGCAAATTCGAGTTTTAAAAATGAATTTTAGAGCAGACTAATGAACTTAGGTTATATTAAGCATCTTTGAACCAACATATGCCTGATATTTCATGAATAAGAACCATCCACTCTAAATTAAAAGGATTTAATAATATAATATATGACTCTAATAATGTGTATAAAATTAACAATGAAAAGGGATTACTATAAATCATAAAATCTTAACTTACATTCTAAGACCTTAGAAGTTAAATGAGCATCACAATATATCTTTAAGCCAAAAGTGTATTTTAAACCCTAACATTTATATCGGAATACAAGTTAAATTCCAATGTTCTGGAGTGTTCAATTGGAACTCCAAAGTTTACTAAACATTCAAAATAGACCTTATGAGGACAAAAAATCTAACAGAGTTTACCCTCAATCAGTTAAATGCCACGTCATATACAATGTGGCTTTTTTAAAAAAAATTGTGCACATCAATGGGACCCAACACTTGTTGATGTGGCATTCTGTTAGTTAAATAAAAGTGGGTCCCAAAACTTTAAAACTCATTGCTTTTTCCTTTGCTCAAAATCTTTATATCTTCAAACATTTGCAAAACCAAATCCCTAACTCTACCACTTTGTTCAAAAGTTTTCAAAATTCTCACACCCACTTCTGCTAGTTCAATTGTAGCAACAGCAAGCCCAATTATAGCAACACATTCAATCATAAGTTCAATTGTCTCCAGAACACCTCTATCAAATTTCTAGGAAACAACATAGGGGAAAAAATCCCTCCTCACACTTTTAATCATGTTACACATTTTGTCTCCTAATAGGTGCTTAATTGATTATAAATTTATGCCATAAAACTTAGTGATTATTGCTATAAAATTGCTTATGATACTCACTTTGACTCACATGTGATTTTAGGAACAATTCCGAAGCAAAGAAGTTAAAGTGAGTCGAAAGCATGATATTTTGTCCATTTTCTGAAAATTAATAGTCACTTATCTTCATGAAGCAAGAATGAGAAATATTGGAGTCAAGTAAAGACAAGAAAATTAAGATGATGAAGCAACATTGCTTACGGCATGCACTGGAAAGATAAAGAAGTAGAAATTTGTGCATGAAATGCATGTTTTAACATCAATTTAAATTAGTAATGGCTGGATGGTTGGATGATGGATGCTATCACTTAATGGATAAAGGAGAGCTAAACGGCAGTAGGTGGATAGTTGGAAGCATGGAGCACAATACAGCAACAACATATGAAGAAAAAGTAAGGCAGTATGTTGAGGTAAGGAGCACAAAATGACAGCAGCAGCGAAGCAAAGAAGAACCAAAACGTAAGTAACATGAAGAATATGCAGGCACATGGATAAGTAAGAAAAGAAAAATGCAGACGTGAAAGGATGAGACCAAAATGCATAGTAGCAAGAGATAATAGGAGACAATGAAGAAGAGTTTGTGGGAGGTGTTGGTTTTAATAGAAAGAAGAAGAGAACAGAGGGTAGTAGCGTTGTTATTAGGACAAGGGGTCATTCAGCTGGAAAACAAGAAAAGAGCTTTGAGAGACACAATGAAGAGAGGGTTATGAAGCTCTCACGCATAGAGAGACCCATAGGGGAGTAGATAACCTGACATCTCCACATTGACGCCATCGACTTGGTTAAGAATTTCTTCCATTTTTTGTTATTTCTTTCTCTCTTTAGAAATTGTTTGTGTTGTTCTATGCATATGGAATTAGATTTCGTGTATGAATGATCATGTTATCATTGTAGTTTGATTATTTGCGTATAAACCCATTGGATATTGTGAAAAGATGATTTTAATATGTTCATTGGATCATTTAATTACAAACCCATTGCCAGAATATACAATATAATCCGTAATTGTTATATTAAAATTCATTTGTAGCAACTAATAGTTTGTAATCATTAGGGATAACATAACCTAGGTTAAAGGATGCATCATTTGTGGTTGTTGCCTTGATTAATCAGTTTTCCTAATTCGTAAAGCTACCACTTAATTGAATATAGAGATCGTATCATAGGTTATTCAGTGGTTAGGTTTAATTAATAATTGTATCTTGATTAAACATTACCTAAGGAAAAACTCGAGTTAATTATTAATCCTGGATTAATAGTTTCTAGGAAAGGTTCGAGAACAATAAATCATTGAAAAAATTTTAATTAAGGTATAGGCCGAGATTGAATCAAAGAACTGAATCTCTATCGAATTCTCCACTTTTATCATTTTTTACATGTTTTCTTTAAATTGTTTTTGTTAGTTTAGCTTTAATTTTATTTTCTTATTTTTAAAGTCAAAACCCCCTAAACCTAAATACCAATTATTTTCATTTCAGTAACTTTACACATACTCTCTGTGGGATCGACCTAGACTCACTACTGCTATAGTAATAGATCTAGTTTATTTTGACTAGCATTACAATGAATTGTCACCTCCTCCCTCATACATGGAAAAAATCATCTTTCTTGAATGTCCTGATTATTAAGGTACTCGTTTAGAGTTTCAAGGCATCTAGTTCCTTTATTGATTCTGGGAATGTATCTTAGTTATGTGGGAGCGGATGGAAGATTCTATATCAGTGGCAAAGTGACATGTTACTAGATATTAGTGGGTAAGGTATAGAAACGATTGTAGAAAATAATAAGATTAAGGGAAATGAAAGATTAACTAAGGAGAATTATTGTAGGATTGAACCATATGCTAAGAAGAGTATTAGCCTCTCAAATAGTTAAGTTTAAGGATACATATTGTGTATTGCTTCATTTCTCTTATTGCTATTGTAGTTTATTTGAGCTACTGTATTTCAAACTCCGTTATCAAAGTATACTATTCTATCACATGAGCATGCTGAATTAGTTATATAATAATTGGGTCCTACCAGAGTTAGATTAATTTTTTTATGTATGGTCAGTACACTAACTTGTTGAAAAACAAAGATGAGGTTGTGAAAAGTTTGGAACAATTATGGGCCATTGAAGATGGAGGAAGATAGTTAACTGAAGAGTATTAGGATGACATGTTGAAGAAATGTGTGCCTTTTGATATGCTAGTTTGGGCTTTCTACGTCTCTTTAATGATTAAAGCAAGAAAAATGCATTCTACTAGCCATATAATGTTTAACCTAACTTGCTTATAATCTTGTTTATATCTGCTCTCTTAACTAAATAGTTTATATTCTTTTTTCCTTAACATCAAACTTCCAATGATGACGTTTTTATGTAAGGTTTGAATAATGTTGTGGTACCTATGTTTAAGTGGATAATATGTCCATTTACTTGTCCTTGGGTGCTTCTGATTATGCTTATAGGATTGTTTGTATATATCTACCACCAAACGGGTTTTAATTTAGTTACCACTTTTTTCTAATATTTAGATTCTATCTGTACATCTATGTCAGTGAAAGGACTAGCTAGGAAAATAACTTATAGGTTAGCAATTTGCTCGTTGATAATAGAATGAAGAATACAAATTAAAGAGCAACTACTTATAAGAGAACCAAGATTATTAAAGAAGAAGTTGAAAGTCTCTTTTATTAGACCTTATTAATATTTTACTTTTACATCTATTTAGAATTTGACTCTTTGTTTTTATAAGGAGTGATTATAATCCCTTGCCGTAATATAATTTTTTAGCGATTACTTAAAGCTATAGTTGCGATGTCTTCAACTAATACTTCATTAAATTCAGATGATGGATATACGGTGTGTTATTGTGGTTTAAAAGTCACCTAAAGAACTTCATATAGTGATAATAACTCAGGAAGGAGATTTTATGGATGCCACAAATATCCTATAAGTTTATTTTTTTAATAAGGTAAAATTGTTTGTATATATGTTTAATGTTTATCTTATTAATTATTAATTTTCTTTCCAATTAGAAGATGAGATTTTTTCAAGTGGTACAATGAAAAATTTAATGAGAGGGTTGTGTAAGTAATTCATAAATTAAAGAAAGAAGCAAATATATTAAAGAAGGAGGCTCAATGAACCACAAATTGATGAGCAAATATAATAAAAGAAGACATTATTTTCTTAACAAAGAGAAAAAGGAGTTGAAATTTATTTTAGTGATTATTGTATTAGGATTTTTTGTGCTTATGGTGAGTGTAATAATATGGTTTGTTGTAGGCAAATGTAAATAAATTATATTATTTTGTTTAAAACTTGAATTATGATGAAAGAAAAACCCTTATTTGAGCTAAGTTGTAATATATTATGCTTTCTCTTTATTGTTTTTTATTCATGAAGATGCCTTAATGATGCCTGATTAATATTTGTAAAAATCATCAAATATGTATAAAAGTGATTATATCACAATAAACAATTGGAGTAGTTTATAAGTAAATAATTACACCACAACATCTATCCAATCCATATACAAAAGTGATTGGATCTATCCTTTCATATACAAAAGTGAGTAGATCTAATAACTAAAGTTCCAACAACACATAGACAACATAAATGTATAAGTTGGGAATCAATCACATTACTTCCCTCATTTACACTTGACTGAGAAGGATGATCATGTACTGGTTGATTAAATGATGCTCTCCTTTTTATTGCTTAGGTTTCTAACTACTGAGAAGTGATGTTAAGTTGTTCTTGGAACCTTAGACTTCTTGGTTCTTAAGACAACTTAAATGAATGTGGATCAATTTATACGTACTTTCGTTTACTACTATATGAAAAGCTAGTAACCCACAAATACACATGTCATTAACAACATTTGTGAAAGTTATTAATAATATTATGAATGCTCATATACTTATAGTATTATTATGTTGACTCGGTAGGAAAATATGTTCAACTGTATTAGAATAGATCAATTATGAAGAGACCTTAGTGATGACCTAATAAATAAGAAATAAATTTCATTATGAGTTTGATAATCAAAGAATTTCATAAATATCATTTCATAGATGATGTAATACGTAGTAATCAAAATAAGGTTTGATAATCAAAGAATATTTTATAGTTATGGAGATTGTTGAGTATGTTGAGTTGAGTTTTCATTCTTACATTTGCTGATGTTATGGCCAAAATTGCCACATTTCGTACATTTTTGTACTTGATCCTTTCGAGTCAATTTATTTTGATTTTTCAAATTGTTAGGCTCATTTCCTCCTCTCCTTCTAACTGTTTTAAGTTTTCCTAGTATAACTCTTTTGGTTGGTGGGTTTATTACTTATGTATCAACAGTAGGCTAGAAAATTGCACCCCTAATAGGTTACAACATATGGTCGTACAATGCGAGGAAGTTGGACTTGTTATATCAATCATCTACAAATGCCTCTTCCCACTATTTGGAATGATGAACATCATTTATAGCATGCCTACAAGGATATCCATAAAGATTCCATGCCCGACAACTACATGATTGGTGTTTACCAATCCCTGTAATATGCTTAATATCACCATTATACTCTTTATTGCTCCATCATCATTCCAAACTATTCTCTACTACATTGTGTCTTTCTTATTCTTCTCTAATTTCCTCATAATCCTCAATGTAACATCTTATTTCCAAGCATGCACAAATTCTCTCTTATTTGCATGCCACTTCATAACCATGATTATAATGGTTTCAAGCATGCTGATAACTAGCCCATCTCTTGCAGTAAGATCCACTCATTAAAAATTCACTCATATTGTTATCGATAATTGAGCACTTCAATTTAGAAGATTGGTAGCAACTTGCCCACCTCTCTATAAGATATTCAAGCAATGTTGACACTTTGAAATCTTTGATGTAAGTTAACTATGCATAATTCCAAAACTACTTTCGCGAATTCTTTCCTTTCCAATTCATATGCCAATTCTGGTATATATGTCTAGCACATATTCAATGAGTGGCATATGGTAATGTCTCTTCCATAACTCTAATCAATCCCTATAACAATACAAAAGATTAAGTTAATTTAAGTTAACATAAAATTTGTATAACAATAAACTATAAATATATGAAGAATAAAATACCTTTTGCATATCATATATAATTGTAAGCCCTTCAACATTATCAATTCCAAGTCAGAAGTTAGCATGTAACATCCCCTCACCAATTGCCATGAATAGGAGTGTATAAGTGTACAGTGACATATGCATGCATTCATATATGCA
>JANZXR010000170.1:30239794-30259975 GCA_027575705.1 Erythroxylum echinodendron | reverse complement strand
GAAACAGTCTCTTTATTGCTACATATTATTAGACCTCTTCAGATCTCACATATCAATGAAACTTTCACTAAGGGCCTGTTTGGTTGGATGTTAATTAATGGAATGAAATAGAATGGAACAAAACAAAACGAAACGGTTTATAATAGAATGGAAGATAATATAGTGAAAAGTTGTTTGGGAGGGATGGAATAGTTCACAATGTAATGTAGTGAAATGTTGTTTAGAAGATGGATGGAATGGAATATAATTAATAAATGACTATTATACCCCTGATATTAAAATGGTTGTTGCAAGAAATTTAATGTTATGATTTTAAAACAGAAATCATGTTCCATTAAAAAGTCACAACTATGAAAAATAATTTTGTATATATTTTCTATTTTAAAATGATAAAAATTTTAATGAACAATATGAGAAGAAAAAGAAGTGGTAGAACACGGAGAACGGAAAGAAAAGTTTGTAATGATAAGCTTGTGAACTGTAATAGATATCTGTATGTGTAATAAGCTTGTAGACCATAATAAATGAGTCTGGAAAAAAGGGAGTTAGGATTAGAAGAAATAATTGGTATTAAAAAAATTATTGAGGGTATATTAGATAATATGTATTTATTAGTTTACGTTCTATCCTAAACTCTCCAAATCGGAAGTTTCTTATTTTCACTTTTTAGGATGGAATGGAATGGAATGTAATATGAAACCCTCTAGTTTCATTTCATTCTATTTCATTCTATTATGAAACCCTTAAATAAACGATGGAAGTGTGTTACGTTCTATTCTATTCTATTATTAACCCCTCAACCAAATAGGGCATAAATTGTTATTATTGTTATTATGCAGCTAGTGGACATAATTGTGATAATGTAATTCTCTCTGGTAGATAAAAGTTTGGTCGGTTTGGGAAAACTTGGCGTTTTCTTACCCAAGACGCACGTTTAAGAGTGGCCCTTTGTTATATTATAGTCTTTTAGTATTCCCAAACTTCTAGAGCCAACAATAATTCGCATATATAAAAAGAAATTACTTTACTAGAGTATGGGGGATTTGGACAAAGAATTGGGTTATAAAGATGCCTAAAAGTGCAATTAGTGAGTTAGGTATGATATGATATGTTTAAAATTGGGATTAGGTAATAGAAAGATCTTTGTTAAGATTTGCTTGGAGACATTATGGTCCTTGTTAGATGAAAGGTCGTAATCTTATCTCTTCTACACGAGCCAATTCATCAAAGAAGTAAATTACAAAGTTTTGTTGAGCTCTTAAAAGTTGTTCTAGTGGTGTGAGGAATTTGTCCAAGAAACTCTATTTCTTTAGTCTAATTTGTATAAGAATTTCTATCACTTGTTAGAAATGAGGAATTGATGCCTAATGATTACTTAATTTAATTAATTAGCATGGTCATTTATTCATAATCAATTAGAAAGGGAAAAAAAAACATTAACTAAATATACTCAACTAAGTATACCGAGTGAATTTTGAAATAATCGATAAAGTTATTCTTTTGTTACTAAAAGCAAGTGTCTTGTTCCTCCTGAATCTCCTAAAATCGGGAACTTTGTAACCTAAAATTTGCCTTTCTAGTATGCCATAGCTGATTGGTGCCCTGGCCTCGAGGGTCAAAAAGTAAAGCTTATTATAGACAGGTGGCCAAGGCAAATTAGGAGCATAACATATGATGACACTTAACCCATTGGCCATTGGAGTATTATTGCAGGGGTTTGATCAATGCACATGAACTTCATAACAGAAACATCAATAACTACACGTATCATGCTTCACAAGTTTCAAGTCATTTTCTGGGGTAGCATAATGAGTTCATAGTTTCCCTCACAGTAAAATTGAAGATCTCATTAAACCTTTCATCCTAGACTATTCGTATCCTCCCTACTGCAAAATTCTGGCCGAGTTTTATTGATCTTCTAGGACTTCTTTCACTAGCATGATGAGCCCCTCCTATTCCATTATGACACTCGGTAGTAAGACTCCGTTTTCCCCAACTCTGCTTGTCTCTTTGCCATTGCCTTCCAGGAAAAGACATCTCCTGAATAGTGGACATACCTGGCACATCGACAAAAACTAGTATTATATGCCTTCTTGATAATACAAGAAAGGTACAACTTTCATGTTGGAATATTAAGGTTAGAATAATCTTCGGTATCACAAGCATTATGATTGTTTAATTTATAAAAAGAATGTTGGAAGAAATTCAAGAATGTTGCTCACCCTTCTTCTTATGAATCTTCGACATCTTGACCATGTTCTTACACGACTCTGGTTTGTCGTAGTTTACAACTTTCTCCTCCGCTTTGTTCCTTGACATAGCGGCGGCTGCAAAAATCCACGTGGCATTCAACTGTTTGCTAATCATTCGTGCTGCATAATACGGGATCTTGACATGTTTTCTGGTTTGCTTTGATTTCCTACGGCCACTGGCGAACATTAAGCAGTCCATTAAACTCTCCTTAGCTAACCCTTTCATGTCGTAAGCCTGTGATCTTCTCCACAGGCTCTTGATGTGAGGACTCACCCAAGTGGACAGGCTCAAAGCTCTAGTCGTGTCACTAATGGCAGTTTCTGGGTCATTAAGCAGCAAATAACACTGAGCTCTATTGCTATACAGAACTATTCTCTCTTTTCTCCTCTTTAGTGGGCAAAATTCCAGAGCTTTAGTGTAATTTACTATAGCTTTCTCAATGTCACCGGACCAAAAGAAGTTGTTCCCTTCTTTTTTCAACTTACCCACAAGTAGTTTTTTCTCATTCAGTTCTTGCTCAGACATTAGCTTCTCTCTCTTTCTTCTTTCCACCTTCAATTCCCATATCGCCTTCAACGCTCTCTCTGCATTTTGGCTCTTCAACTTCAGGTCACCATATTTGATCTTGTGGTAATCTTGTAACAATGTCTGACTGATAGCTTCTCCAATAGCTCTTCTTTTACCAAGGTTTCTCAGCTCAACCAAATCCACCAGGAATAAAGGTGCGATGTCCATGACCTTGTATCGTGTGTCCATGTCTTTGAGAAGTAAGATGAGAGACTCAATAGCCATATACTTCCATTCACTGGAAGATCTTGAGATGTTTCCTAGACTCTCTACTACTTCCTTCAAATTGGCTATGCTTTCTCTTCCGTTTTTGGAGTTGCACAAAGTTCTTATCAACCCCAGTCCACCAGGTGATGTGCAATTAGCTAAGACATCCCACATGCCACACAAATCCTTCAAGAATCGTTTGCTGCAGATAAGATTCGTAGTTCTGTGCTTGCAAGCAAAGCAGTTCAAGAGATACAATGACCAGCTTTGCAACTGACCAGCCCATTCCTCAGCCTTTCTGTTCTCTTTCTCCAACCCTCCTCGTCCTCTTGTAAGAAGGTCACGATGGTAGTTCAATCGGTTACTATGTTCTACAGCGATAAAACTTCTGTAGACGTTTTTGAGACAGTTCCTAGCTGTTTCCATGGCTGACTCTACAATCTGCACTTCATGCTCTACAAGAGCTTCAAAGGGTTTTTCATGGCTAGCAAGGTGACCTAGTGCTCGAACAGCAACTCGTTGCTCAACCCAGCTGATTTTTCCCCTGAGAAGTTCTAATAAAGGTAATATGACACCTGATCCAGCGGCTTTTTCTGCAAACTGGGAATTGTTCATGGTATATGAACCTATGATATGAGCTGCATAATACGGGATGTAGATGTTTTGGCTTCTAATTAACCATTCTTTGTCCTTGATGCCTCTATCAATCAGTTTTCCCATGCATTCAAAGATACCAAGGGATGGGAATTCAGGGTCATCAGGGTGAGTCGTGGCAATGTTCCAGAGGCCGCTTAACACCAAGACATGCTCTTGGTCATCGGTGGAAGGCATTTCTCTCAAATATTGAGTGATTTTTGCTCTTCTGAGAGATGGTCCTGGCTCGTTCATGGTGCAAAAGAAACAAAAATTGCTCGTGCATGTTGCCTCTTCTTGGACTCTCTTACAAGTGCTCCCAAATGAGTGGCTGCTCTTCTGTGCGTCCATTTCAAAATTACGATGGAACTGGTATTCTGGTGAAGGTTAGAGAACGAATATAGTGAAGTGGGGTGCCACCATGCATGGTAGATTAAGATTATAAGAGTGGAGGCTGAAATGGAGAACTGAAGATCATATAATAAAGTATCCCAACATTATAAATTATTCAAGGCAGTCCAATAGCTGGCCTACATCATAAGCACAGCTGGACAATTTTCAGATACTCTACTTACAAGTTTGAATTGAATTAAAAAAATAAATTCTTATGTTTTTAATCATAAAAAATCTAGACACCCAATTAAGAGATCTAAATGCCTTTTCTATTTTTTCAAATTCTATACTATCTTTTTAAGTGCGGTAGACTAATGTAAATTTAAAAAATCACATGAAATAAGGTTACAAATACACTTTTTTTTTAAGAAACGGATGAATATGTAGTCGTTATTTTTTAAATACGAACTGGATAAGCTTTTGAATTGACGCAATAACTTACAAATCATGTTAACCGAGTACTTCACACTAGTCAAGCCTTATAAAACAGGCTCGATCGAAAGAGTATAAATAAGGAGATTCGAACATAAGACCTTTTAGCCCCATCTCCCTTTTTTAACAATTCTTTTATGAATGCATTTTTTAATTTAAAGCTTTAATTAAACTCAAAGACAAATCGAATGCAAAAAGTGTTGATGGACCACTGATCTTTTCAAATAAGAAGCAAATGAGCATGAGTTGAATTGTACGAACAACAGTTCATTCGAAGTGCAAAGCTCATATTAGTATTACAAATATGCTTATATATAATAGTTAGGGTCGCAAAGGATACTAAGCAGAGCAAAGAGTCATGATGCTCTCCATACATTGGTCCCTTTAGAGCAAAGAAACCTGCAATGGTCCCCTCCCATATGAACCCAATTAAATCTTCTCATTTGAAAATAATCTCGTGAAAAGTTGACTATGATATTCTTAAGTGAAGACTAAAGCTACTTTTGAGTTCGCTTCCAACTCAAAAAGTGAGTAGAAATCCCAAAACATGTTAAAAATACTAAGTTGGGGGTTGGTCTCAAGAAAATGCGGCTGCCATATGCAATCCAGTAACTCCATTAAAATACATGATTAGTCCCGGACTTTGAAGTAATCAAACTAGTTCTAGTAATGATCAAGGACCATAAATGGTGCAGTTCTTATCTTGACAAATGTCCATATCAGGAATCAAGGTGTTTGCCCTAGTTTTATCTGCTCTTTGGGCACTTTATCAGACGTTGGCAAAGTTAAGCGTGAAAAAATGATGCGTAATTTCAGGTATAAAGTCTGTGGAAAGTAAAAGTAAAATTGATTTGGGTGTACTTTTGATTGGCATTCAAGTTTGCGGAAGGACTTAGTGTAAGTTTTGTCTTTTCGTTATCTTGTTATTGTTAGCAATTAAAATATAAGGTTGCTAAAACAAGATTGATTGCAAATATTAATATTATAAACAACATTTGGATAACTAATTATAAATAATTTCGTTAGTAATTGCTGGGCATGTTTCTGGTTCAATCGAATTGGTCCAGTTGCTTAAGAAAGTCAATTCTGGTTTACTTTTGACTAATTCTAAGGGATATCAAGTGTGCTTGTTCTTTTATGGTTCTATCTTTACAAAATTTGGATATGTTTTGCACTCATTTAGATATTTACACTATCATAGATGAACTTGACATTGCCCATCATTAGTTCATTTAATGGGACTAACTATATCCTGTGAGACAGAGAGTCTTAGAGTAACTGATAAAGGTTACTCCTTTATAACTAAAAAGTCCTAAGTTCAAATCACGAAAATAATCTCTTTAAAATAATAATCTAAGAAGTCTTATGCATTGGGTACGTTAAGTTTTAACTATATAATGTGGGCTTAAGAAGTATCCAAGCTTTTACATAGTCCAAGCTACAGCATTATGGTACATGTGAGATTAGTTATGTGTTCTCGCATAGTTCATCAACACATGTGAGACAACCATCAAATGCGCTTTGGTTATTTTGAAATTGTGAAAGAGGTTTACGATATCCTTACCAAACGTTATTCTACATATAATGATGCTCATTAGTTTCAGTTAGTAGGACCTAGAGAAGGAAGCTGGAGAATTGTATGTGATTTTCTTTCACAATTACAAGCTATTTAGATCAACTTGTTGATTTTGATCCATAATGGCACAATAAAAAAGATATGAGTTATTCTCCCAATGATAGAATCATAAGAATTTAATGAAATTTTTTATGTCCCTTCATTTTAAATTTGAACCAATGTGTGGTTCCCTTCTACATCATGATCAATTCCTATGAGGAAAGGCAATTATAATTATTACAAAGAACTCAAACATCATATATCTAAATTTCCGATCAAGTCACCAAAAAGGATCTTAAAAACTTTCTGGTCAACACAGCAAGAGTCTTCTTATATTATTATTATGGATACTAAGGAATCCATTAATCCTTTTAATTCTAACCTTGTTGTGATTCTTGATCAAATTGATATACCCCCAAACAAGTACTTCTTTCTTCTCAATCTGGTAGTTCTAAACATTAACCTTATTCGTCATACCAACTATTATTTCTTCTTAGTATATTAATTATGCATATTGCAATTATATAGGTTATATACCTTCATTGTTCAAAATAAACAATCAATTTTCCATGTATCCACTATACACATTTATTGATAATTTTCTTATGTATGTTTACCATGTTAGTACTGTGCCTACATCTAACCTTATATGACGAATACCTTCTTAGTTATAAATTTATCACTTCATCAAATCTATGATGGTTAACTATGTGATTTTGGTTTTGATATTCATATTTTTTAAGTTATGGTTTTCATATGCAAGATCCAAATATGAGTAAATCCTTAGGACAAGACATAAAAAGGGACGATTGTTTAACTTACATCATTTTATTTACCTTTAAGTCAATCTAATTGTAATGCCATCATTACATGTAAAACTAGGCTCTCTTGTCTTGGTCATATTTCTTTCCAACATTTGAATTTTTTACAATTATTTTGTTAGGATCTATTAAACAAGTTGTTGGGTATTCATCTTGTTAGTTAGCCAAACATCATATCTTACCTTTAAATAATAGTAATAGCAATTCTAAACCATTTATAACATTTGATTTAATCTATTATGACATTTGGGACCCTTATCATATTCTTACTATAGGAGGTTCAAGATATTTTATTATCGTTGTTAATAACTTTTCTCGATATATCTAGGTTTAATTGATACATAAAAAAATTTAACTTGTATGACATATATGCTTAGTTTGCTCAAATGATCAAAACTCAATTTCTTAAGATAATCAAAGTCTTTAGAAATGATAATGCTATGGAATATAAAGATAATTCCTTCATTTCTCTCCTTTCCTAATATGGTATAGTGCTTCATCGCTTTAGTCCAAGTAGATCCTAATAAAAATAGGAGAATTAAGAGGAAACGTAAATACATTTTTGATACAGTTAAGGTTACACTCATTTCTTCCTTTAGTTTTAAAATTTTTTTGGAATAAGTAGCTCTTACTATTATTTATTCCATCAATCATGTTTATGTTAGAATTATAAGTAATCAATCACCTTATGATTGTATCTTTGGTTGTACTCCTAAATACAACATCCTTCAAGTTTTTGATTCTACATTTTTTTTGGCCACATGAGTGTTCCAAATTAGAACCTCAAGTTCATTTATTTTGTTTTATAGGGTATGGCAATGAACACAAGACGATAGTATTTTGTCCTTAAATATCTCTTAATCTTTAGACATATCACCTTTAAGAAGTATAAAATGTACTCATCATTGTCTTCTTTTCAGATCTTGCTCTCCACTCCTTTCTTTAGTAATGAACACAAGAGATATAGATGATAGTATCTTGTCCTAAGATATCTCTTAATCTTTAGACATATCATCTTTAAGAAGCATAAAATGTACTCATCATTGTCTTCTTTTCAAATCTTGCCCTTCACTCCTTTCTTTAGTAATCCCTTAACTAATTTGTTTTATGATTTTATTGACTCGCTAATTTTGTCTGAATCTCTCTCAGTTGTAGAACTTGTAGAATGCAGACCATTTATCCCACCTAAGGATCCTAGTTGTCACTACCTTTAGAGCCATTAAAATCCTTTCATAATTAGAACTATATGATATAAGTCTCCTTTGACCATCAATTTAAGAATAGCCTATTTCTTAGATTAGAAGTCCTTTATGATAATTCATAATACTTCTCTCTTAAACAGGGTATGTTGTTAATATTTTACCTTGCACAAGTATTAAGTGACAACAAAATTGCTCCCATCCTTATTGAGTTCATCTCACACTAATAGATGGAAAACCTTTAAGGACCTAACCTTGTATCAAAAACTAGTGGGAAGTTTAGTATACCTTAAATTTACTCATAGATGGAAATTCAACCCAAATCCATCCTGAACTAGCCTAAAGTCAACTACCTCAACTTAAGTTGATTGAGATTTAGATAGTTCCTAATCTTTTTATAATTTTCAATCTACAAGCTAGAATCAAGCTCAAGATTCAAAGTCAGCATAAACCCCAATTGATACCTATTATATTATTGAAATAACATCATTTTGGTAATAAACAATCCAATGTCGTTTCCAAAAATAATAAACGATTTTCCTACTCTCCTCATATATCCTTCAATCCTACTTTTTTTTTCCATTAAAACCTCTCACTATTCTCTCTTTTTCTGCATATATAGTCAAGTCAACATACCCAGTGTACAAGACTCCCCGCTTTGCAAGGGTCTCAGGAGGGTCATAATATATGCAACATTTCTTTTGTACTTTTACAAAGAGACTATTTTCATTACTTGAACTTATGACCTTATGGTCACCAAAGAGCAACTTTACCAGTTGCTCTAAGGCTCACCCTCTTTTTCTGCATGTATCTTACTCTTATATTGTGCCTTTGGTCTCTAACTCTTAGGTCTTTATTGTGCCTTTCCCTTTCTCTCACGCCATACCTCTAGGCTCAGGCCTTCACCGTTGTTATGCCTCTATCTCAATTAGGTAATGTTCTTTTCATCATAGTTTTAAACCATTTTATTACTATTTTCTAGAATTTTTAAAAGATCAATGAAGAAGACATAAAGTGTGACGATTTGAATATTAATTACTTTGCAGATCCTAAAACATGATGACTAGGTTTAAGGGTGATATTTTGTATAAGCATGTTTGTTTGGGATTTGTGTTTTGCCATATATGCAGGTGTTACATTATTTCCCTATTTTCTGTTGAATGTTGAATAAATTTGCTCTGTTTTATCTAAAAGTTTAGGATTTTGTTAGGCTTCGTTAAATGCATTCCATTATTCTTAGCTAAAGAGTTAGCATCTTAATTAATTTGAGTAGTTCCCCAAATTTTTCTGAATGTCTTTATAATAGTAAGGGAAGTCGAAGAAGTTTATATCATTTATGATGAATAGGGAATGAGTTTAGAATGTTTTTGTCCACTTTATATATTTTTAAATGATATATTAGATTATTGTGAGTGTTATTTTTTTCTTAAATTTAATGTTCATAAGGTATTTGTCATAATAGATTTGCTAAAATGCCTAAATGTTTTCAAATTTAAGATTATTGAACCCATATCTAGTGCACATATTTATCATATTAGCAATATAGTTATGGATTAATTAAGTGTTGATTTTGGTGTTAAATATCTAATGTTGTGTAAGGGCAATGAAAGAAAATAGTAGTAACATCATGTTTAAACTACTTCTGTCTTACCATTATTGATTTTGCTTGATGCATGGATTCTTATATATATAAAGGAGAGAATAATTAAGACATTGCTTATCTTGTATATTCTCTTTTAGTATCATTTCTTGTTTAAATCCTTTCAACATTAATGGTCACATATTATATCACCAACAAATTAGAAGGCCTTAGAATTTTTCTCCTATAAAGTAGATGAAATGATAGTGTTTGTATAAAAATTAACAAATACAAGAGAAAGACAAGAAATTTTTAATGGATGCAATTAATTGCTTGATGACTTTTCCTTAAATAATGCTTTAGGTCATCTCGTATGGAAAGAGCATTCCTAGTTTCCAATATATCACAATCGAGTCCTTTATGCCCTCCTTTCCTTTTTTTTTCCTTATTTAGCTTCATTTGAATTTCTAATTTGTATTGGTCATATATCATATAACACATATGCTTAACTTTTATTATTATATGTATATGTATGTATTTATTGTTGTATATATATGTATGTATATGAATTGATTTTATAATTATCTTATTTATATTTGTTTCAAATGTATAAGTATAATCCTTTAACAATAAGGCAATATGACAAAGAGGTCTAATATGATATTTGGTAATATACTAAGTGAAAAAAAATTCAGGTTAAAGGAATAAATTATTTGAGTTTAAGAAATATTTGGAATCATTTCATAAAAAGTAAATCAAGTGACGAAGTTAAAAAGGCCAGATGCAAGTATTGTCATAAGATGTTGGTTTGGGGTTTTAAAGGTGGAACCTCTCATTTGAAAAGACACATAAAACTCTTATAATAGAAAGAAGATGATGTTAAGGGGTCAAATATTTTATGCCCCTAACCTAATGAAAGTGAAGGGTTAAATGGTTGCTATAGCTTATAACTGTAATAGATTAAAGCTTTTGCTAGCCAAGATGATCATTGCTGATCAACAAACATTCGTTATTATCAATAGTTAAAATTTCAAGATGTTTGTCACTTCACTACAACTAACCTTCAAGCTCCCAACTCAAAATATCGTGAAGAAAATATCTTTAAGATTTACGAAGATGAAAAATTTTCATATTGAAGATATTTTAAGTATTTATAGACTAGTTGCCATCATATTAGATATGTGGATAGTCAATAAACAAAAGAAGGGTTATATTGTAGTGACAACATATTACATTGAAAACAATTAGAATTTATATAGTTGACTTATGAAATAAACATTATTATTTATTTTTTATCATTTGATCATATTGATTATGTCAGAATTGATATTTGTTCATGTTTTTAAATGATAGTTTTATTTATGTGACGACATCTCATACAAGTGAAAGGTTGATAACTATAATGGTTGAGTGCTTAATAGATTGGAAAATCAACACCAAGCTCTCAACCATAACTTTGGATAACTATAACACAAATAATGTTATGATCAAAATATTGAAGAATAAGTTGCAACTTTGGAGCTTACTAATAGCTAGGAGGTTATTCCATTTGTCACTTCATGTATATCGTGAATTTTATAATGAAAGATGGATTAGAGGTAATAAAGGAAGATGTAAAGGCAATTCGAAATAGTGTAGCATATTGGAGGATAATAACAAAAAGGAGTAAATTTTGAAGATGTTGCATGAAAACCATACATTTCATGCACAAAGAAGATGGTTTTGGATTGTCTAACCAAATGAAATTTAATATTCAAGATACTAGAGTTGAAAACCAAGTACATTGGGGTGTTCATTAAGTTGAGGCAAAGAGATTCTCAATAACTTGCTTGTCAATAAAAGAAAAATGGGAGTTAGCTAAAGCAATTTGTGGTAAGTTTTAAAAAATAAAATATCATAAAGTATAGAATTTACCTTTGAACATTTTTAATACCTAACTAGCTTCAGAAACATATAAGGACTTTCATAGTCATAGGATGAAGTAAACTATAATGGGCTCATTATTTGAATACCAGTACTAAAAGCAAACTTTGAAGTAATAGCAGATACTAGAACTACTAGGAGGTCTTGTGCAATTGCTACATGATTAGATTATCACTTTTATGTGACTTCTACCATAATAATATATCAAATTGCTTATAATCAGCTGCAGACATAATATTTCCCTTCAAATACATGTCCAACCTTATCCTATTATAAGATGTCCTTACCTTCTTTTTATTTAATGAAGTCCTTAAAAAGAGAATTCAAACTTTTAATTATGCTTGATGATGATGATGATGATGATGATGATGATGTATCAATATATAAATATACTACGACCCTAATATTTGTCCGTTCTTAATTGTTAATTATTAAACAAATCATATTAGAATTATCTAATGATATTAATACTACCTTTATAGTAATCACCATATAAATGTCGATAAAAAAATTAAAGCCCATTCATCTTATAAATTGAGTCTATTTTTATATTTACTATTTTATGTAACTGATTTGGTTTTTTATAAATGAAAATATTAATCTTTACTTATGATTTTATACATTAACAAGTAAAACTTCATTCTATTACATCTGTTAGTTTAGATAAGCTTGCTTGTATTTGGAAATTTATATTTTTTTTGTATTTGTTCTTGCATTTCGTGATTAATAAAGATATTTAAATTTTTAATAAAAATTTTAAAATTAATTTCTTTTAACTTTTAGGCTTGACCTATCCTAGTCAGGCTTTGGATTGCAAGATGAAGGCCTAATCAAGGTTAGGTTCAGGTAGCTGTTAATCTTAGTTAATTAGGTTAGGATTAAGCCATAGGTTGCCCAAACCTTACCCTTTAGTTTTTAATCTTAGTTACTTGTTTTGATGTAGCATATTATGAGTTAGTTTATGATAATTCCTCAGACTATTCAATATATTGTAGTACTTCATATCTTGCTCTATATTAGAGGTAAACTATTTTATGGTATCCAACTCTCATCATTCTCCCTCTTTATAACGCCATGCATACTTTGATTATAATTGAATTGTAGATCTTAATGATCCATGCTTGATCATCTAAATATACAAGTATACATAATCTTATCTAATAAGCTGAAACTTGGAATATTCTTAGTTCTCCTTCCTTCAAAGATTAATTCAAGTACTAAATTTATTAATCCTAGCGAAACTAGTAAATTAAATTTATAAAAAGTAACTAAATTACTAAAGTAAAAGTGACATTATTAACTATAAAAAATTCAATGTAAATAAAATGTTAGAGCTTTGGGATTCACTTATAAGGAATTTCAACTATTAAGTAAGATAATTATTAAAATTAAAACAATGATTAACCTAAGGTATCTATGTCGTCTCTAAAGCTTACACAAGTATATCTAATTAAGAAATTTCCACCTCTCATGCATAATTAACCTATTCAAAATTATTAAGAACAGATAATCTATTGGTTATCATAATAGTCTAGGACATCTCTTTCACTAAATCTAAATTGTTTATCTCCTATTACGCATATTATACTTCTCCTTTTAGTACTTTATACAATCCCTAAAGTTGAAACTATGATGACTAGTCACAAATTCAAGAATCAAGTTTAAAGAGAATAAATTCAACCCAAGAAATAACTAATTATGCAGAAATAATTGGTAAATCCAACTTCAATTACATTAATAAACTTAACTAGGTATTTAGTTGCTAATCAAAATGTGATTGGAATGAAAACAAAATAATATAATTATAAAAGAAATTGAAGGAGAAAGAACTAGAAGAAATATCACTATATTGCTTCTAAATTGGAATCAATCTTCCTTTAATCTTACTCCTAAGCTCTCCTTGTTGCTAAGAAAGTAAAAAAAAAAAAGACTTAAAAAGCCCCCTAAATTACCCCTCAAAAGGGTATTTGTAGTCTAGAGTTATATAAAAATGGGTTAAAGGTTACTGAAATTATATTTTTATGCGTCTTTAGATTAGGGATGTTAATAGGTCAGGCCAGGGGCAACCTAGGCTATGGTGGCCCGTGAACAGCTTGTAACCCAATGAGCCGAAATGGGTCGACCTGCGGTCTGACCCGATTATGGGCAAACTGGCCCGTGGCCCAGAACAATGTCGTTTTGGAAGTAACGTCTGAACTACAAGTCGGGCTTGCCCTGCCCTGCCCAACCCGTGACCTAATCAACTAGGGCCAATAGCGGATAAGGCCGACCCTTTTTGCCATCTCTACCTTAGATTTTGTGCCATGAGTGAGACGTCATACACATTTTGACAATAGCTTCGGTTATAAATATAAGAGGTACATGGTATCATTTTTATTTCTATGTTCCATAAGAACTAACACTATGTATGATCCTTATAAGTCTGGCACCAAAACCGTGTCTCGTATTACTACTCAGTCTAGCCTTTATTACCTAATTCCCTAATTCTTGGCATCTTCAAGGTTGAATTGATCTTTGATGCCTTCTACAAATTTATTTTCCAATATGATAGCTTCCAACTAACTTCAATCTCTCATCAATTAGGTAACTGTGGAGAATATTACACTCAAATATAGAATTTACACTCAAATATGTGAAAATATCATATCTTCACATAAACTGTGCTATAAAATGCTTCATACGCTAATTTAACCCTTATAAAATGATTTATTTAAAAACTTGTTAAAGGTATGATTTTTACATTAACATTTTATAAAAAGTTTAAATAAGTCCCTATGATTATCTCCATTACCACTTTAAGGGTGCAATGAGTATTATTTTAATAATATTAATGTACAATAAGTGTTATTTTAGTAAAGTTGGGGTGTAAAGTGATATCAAAGATAATAGTAAGGACTTACTTAGACTTTTTGTGAAATCCTTATGTGCAAATCACACCTTTGATCTATTGTAAAAACACAATTTATTGCATGTAAGGATGGTGATAAGTTGGGCTCAACTCGATCAAAGTCTTATTCAAGCATGTGTTGTTCGACACCGATCAAGCTCATGTTCTTGGACCTAGGGTGCACCGAACAATTAGGCCGAAATGACTACTCAGACATTGTTTTAGGAGTTAATTGAACCAATTTTAGGTAGCTTAAGTCAAGATGGATCAACCCTTTCTGAATTTAAACCATGTCTGATGTAAACTAGTTTCTCAACCTTAATTATGTAATATTGGTAAAATATTTAGAAAATTAATTTTGAATGACATCTTGATTCTTTTTTTATTCATATGCTTATAACTCTATAAAAGTGAACTCTTCTTGTACATATTTAATGTGCAAGAATAATATAATTGTATAAAACTATTACGCTCTTAGTTATAAATAAGTTAAAGTAAGTATAATGCTGTTGTATCAAACTATGGTAGTTGTAAAAAGTGAAGGAAGTTTTGTTTATATTCGTGTTTTCATGAAAAAGGAAAATAGTTACATATTGTAGTTATTTTCAAAGAGATGAGAAATAAAATAGGTCTTTTGGTACATAGAAAGGGTTTAATCCCTTCGTAATCTTAACAATGGCAAATATTGATATTCTTGTGTGGCCCAAAAAAGAAGCCTCCATTGAAGATATTCTCTTCCCACAAGAGCAACAAGCTTTTAATCCCACTCAATTGGAGCTTGAAGGCTGAAGCCCAGTCTTGTAATTAACCTACAAATTGCTAAATGATTCCAAGGCTGCAATGGTTCGAGGAACCCAGCTTTTAATCCTTTAATAGGCTGTTGAGGGAAATAAAACAGGCTGCTACTTAGCGTTTGGTTTCCTTCACCAAAGCTCAGAGAAGGCGAAGCTTGATATTGAGGAACCGGGTTTTGTAAGTAACCTGCTTGTAATAGTTAAGTCTCTTGGCACTCTTCTGAAACAATTCGTCCAATCAATACGAAATAAATAGTCTTGTGTACTTCTCAAGATTTCTAGTGCAAGGAAAGGAGGCATATTGCAGCTCGGCTGGAGGGATTTTTCTAATAATTCTAGAAATACTAAAGTGACAATCACTTGCACAAGTAGCTTACAAGTTATAATTAACTATTTCCATGCTCGCTTTTCCAGCTTCTACCTTTACTTTTTTTAAAAAATGTTAAGAACAGAGGAAAGTTTGGGTATAAGTTATAGGATTAGATCTTCTATTACTTTGAATTTATTCTTACGTGTGTAATAAATTTTCATTCACAAATTTCAGCATGTATCATTTGTTTAAAACGTATGGCTGGAATTTGTGTCATAGGCTTAAACACGGTACACCTTACAAGGCACGCTTACCAAGATAACTTTGCACTATAAGTCTTATAGGTGCTGGATCACATCAAATATTTTATTCTAATTATTTTATTCTAATATACTCTATTAAATCTCATCCATATATTTATATAAGGTTTATGTAAATGTGTGTAAAATAGATAAATAAAATTTAACGAAATATGATAGGAACATCATAATTAGTAATCGAAACAGAAGATCTTATCTCATAGCTAAATACCAAAGTTGCGAATACAGTACCGAACTTGGTACTGAATTAAATTTTGGTACGGTACTATGCCGGTTAATATCAAATACTGTTTCGGATAATTTTTATATTTATAAAATAGTCCCTGAAATTTTTAAAATTTGCAAAATAGTCCACTGATATATTGTACAGTTACATACTGTATACTTTACAGGTTTACATCAACCATGTTTCTAAAAATCATAATAATAAATCATAATCACAATTAACAATTTAATATAAAATGACAATAATTTTTAAATATTTCACATATAAATAATATCCACAATTAATATGAAAAAAGGCAATCATTATAATATAAATATAAAAATAAGAATAATACAAAGTATTTAAAATATTACCATAATGTAATTTCAAGATTTTAATAAATAATAATTACATAAAAACATCCAATAAAAGAATAATAAATATCCTTTAACTATTACAATTTCATCGTGATGAGGAAACAATCAAGTTGAAGTCAAACCTGAAACAAAAACATTTACAATTACATCACATATATAGAATTTAACATAAACTGATAAATATCAAATATAAGTAAAATTAAAAAAAGAGGAAAAACAACCTGCAACGAAATTCAATTGTCAACAGGAGGATACTCGCTATAACTGCAATGACCTCAGTTATCATTTGGTACAAAATTCTTATCATTGAGATGAGCTTCATCGTCATTATCATTCAAATTTAATGCACCAAATGATATGTCAAGACTTTCCCATCCAAGATTATCTTTCAAGTCATTGATATCTACCAAATTCAGTTCTTCAGAAACCCAATCCGGTAAAACATCGATGTTATCAATGAAAATTGGATCATTTGAACTGCTTGTACTATTAAGGCTCCTAGTAAACAATAAATTATAATTATTAAAAATTATAAGAAATTATATTAGAAAATAATAATGATAATAAAATATCTTTCTTAACAATTTCCAATAATTTCTATTTCTAACAATCACAAAATAATTCTCAACAATTCTCATTTCTAACAATTACAAAACATTCATAAACAATTTTCATTTCTAACAATTCTCAACAATTCTCATTTCCAATAATCACAAAACATTCATAAATAATTTTCATTTCCAACAATTCTCAACAATTTCTATTTCCAACAATCACAAAACATTTATAAACAATTTCTATTTCTAACAATTCTCAACAACTCTCATTTCCAACAATCACAAAACATTTATAAACAATTTTCATTTCCAACAATTCTTAACAATTCTCATTTCTAACAATCACAAAACATTCATGAACAATTTTCATTTCCAATAATTCTCATTTCCAACAATCACAAAACATTCATAAACAATTTCCATTTCCAACAATTCTAAATAATTCGTATTTCCATAATCACAAAACATTCATAAAATAATTTTCATTTCCAACAATTCTCAACAATTCTCATTTCCAATAATCACAAAACATTCATAAACAATTTCCATTTCTAACAATTCTCAACAATTCCCATTTCTAATAATCACAAAAAACTGAAAAAGTGGGATATAATTTAATTCTTAGAAAATTATGAGAAATTATATCGAAATTAGTAATGATAATAGCATACCTTTCGCAAAGCTTTAAATTGTATCGAACAAAAACCAAGTCATTCAGCGTCTTATACTCCAATCTATTCCTTTTCTTGGAGTGGATGAATTCAAATGTGCTCCAGTTTCTTTCACAGCCTGTTGCACTCACACATTGAATTAAAATTTGAATTGCAAATCTTTTCAATTCTTGAACACTATTTCTGAATTGATCCCACCAAGAAACTGTAAGTTATAAGATAACAAAAGCAGGGTTATAAACAAAATAAAGTCATAATTAATTTTTAACTAATAAAAAAGGAAATAAATAATACCTGAAGAAAGTTTTCCTCTTTGTCGAATAGCAATCGGCATTCCAAAATGCCCATAAGATATCTTATAAAACTTCATTTGTGAGCTTAACAGATCTTGTATTGAGTCAATGTTAATTGTTAAAAGCATTCATCGATTTACTTCAACTTGCTTATTAAGATCCAGTCTAAAATAAATACTTGGATTCAAAAATGCCCCAGCTTTAAACAATGGAGAAGAAAGTTGTCTTTCCCTTCTCTCATTAATAGTTGAAAGATAGAGCGTATACAAAGAAACCCTATGTTTCAGATCAGCCTTGATTGCTTCCATCGCTCTCTCCAAGGCATAAAAAATATAACTCATTGTTAGCCTCACTAAAGGCTCACAAACTCAGATGACAAATTGACATTGTGACCAAAATTCTCTATCTTCAAGTATGATATTACAAATCTATACTCCAGCATTAGACATAGCATGTTGAGATGCAACCCACTTATCACTTGTAAACATTTGCCTTAACTCTTTCTTCAGCGAAACAAATGATTGAAGTGATGAGAAATTTGTTGCAAATCTTGTCACAGCAGGGCGACACAAATTCCTACCATTGATAAATTCCCTTCTCATCAAATTCAATACCCATGCACGATTATAAATGAATTTTGCCACCTTTTGAGCCTTCTGCATTGTCTCATCAATAACAAGAAAATACCTAGGATCTCCTATATTCTCCAACATTAGGTCAATGCAATATGCAACACAAAGAGTCCAAAAAATGAATTTTATGTATTTTGCAGCCTTTTTTCTGCCGCTTTATAAGCGGAATAATTGTCAGTAATAAACTGAACAATGTTTTCTAGCCCTACTTCATTCACAACTTCATCAAATATCCTAAACAACGTCTCAGCATTTCTAATAAGGCCAGATGCATCAATAGATTTCAAAAACATAGAGTCATTTGTAGAATAAACCAAAAAGATAATAATAGGATCTTGTCTCTTATTTGTCCAACCATCACACATAACTAAACATCAAAAAGTACCCCAACTAGCTCTTCTTTTAGCTAAACAACTTCTAATTTCGGAAATAGAGCAACTCAAAAGTTTACCTCTTAGGTCATCAATCGAAGGATCTCTGTATCCCGGACTAAAAGAGGCTATTGCATCAATCACTGGTTGATAATAATAAGACTAAGAAGCATTAAATGACAAGCCTGTATCATAACACCATCTAGCTACTGCCATATCAATATTGTGAGCTGCATCTCTTGATTGCATTGCACTACGAATTGAAAGTTAGGACCCAGGGGTTGTTCGTGGTGCAAAGAAACTAGTCTTGTATCACCCCATTCTTGCAAGACCCAAACCCGACTTCGATGGGTGATGTCCGAGCTCGTGTCCCGCGAGGGTGGTGTGCTAGAGCACTTAATCACTCAGAAATAGGTATAAATTTTTTTCTTTTATTTTAAACCACAAACATAAAGTGCAGACACGAACTGATCTCAACCTCTATCCTTCACTTGTATGCTGTAGGTATACCCTCGTTGGCCTAACGGGATATTCTTATGATCTTGAAAATAATTGCAAATTTTGGGTGAGTTTTGCAAACTCAATAAGTGACCATCATCGATGGCTCCCTCAGTCACATAACACATAATCACATTCACAACATTTCACATTTCACATTCAATATAATTTAATCATTCATATCATGCATATGCCATGCACATGAGACTCATTTTTCATTTGTTATTTTGTTGTGACCGAGTGCCTAAACTGTTCCTTATCCGCTTGGGGGATACAGGGCTCATTAATAACTATCCCTTATCTGCTTGGGGCGTACAGGGCTCATTATATATAGTGAGTCTTAGACTCTTAATCACTTTTTAGCTTGAGACTCATTTTCACTTTTCACTTTCTGAGCTTTAAGCTCTTTGCACTTTCGGTGGCTACTACGGTCACAACTGCCATTATATTTCGTACATTAATGAGATGGAATGCATCACTCACATTTGCATGGTCTCATTCAATCACTTTCTCATATCATCGGACCTTAATCCGGCATTCAACTTTAAGTTGAGAATTCGCACTTTTATTCATATGCAAATGCACTTTCAGAACACATTTCACAATCACATTAGGTACATTTAGTTCATCTCATTCTCATTCAA
>JANZXR010000170.1:30220579-30239694 GCA_027575705.1 Erythroxylum echinodendron | reverse complement strand
ATGATTTATACCTAATCGCAGCAAAAATAAAATTAATCCCCAACATATAGTAAGAAGAAAAATCGGGGTCCAACAAGGTGGGAGTAGAGACTAGCTTTGCAGTAACCATCTGTGCTTTTCATAAGTGTTCTATGACATCCTTTTCTTAGGTTAGTAGCAGTCCTTGAGCTGTGGGTTTAAATTCAACGCCTAAGAAGTAGTGTAAAAAACCTAAGTGGTTGAGAGCAAAATGGGCTTTAATAGCGACAATTTGGCATTGATTATTGCCCATAATGATTAAATCATCTACATAAATGACACAAAAAGTTATATCATCGTCAACCTTTTTAAAACATAAAGACACATCGGTTTTGGAACCTGTAAAACCCATAGCAAGAAGTCGATCAGTGAGACACTGAAACCACTGCCTTAGAGCATGTTTGAGACGGTAGCGTAATTTATGTAATTTACATACATTTGAATGATAATTAGGATCGACAAACCCTTAAGGTTAGGTCATGTAAATTGTTTCTTCAAGTGGTCTATGAAGGAAGGTATTTGAGATGTCAGAGTTGTTTATCTGCCATCCTTTGGTTACTGCCAAAGAGAGAATTAATCTGATGATTACTGACTTTATGATTGGACAGTAAGTTTCGTGATAATTGAGGCCTGATCGCTAATGATAGCCTTTAGCTACAAGATGAGCTTTATATCGATCCACATTATCATTGACCTAATATTTAATACGGTATACCCATTTGTTACTTATTACATTATAATGAGGCTGTTTGGGAACTAATTCCTAAGTTCCATTTGTGAATAAGGCTTGTATTTTATAGACCATTGCTTGAAACCAGAATGAATTTGATGATGTTTTACTATAAGTATTTGGCTCAGTGGAAGTTAATGAACTTGAGAAGGTTCTGGGTTTCAAATTGTCAGTTTTGGCTCGAGCCACCATCGAATGTATTGGTGTAATGATTATGGATCGTAATATAACATCCCTAGACTACCTGCTTATAGATATTATCCGTTTTGAGTCTTGAACTAGCCAAGGCCTCACGGTTTTGCTTTTCTCATACCTTAGGAAGACGCGTCTTGTGAGGGAAAGGTATTCATACCTTTATAAGGCATACTTCGTTCTCCTCTCCAACCGATATGGGATCTCATATTCCACCTTCCTTTAGGGCTCAGAGTCCTCACTGACACACGGGTTCGTTATTGGCTCCAATACTATTGTAACAACTCTAGATTACCTACCCACAGATATTGTCTGCTTTAGGTTTTGATCTAGCCGAGGCCTCACGGTTTTACTTTTTCCACATCTTGGGAAGAGGGGTCTTATGAGGGAGAGGTATTCATATCCTTATAAGGCGTACTTCTTTTCCCTCTCCAATCTATATGGGATCTCACATTCCACCTCCTTTTAAGGATCATCGTCTTCGCTGACACATCAGTTTGGGTACTGGCTCTGATACCATTGTAACAGCCTTAGACTACCCGCCCACAGATATTATCCGCTTTGAGTCTTTGCCCAACCAAAGCCTCACAGTTTTGCTCTTCCCATACCTTGGGAAGATAGAAACACATCGGGCCCATGACACATAAGACTGGAGCTTATGACATTGCAAATTATAATCAAACAAATCCACTTGATAAGAGCAGTTTATTAATGAATGACTTAAATGAGTTGGGCAAGAGGATGGCACTGACCTTTTGGAGGGATGAGGTGTGTGTATGGATGGGGTTATCCTATTGATGAGTAGAAGGAGAGTTATGCATTAATGGCGTGAGGTTATTTATTGGTAAAGAAACTAGGAGTAGTGGTGGATTGTTGCCGGTGATGGTTGACAACTCAACTTGGAACACCTATTTATTAAACAATACATGGGGTGAATATTTAATTTTGTGACTGACAAGATCATAAGATTTGTATCCCCTAAATATTTAAGAATAGCTAAGAAATATACAAGGAGAAGAACGACGAGATATCTTATGAGGAGTATATGGACATAACCAAGGATAACATAAACACCCAAATACATTCAATTCATTTTAATTTGTAGGTTGACAAAAAAGTAAGGAGTATATTGTTTTATGGTTTAATAGTAGTGTAGTTTATAATGTAAGTAGTTGTTTCAAAGGCATGAGTCCAGAATGATATTGGCCTTGAGGGATGATTAAGGAGAGCCAAACATGTTTCAACAATGTCGATGTTTATGTTCAATGCAACCATTTTGTTCAAATGTTTTCAGACAAGCATTTCAATAAAATATGCCATTTTCATTAAGTTATTTGGTAAGGGCTTAGTATTCATAACCCCAATCACTTTGACATTGCTTTATTGGGCATCTACAATAATTTTCAATAACAGAACAAAATTTAATAAAGCAATTAAAGACTTCAGATTTATAACGAATAAAAAGTAACTAACATTACTTACTAAAATGATCAAAAAAACGATACATAGTAGGAAAAACCATCTACAAATGGGGTTGGGGTAGGAACCCAAAGATCATAACACACAAGATCTAATGTAATATTGGTTTTATTGTAAGAAATATGAAAAGGACTTTTATGAATTTTACTTAAACTACAAGTAGACCATAAATGCATATTTTTGGGAGAAGAACAAAAAAGACTATTGGACCTGAGTGTTTATTGTACTGTTCAAGATAAATCATGGCCAAGATGAGCATGTCAAGTATTAAAAGTGACGTGATGTGCCTATATAGAAGAAGATGATTTAGTCGAAAGTTGTAAAGAAAGTGAATAAAGTCCATTCTAAGTTGTCCTTTGTGTAGAATCTTTTGAGACTGAAGATCATTTATGATAAATCAATTACAAAAGAATTCAATGGAAACATTGTTGGTCGAGTAAAATGGCTAACAAATAATAAAGCAGAGGGAACACAGAGAATATCAAAGATTGTAAACAAATATTTGTTCAAAGAGAACGGTAATGAGCCAATATTAGAAATGGAAAGGTGATTACCATTCGTAAGTTGAACTTGATTAGAAAAATTGAATTCATCGTAGACGGCAAGGTTCTCCAAGTCAGCCGTAATATGATGGGTGGCACCAAAATCTACAATCCACAATTGTTAAGGAGAAGAGGGTTGAGTGAAAGTAAGATTTGAGGCTGGTGAAAATTATGTGGATGAACGACAAATAGAGGAAAAGTCACTTTAGAGTTTAATAAAAGGACAATGATTGACAAAGTGTCCTTAACCATTACAACTAAAACAGGCCACTAAAGTAAAAGATCGACTACTAGAATTTCCTCCAAGCCTTCCTTTTTCTCGTCCACAAGATGATTGATGAATCAAATAATGAATCATAAAAGGACACGTAAGAGGAAAATTCTCCATTTGTAGCTGTTGTTTCTCCACTAAGGTGAGACCACAATGTTCACCATAAGAGATTAATTGAGCATTAATTGCTTGAACAAAGGGTTGAAAGGTTGAGTGAAACCCCTCCAAAATAGATTAACCGGATCATCTATGCTCACAGTGGCATTAAGAGAAATCAGATTGTCATTATAGTTTCTAACACATTCAAAAAATTGAGCAACATTTTCAGTATTGTGTTGTTCAATTATTCAGAGATTACTTCTAATAGTCTGGATTTGAGGAAAATATCCAACATTGAATGCTTGCACAATATTGTCCTAAGCAACTTGACTATTATCGATGTTCATGACTAAAGGTAGAACAAACTGATATAATGAAGCATCCAACTACGCCAAAACAAGTTTGTCATTCTTCTTCCAAGTTTTATATGTAGGACTTCAGATGTCACCGATCACTTATAGAGGAGAAGGGACGGAGCCATCAATGTGACTTTCAAGATTACAACAAATAAGAAAGGGTAAAAATTTTGTTTTCCATAAGAAAAACTTGGAAGAAGCCAATTTAAGGATAAAACTTTTATTGGGAGATGGTGTTGGCAGTGGATGCATTATTGGAGAAGAAGAAGAGGTGACAATGGTTGTGGTGGGAGAGCAATCAATATCTAACATAGTTGTGACTGTGAAACCTATGATACTTTGATACCATAAAGAGACTCTATATTTCTCAGTGCTTAATGAAGTACAAAGATGATGTATAAATAAAGTGCAGAGAAGATAACTGTACATATGTACAGATAATAGATATGATCATATAATAACACCAGATTTAAATTGAATTTGTTGGGCTATTGTGATTTGTATCAAGCAATTATTATAACTACCTTAATAATCTATCATTATTATGTTACAATTTGTAATTTAGAAATTTGATAATTTATATAACTTGATATGGTGTTGAGGTATTTCTTTTCTTCCATGTCAACTTTTTGTTTAGTAACTAAAAAGTGATCCTTTCAAGATTAGTTTCCTATACTGATAATCTACCTAGTTCCTGTCAAGATTAATTGTCGCGAGTTGTAACCTCTTCTGCCTGAGTCAAATCCAAAAAAGATGAAAATCATGTACTTATGCACTAGTTAAAAATGCGACTGCTATGTTGCCTTTCAGACACTAATGACTGTAACCATTATCAAAATTTAGCTTTTTACCATTAGCATCTTGACAGCTTGAAAGAATCTTGAAGTATGAGATATTCAAGCGTTCAAGGTATAACTTTCCTGTCAACTTCTCATTCTTCAAAATTTTCTGACTTGTAGAGATCTTTCAGTATCTGAAGTTAGAGAAATCTATTTCAGTGTAAGGTTAATCTGTTGGATCCCACTTTTAGGATTTTTATATTTTATTTTAGTTTAATTATTTTATTAGATTATCAAGCATGGAAAATAAAATTTATGCTCACAACCCTGAATCACGTATATGTAAGGTGTGGACTCACCAACGCTATCCTTTGAAGTTCTTTTGGTTGAAATGAATAAATGATGGTCGAAGAGCAGTGCTGAACTAAGAAGGAGAGCTGTTGAGGGCAATTATGGGTGATGAATATGTGTAATCAGTATGTGACAGTGGTAGTATCGGAGAAGAGAGGATAAACACGATAATGGATAAGGTGTTCTCTTTTGGAGAATAACTCACGTCTTAGGATAAACTGCATACGAGTTGGACTTCGGTAACGGGGTCCAACATAATCAGCTAACAACCAACTCCAGAGTCCAAAAAGAATATGTTAGATGTGCCTAAAAATCTATTGTTTCGGTTTCAAGTTTATTTTCTTATCATTAGAAAATAGTATAACGTTATCTATATTTTCAAGTTAGAAGGTTATTAGTAGTTGCTGAATATACGGGATCTTCTGTGTAGTTGCTGAATATACGGGATCTTCTGTAATCTATGTAAGATACCTGCTCTATTTATTGAGCTAAGAAATAAAGCTTGCTATATCACCTACATTTGGATGCCACTTTCTATAGTCAGTTTCTTCTTCACGACACTGTCGCTAGAAGCTACATCTTCTCCAATCATGTCCCACAGTCATAATAACCAAAAGTCACCACATTAAACCAACAAAATGGTATCATAGCATTTTTTCTTAAGGGACCTGTGAGATGAGTGAAACCAAAACATAAACTTGATTTACAACTTAGAATTACAACAAGAATTACAGTCATCTTCAAGCAATGGAGGTTGAAAGACAACTATCTCAAGGTGCACCACTAATTTTTGATGGTGAAAAATATCAAGTTTAGGTTGTTCGAATGAAAGTTCATCTTGATGCTATGGATGTTTGGGACGCTGTGGAGGAAGACTATGAAGGGCCTCCATTGCCAACAAATCCTACAATGGCTCAAATCAAGATGTACAAAGAAAGGAAAAATAGGAAGTCTAAAGCCAAAGCTGCTTATTTTCTGCTATTTCAAACATCATATTCACAAGAATTATGAATCTAGAGTCGGCGAATGATATCTAGGATTTCCTCAAAAAAAGAATACCAAGGCAATGAAAAAACAAAGAGCATGCAAGTGCTTAACTTGAACAGAAAATTTGAAATACTGAAAATGAAAGAGTCAGAAACCATTAAAGAATACTCCGATAAGTTACTCGACATAGTAAACAAGGTGAGGTTATTAGGTAAGGATTTTTCTGAGGAACGAATAATGCAAAAAGCTCTTGTCACCTTACTTGAAAAATATGAATCTAAAATTTCTGCATTGGAAGAAGCTAAAGATCTATTAAGTATATCTTTGGCAGAATTAGTAAATGCACTATAGGCATAAGAACAAAGTAGGATGATGAGAGAAGATAGAATCATTGAAGGTGCTCTACTAGTAAAGGAAAAAAAATTCAAGAGGAGACAAAAACAAGAATTTCAACAGGATCAACAACAACAAAAACATAAACAATGATTATTCATATCCACCATGCCCACATTGCAAAAAACAATCACCTACAAAGCAAAATGTTGGTGGAAGCCTAATATTAAATGCAGAAAATGTGGACAAATTAGGCATATGGAGAAGATTTGGAAGTCACGAAATGAAGAGGCAAAAGCAGCGACTGAGCAACAACAAAAAGATGAATTATTTTGACATTAAAGCTCAGCAGCTATTAAGACAAGGAGGAGTGTTAGTCGTACCTAAAAATCTGTTGTTTCAATTTCAAGTTTATTTTCTTATCATTAGAAAATAGTAAAATATTATCTATATTTTCAAGTTAGAAAGTTGTTAACAGTTGCTAAATATACGGGATCTTCTGTATTTGATGTAAGACACCTGGTCTATTTATTGAGCTAAGAAATAAAGCTTGCTATATCACTTGCATCTGGACGCCACTTATCATAGTCAGTTTCTTCTTCACAACGCTGTCACTAAAAACTACATCTTCTCCAATCGTGTCCCACAGCCACAATAACCAAAAACCTCCACATTAAACCAACGGAATACTTGGATGAAAATGTAAATTCTTCCTTTTATTTGGGAGATTGAAGTCGTTATTTAGTAATGGCTGCAGAAAAAAGCTCACCGATTTCTAATGCAATAGATGGTGACAGGTAAGTATATACAAGTTGAATCATTATATCAAGAAAGCCAGGTCAAAAGAAACAAGAAATCAAAACTTTGAACGGAAAGTCCAAGCACACATGAGTTGTTCGCTTAAATTTGTGGAAAAAAATGCTAGATGAACTTAAAACGATAAAAGTCTAGCAAGGTTCTCGTTGCAAACTTAATTAATCTTAAAGTATACATACTATTTTGATCCTAGGAACTCTGAGACTACGTCAAAGAATCAAACGTTCCACATTCTAATCCTGATAGGCACTCAGGAGGCCGCGTAATCTTTTTTTTTTCCTTTTTGTGATAGGCATTTTGCCACCGGTCATGATTTACCCTTTTGATAATGTATAAACTCTCCTTTAGATTCTTCCATCGAGACTGCTTTGGCCTGCTTTTCTATGTTACTTGATCCTTTGACAAACATATCATATGAATTTGCAAATAAAGTTGATTAGATACGTTTTCCTGGAAACTATGCAACTTTCTCTCCAATTTCTTCTTGCCACTCTTCGGACACCGAATATAACAAGTGGAAGTCGGAGGAGGCTGCATCCTGTGAAGATAATTTCCTATTAAAGCCACAGTTTGCATCTCAATGTCATTTTACTTGCAGGCAATTTAACAAATCTTACCCTTAATACTGGTTATAAATTATTGTTGTCAACGATAACTAATTAAAAAAACCAAGTAGATTAGAGATGCAGCAATTTAAAATTTATAATTAACAACTTGCTTTTTTTATTTAATAAAAATGCCAACTTTTTTATATAATTTATATGAATTTTCAAAAACTTCTCGATATGTAAATTATATTTACTTCAATTAAAATTTTTAAGGAGTGCCTGGTGCAAAATAAAATATTGCAATATATCAATTAATAAAATACGTTTGGTAAGAAATTATTGATGAAATAATATCAAATACTAAATAACACAACAATTAAAGAGTATTTGAAAAAATTAAATCATAACTAGAATAAAATATTTGCCAGACACAAGTGAGTTGACATATTACAGCGTGTACTCATGCAAGAGCCAAGCGGCCAGTTAGAATATTGAACTACACGAGGTAGCAGTGAAGTACATTCATGGAGATACATACTTTGACCAAAATATAAGATGAATATATTAAAGTCACTGAAATAGTCAGTAACATATTGATTTTACTACGATTATGTAATACTGCTACTCCAATCAAGGTTTGAGTATAGTGAAGCAGGAGAAACGAATATAGATAACGCCACTAGTACTTAAAAAGTATATTTTTAGCTGGAATCTGAACTAGGCAGTTCAACAGATTGTAATTTATCAGCTGAAAAACTAGCAGTTCAATATATAAACTCAAGAAGGAAAGTGCTTGTAAGCTTCTCTACGGCATAAAAATGTTATTACAGAACCAGCTTCCCAAGTGGAGACAAAGTATGGTACCCAGTGCCCACCTTCACCAGCATCTTACCTCCATGTATAATAGCTGTACCAAAGCTGTACTCACCAGTCATTCCTAATATTCTCCGTGACAACTACCTCATTTGGTGGACGCACCAATATACGCAGTTTCCTTTCCTCAAATACTTGCGTGAAAACAAGTTCCTCATGAGTGTAAGCAAGCAAGTATAAATATGAGTCTAAACTCTTTCAAGTGACCATCACCTTAAAAGCTTTGGACAGTCATATAGTAAGAGATCAGTTGCTCTTTTTATTGCAAACATCTTCCTAAGACGGCGAAAATGAGGCCCGCGATTGCCACTTTGCTGCTTCTTTTGATGGTTCTTAGCTCCTCTCTCCTCGAACCAGCTATTGCTAGTGCCGAGAATGGACCAACCTTCCCTGTTCCAGGTATGTTATTTCCCAGCGTACGAGTAGAATATTTGACTCATAAGGGCATAAGATTGCACGCACGCCCATACATACGATGAAGGTTTTTAAATTGTGATTGTTTGTGAGCTTTGGTTTAACTTCTTTGAACTTGTAGGCAGGGTTTAAACTTGCAGTCTGACTTGATATTGTGATTTTCAGTGATATATGATGATTAAGATGGGCTAATAAGGTGTTTTCTCTTGTGATGTCTAGAAGGTTCATGCGAGTCAAAGTGTGGGGGTCGGTGCTCCAAGGCAGGATACCAGAAACGATGCTTCAAGTATTGTATGATATGCTGCAACGAGTGCAAGTGTGTTCCTTCTGGTACTTACGGCAACAAGTCAGAGTGTCCCTGCTATAGAGACAAGAAGAACTCCAAAGGCACCTCTAAATGCCCTTGAACTTATTCCATCAACTCATTACTTCTTAAAACCTACTTCAATTAATCGTTGTATTATGGTCTTCACACCAATAAGGAGTACTGTTTGTTTATTGATTTATTGTTTAGTTATTCTCCTGTATTAGCATTTGGAAGTTTGTATTTGAGGTCATATTTTGAATTTTAAGAAAACTAAAACGTTTTATAAAGAATAAAATCTTTTTATGATAAATGAATTTTTGTTAGTCATTTCAGTGGAACATATTATTTAGTTCTTAGTCAATAGTTCGATAAATACTTTATTTGATCTATGCAATTTATGTATATTTAAATATTTATTTAATAGATTCATTAAAAATAATAATTATACATTTTTCATAAGAAAAATTGGAATATCATGATATTCTAAATATTCTTTACTTATTACGTAACTGCATGAATTAAATAAAGTGATTATAAGATATCCGACTGGGGCTTACAAAATGATTAATCATTATCTTTTCACTACTTTTCATCAATTGGTTTTACAGGTTTACAGGTTTATTCCCTGTACTTAATAATCATGGAAACAATTATCTACAAGTTGGAAGCCACGCTTTCCTTGGGACAAGTCGTTAATCTAGATTTTATGTTTTCAAGAACCATCCTCTTTTTCACTGTGAGGAGCCTTTGGCCGATGCTTCATTACTGATACTGTACGAAAATTAAGTGATGAATGGACGTCTTGATCTTAAGTAGAGTGGTCGCTTCGCTGCCATGGCTGCTTCACCCCTTCTATGGATATTTTTGGGTCAGTCTGCTAAGACTTGGTCTTACTCTTGGTGAAGTTGAGGAATATATCCTTATTTCTGGTTCTTCTTCCGCAATTTTCGATGCACTATATATATATATATATATATATATATATATATATATTACAAAGAAGGAAACTGTTTAACCATTCCACTGTCATATTATTTATCAGTATCCAATTGATGCATGAATGAGAATGGCATAATAATGTCGACGTCAGATTCTGTTTTCCACTTTGTCTAATATAAAATTTCCAATGTGACCTTCAGCATTTTGACTTCCTTTCATAGGCCTGACTCAAGATTTTTCAAGACTACACAACCAACATCGCCCCTGATCAAAAAACCATCGTGACTGGTTAAATGGGATTGACCCAAAGAACTTGCAGAAGCAACCAAGTAGAAGGCATTCGCAGAATGAGGAGCATATACAATTACAATTTCAATTTGAATACACGACAAGTGATTTTCCACGTAGCTCAAACGACACTAAAATAGCTTTTGATGCTTCTACAGCTTGTAATCTTCAATATTATTGACACTGAATTATTGTCTAAAATTGTTAATCGTAGTTGATAGTTGTACTGAACCTGAGTTGAGGAAGATGATTACAGAGTTACAGGAGGGAAAGATGGCATCTAATGTGTTTGAATGGAGGGAGGGAGTACTTAGATGGAAAGGGAGGGGAGTGGTGGGGTTTGGTTCATGACAGTGCACAGGAACAGGGAGGACATTCTGGTGTGACAGCAACAATCAAGAAGCCTGAAGGCCATTCAAAGGGATATCAGGAAATATATCAGACAATGCTCCATTTGGCAGAGAAGCAAGGATGAGACCGAGGCACAGCCGAGCCGTGCTTCAACCCAGGATCAATGGAGCTTACGTTTCCTTTTTTGTGTACAAAGAATGCATCCACGATCCTCGGGCCCCGATAGACTGATTTGGTTGGTTCAGGGGCTGTCAATTTTAATTTGTCTTTAATAAAATAAATTATCAAAATAATTCCAGCCAAAATTTTCCCACAATTAGTGAACATAAAGAGCATAGTCCCTCCTTTTCTACTGAATAGGAAATATTTCAGCAAGTCCAAATTTAATAATTTTCTTTTTTTGGCTTATAGAAAGTAATTCCCTACGGATTTAACCTTGGAAAGTCGTAGAAACGGATGCACTACCATAATGTGCATAGAAATGAGAGATCCAAAATGGGTATTGTCTGCTCAAGCACTCAGCAATGGCGAAACTCAAACAGTATATTTTCACATGTAAAATGTTTTCACAAGAATCAATGATGTCCTCCATAAATCAATTCTTCTCTACAAACAATGTTCAAAATTCGAGCAGTAAAACCAAATGTATACACACCATATGAATTGCATTAATCAAAACGTTGGGGTGCTACTCTTGCTGAATCAGCCCCTCCCAGCATTACCATGTCGTTGATTTCTGAAGTAACTAAGAAGCCCCTGCGCCTGCAGGCACGAGGAAACGTATTTCAGCCAAAAATAGCAGAATAGAATGAAGAGCATTGTCAATTATATACCTTTTCTTTGGCCCTTGGGGTGCCAGACTGTGACAAAGCCACCAATGGTGGGACAGCACCTTCTTGCAGCACCATATTGCAAAACCTACCACTGGTGGTACAAAGCTGCAAAAGAGCAGCAGCTGCATTTTCCTTTCCCCTTGCAGAACCCAACTCAACAACCTCAACAAGAAATGGAATCCCACCCTCCTGACCGATAGCACTCCTTCCCTCAGGTATCGTTGCAAGATTTGCCAAAACAGCCACTGCCTTGTCCACTAGCCCAGCTGTTGGATCCATCAACTCCACAAGGTGCCTAACTGCACCAGCTTGCACAATTCGTGCCTTGTTCTCATGGAAAATTGAGAGATTAAATAAAGCTGTCGCTGCATCCTTTTTACCCCTGGGAGTTCCATTACCAAGTAAATCAACAAGTGGTCCAATCGCCCCAGATTTTCCGATTCTGATCTTATTTTCCTCAATAACAGAGAGGCTGAAGAGTGTAGCAGCTGAGTTCTCCTTAGCTTCAGGACTTCCTGTTTTAAGGACATCAATCAGGGGCTCAATAGCACCTGCACTAGCAATTACAGCTTTGTTGTTGTCATTAATTGATAAGTTAAGAAGTGCAGTGACAGCATTTTCCTGAATCTTTGTGTCTGATGACCGCAGTAAATCAACCAACAAGTTAATGACTCCACAATTTGCTATCACAATTCGATTATCCATGTTGTGTTTAGCAAGCATCCTGATTTCAACTGTTGCCTCCCTTTGAGTGTCAATTGAAGGGCTTTTCAAGCCCTCAACTAGGTTCCTAACTTGAGTTTCGATGCCAGAGAGATCAGTCCTTGTTTCAATAGTAGGAGAAGAAACTATCCTTTGCACAAGCCTATCAGATGGACGGCGCCAGAGAGTTTGACTTCGAGACCGTGTCTCAAACAAACGGGGCGAGAACTCGGGCTCCCTTTGAGGGATGCTCGAGGGCGTAGATGCTCGTGACTCTGGTTTTACCTCCCCAGAAGTGTCACTGCTGTAAGAACAAAGATGGTGTGATACATCTGAAGACTCACTAGCATCCCTTGCTGTGCCTTGAGAATTCATATTAGATGGCAATGCTGAGGCACTTCTAATATGAAAAGGTTCTTCTTGTCCAAAAGAACTTGGTACTTGTTTTTTAGTCGGTGATACTGAGGTGTCATCAACCGAACCCTTATTCCATTCTTCCAAATTAGCGGGCCGTTCGTCAGAATTTAGCACAGAAAATCGCGCAATATCTGATGCCTGCCCATTTCCCACTACACTTGACAAGGAACCCTCGGAAGTAGACCTGGGATGCCGAGGAGAAGCTCCTTCTCGATTAATTCCACCAGGGAGCATCTTGATCTTACCGGGTGAAACTAGTGGGTGAGTTGACTCAGGTGGTGTAGGCTGGTTAGGCCTAAATTGAGAAAATGCATGGGGATCCTGGGCTACACCAGACTCCGCATGCACAAGAAGAGGCGAGGATTGGCTGAAATTCAGAGACTTCGCCGGATCAGGCAGCTTCACATTGTTTAATTCACACCAGTTAGCAATAAGGGCCTTGACAGTGTAATTAGGTATGAGATTAGTGTGGGCAAGAGTCTGCCGTGTCTTAGGACACACATTAAGCCCAAGCTCAATCCAATGTTTTATGAATGCCCGTTCATAGGTTTGCCCTGATGCCACAATCACTGGATCTGTCATCAACTCAAGAGAAAGGGGACAACAAAAATCATTAGGTATTGGAACTTGGCTAGTGGTCTCTGACTGTTTTGTCAGAACAAAGTGATCGTGCATGCATGTTACAATAGCAATCATTTGCTCAATTAATTCTGCTTCACGAATTTTTTCAGCTTGCTCAAAATGCTCCTTCAACTTCTCAAGGGCCACTGCTTCAATCAGAATCTCTTGATTGGACTTCAAGTTCAAGCTCTCAGCAATTTTCAACAGGATCTCTGAACTGTGTCGAACACCATCTGCTTGCACCTTTATAGCTTCCTTAAGGGTAGATGCAGTTTGTTCATACCCCATATTCTTAATTTTCTGAATGCAGAACTGCAATCAACTATTCAAATCGTTAGACATTATGAGAGAATTTAGCTCCCTTACTTTCCCTACCTTGGCAACTACTCCCTAAAATCCAACACACGGAGTTTCACTATATGAACCATTAAGATGGCATTTTTGACCATAAAATCATCCACAGAAATGAGCAGTTTATGGTCTACCTGTAAAAAAACTTATATGATCTTACAACAAGATTGAAAGAGGAAACTTACCTCAACAGATGACGAACTTAGCTCATCTGGAAGATGTTCATGGGAAGCCTTCAATAAAGAAAAGATGTTGAGCCCTAACGTCCTAACCTTGGATAACAATGATTCAATTTGTAGAACCTAGACAACATTGAGAGAACATGATCATAAAATAAGGCCAGAATGAATTTCTCATAAGCAAAATTAAATGTTTAATTCATACAGAAATAATCATTTTCTGGAGGCAGGCACTAATTTTGACAAAACGAGAACTGAAAGGAGAAAATTAAGATTTTCATCTAACAAAATAAAGGAAAGTAAAAAGGAGAAAAAGAACTCTTTGGCCAATGCATTGCACAAAAACAAACTCAGAGATTGAAACTAGTCAAACAAGTGAGTCTCTGCCAGAAGCAACTTCTCATTTCCAGCAGATCAACAGACATCCAGAAAATGGAAGTTTGTATAGTTGAAACTTACATCATTCGGCTAAAATAGTCATTACCAGGACTCCATGGGTATTATATTTCAAAGAATATAAAAAGGGTAGAAGAACGGCTTTCCGAGGGAAGCTATAGAGGTTTAGGGCAACATCTCTTTTAACAGTCTGCCCTTTAAGCAGGTATGACAAATCCGAACGATAGAACCTCAGTTTGGAATAAAGGCCCAGTAAAAGTGTTAAGTTCTGATGCCATGTAAATAAGACCTGCGACCAGTTCATAACAGTATTTTCTGAATTAAATCCCAAAGTTGAACACAACAATCTAAAAAAGATCAACTAAATGACTATAAAATTCCCATTTTTGTCATAAAAATAGATCATAAAGCCCCGCTGACCTTTCATTGCAGTTGGATGAATGTTGTCTTTTAGCTTACAACTTTTCTTATCGGCATCATATACCATTTAACCACCATTATCACCATCAGCAAAGACCCGCTATCATTAAGTAAGATTCTAACTTGGGATTGGAAACCAAGCAAAATTGAATACATAAAATGATCAGTGAGTTCTTTTAGATGGCCTATCAAGAGCAGTGGGAAGAAAGAGAAGATACTGGTATTGCAGGAGTTGTGGGTTCCCCTATAAGCAACTCATTTTAAACATCAAAGAACCAAACATTCCCGACATATTAAGAAAATGCATTAATCCTTATAATCTTTGTGCATTGGGGGAAGATGCTAATTCTTAAGAAATTTGAGAAAATAGGCTAATTTATATGATGCAGAGCCCTAGTATTGCATATGAAAAGGCATGTGCAACGTCAGAACATGGACCACCAGTAAAGATGCCAACCAAACAACTTAAAGTTAGGAAAATTCTGAATAAGATACATTTTCAATTTAAATACACAAGACTACATTATAAACTTACAAAATAAACTTTGCTTGACAATGGCTGCCAGTTTTCAAACAGATCCCTCAATTCATCGACACATTGACCCAATTCAAGAAATGCCTTACTGAGTAGTTCATCAGAAGCTATTTCAGAATCAATAATAGCGGCAAGTATTGGCCTTAGCAGCTTCAAAATCTCTTCTGCTTTCCAATAAGGCTTCTGTACTGGGTCCAAGTTTATGTTATCCAAAGACGACAATTGTAGAAATGAAGTAATGTTGTTAACAAGGACTTTTAACACTGATATCTCCATGTCACCTACATCAAAAAAAATCTGAGAGTCCCAAAAGGATGACAATAGATGTCAAAAATAAATAGATATTTATAAGACCCGATTATAATTACAAAACAAGTAACAATTAATTAGGAGATTATACAGCAGGCATCATAACCACTTGGTAGTGCATACAACAAAAAGGCTCACATTCTGTACAGAGGAACTTTTCCTTTCTAACTTTTACTAGATATCTAAAGTTGGTGTTCAATGATAAGAGTTGGAATACACAAAAGACCCTTAGACATCATTGCAAATATTGTCGATCATCTTTGCCAAAGCATCTGAAATTGAGAAAGAAATATAATTTTGCCTCCATCAAGTGAAGAGTTGTGAAGAAATATCAAATCCAAAGCACAAAAGAATTACTTGTAATAAAGGATTTAGTCAAATCCTAATGCTTGAAATACAAAGTTTCTTAAAAGTGAAATCACATTGTTAACATGAATATCCTATTCCCCATCCAGCCATAGACTTTTGGGAGCAAAACACTGCATAACATAGAAAGATGCCAATTTCATTTATCATTCAAAAGTAAAGGATATAATCGCATGAGAAAGAAAAGTACGAGATGTACCTTTCACCAAAATCTTAAAATCCTTACACCACTGCAATGATCCACATTAATAATATTTGCTGTAACACAGACCTCGCTTTTGAAACACAATTACCAAGCCATATATGGCATTTCCAGCTGATGCTCTAACTAGAAATACCCTGTAAGAAATCAAAATTTAAATTACCATCTTAGAAATTTCTAGATGTCAATAGTTGGACAAAATGGTGAACGATCCAAGTAACAATTTTACGAAAAAGAGAAAAGCTAAAAACCAGAGTGCATAGATAAGCAGTCTGTATCCATAGCTTACTAGCAGGGTTGATGCACCAACAACCCATCTAAAGGTTGTTAAGCATGATCATAGGGAAGAAAAGAAAAGGTTAGGTTGCCAATCTTCCTGAAAGTTTATCAACATGGCTTAGTGAGGCGAGAGAAAAAGGAATGTCCATCTACCTAAAAGTAGTAACAGGAGCCCGTGCTTTCCTATGCGGACATCCGCTATCATAAGTGTCTCAAGGTTTTACCAAAATGATGCAGTACAGGATATGAATTTCCACTTATAGCCAGGAATGCTGTATATAACTATTCTCCCATACTAAGGGAAAAAATGTGCAATAACCACACAGTAACACACTCTAAAGGAATTTTGTTCATTTACCAAGAATAATAGTACATCCATTTTTGAAAGTTCTATCGTTCAGACCTTAGTAATGATCCTCACCTTCATCGCACTTGTCCTTCTTAGGTAGATAACTGATATGCATGCTATATCACTCTACCAATCCATATTAAAACTTTATCTATAAGTCACTTACCATCTGCATGAATAATTAATAGTCTGCAGATAGCAACCTAGAACGTGGAAATTTTTTACCGCACAATTTCAGCTACCAAACAGCCTTAAGTTCTAAATTCTTCTGTAAAAGCAAATTAATAACTTAGCATTAGAAATCTACAACCTTTTGGCATAGATCTAATATATTAAATTCTCAACGTGCCAAGCAGCAGTATACCTCACAAATACTCGACAACTATAATCATTGAATAGCTATTCTCCAGAAAAAAAATTAATTGAGAATCCTGCCTTTTATATTCACACTTCCAAAAGATAACTCCTAGATCCAGGCTATTACTCATTAACTGCAACCTTCCCATGACGGGGTAGTAAAACCACACGTTCACTGCATTTCCGTTCCAATATTTCCATGTTGCTCTGTGACGGTTGTCCTTGCACTGGTTTCTTCTAAACAGTCTAACACTAAATTGCAAGTTAGAATTCAACTTTCCCTCCCTACAACAGCTGTCCACACTAGCACTCACCAAATCACGGCACTGCCAGAGAAAACATCCAGCAGATCACAAGCCTACTCCAACATAGTTATGCCAGGATCAAACTACGAACAAATTACCAGATTTACTCAAAACCCCAATAATTGAAACAACGTGAATAAGCTAAGATCGGTGAACACTTCAAAACGAACCTTAAAAGTTAATCATCTTCCCATAATTATATGACAGAATTAGACGAAAACAAGTGGTCAAATAACGGCTTAGAAGGGAAAGAACATTCATAATTATCTTGTCTATGAGCAGAAGATACTAAAATTCCATGAACAGAATGATCCAAATTCAAAGGGGGAAACTAAAGAAAGTCACAAATTCTTGGGTTGTTTGAATAGAAAGACACGACTGAAACAGAAGCTTAAACTTGAATTGAACCTCTAAACTTCTGGCAGAGCGGACGATTCCATCAACGAGCAAGAAAACAAAACCCTAAACTAGATAAATCAAATAATGAAAAGGGTACCTGAGAAATGCAAAGAAGATGATATGCTGAAGAGAAAATGTGAGAAAGATTAGATCTTTTTTGTTTCCCAACTGAGATTTCAGCCTGGTGTTCTGCCTTGCTCGTTTTGTCAGTCATGTCCAACTTGGTCGAAACAGTTAAATAATAATTTTGGTAACATTTTTATAATGATGTTAGTTACATATAAGATAAAAGGGTGGGTTTAGTATCAGGATATTCTTGTGCTCAATGGTGTCTTTTCATTTTTGGTGACCGAATATGAATTATTAGTTTCTGTTCATTTTATATTACCGGTTAACCTGGAATTTTGTCTGTTGGACCGTTGGAAAGGGGATATGGTTTTTGGTTTAGTTTAAATTAGTCATATGCGGAGAGTTTGCAGATTATGCACTAACTCTTGTAGTTGAAATAGTGCTTGGTTAAGGAGTATGAGAATAAATAATAAGAATGGAATGAATGGTAAAAGTTAGTTGGTTATTATGATTGATTGAATAGTTTTTTTATACCCAAGTTTTAGGTAATGGTCCATACCCTCCATGTATGGGAGGAATGAGTTTGATTCCTACCAAAACTAATATTTTTTAATTTTTTTAATTAATTATAATTAAAATATAATTAAAATATAATTAAATAAAATATATTTAATTAAAATATAAAAATAATTATTTAAATTAATTAAGATAAAATCTAATTAATTAATTAATTAAAATAATTAATCAAAATAAAATATGATTAATTAATTAAAATATAATTAATTAATTAAAGTCTAATTAAAATATAATTAATTAAATGATTAATTAAAATCTAATTAGTTAATTAAAATATAATTAATTACAATCTAATTAAATTATAATTAATTAATTAATTAATTAAAATATAATTAAGATGTAATTAATTAAAATGTAATTAATTAATTAATTACAATGTAATTAATTAATTAATTACAATGTAATTAATTAAAATATTATTCATTAATTGCTTAAAATATAACATCATTTGCATCATCAGGAATGTAAATTGTATTAAACTATGTTATTTGATTTTACTATAACAATGAAATGGCGGATATTATGGTTGTGTCGATGAATTACACAATATTTTAAACACTACAAGAAAATTAAGAATTAGCGTCGGAATATTACCGACGACACAAACTCCGTCGCATTTTACCAACGGAAAAGTTACAATCCGTCGGTGAAAGGAAAATTTTACCGACGGACATATAAGCCGTCGGAAATATTGTCGGGGAAAATTCGTCCCAAAATCTGCGACAGGAAATAGCGACGGAATATGACTCGGCGACGGTAAAAAAGGCGGGAATCGTT
>JANZXR010000170.1:30189542-30200057 GCA_027575705.1 Erythroxylum echinodendron | reverse complement strand
CTGTACTTCCGTAGAAGTCTATAGCTCCCTGCTTTCTCAGCTTATCATATCTTCTTTCTCGCCTCACGGGAATTCTCAGAGGCATCTGAGTAAACTTAGGTACAGGAGACTCTAAATTGACTCCTACAGACTCCATGTCAGTTGACTCTTCATCATGATCTCCTATAGAAGATGACCTATAACAACCAAGAAAAGTGTGATCACTATCGAAATATCTCTCTATTTAGCATATCTTAACTCATAGTCGGCCCTAAAGATGCCAAACTATGCTCTGATACCAAAAATGCAACATCCCATTACCATAGGATACATTCCTAAGCCTTTAGGAACATAACTTACAATAATGGTATGTTGGAGCAATAAAAATTCTAACTTACACATGGCATCATCTAACATACTAAAAAATTATAACAGTTTTCTCTTAAAACATTTGCTTCATTCATTTATAAAGTTTACACTGTTCTGATTAGCAATTGTTTACAAGACCCTATAGAGGTTCTAACAAAACTACAGTACAATAACAACTATATTCCTTCGGGAGTCAGCTAACAGACCTCTGATCCATTTCTTTATCCACAGACACTTTACGTCCTGACTAAAACTTAAGTCTCCTGTCTCGTACCTGAAAAGCCACAGTGCAATTTTTGATGAGTTTTGTGAACTCAATGAGTGAACCATCATTGATGATTTCAATGGATTACATAAATACAACACATATATCATAATTATTCATTTAAACAGATAAGCATTTATGCAGAAACTAACTTTACATGGAAGAACATACAATCATTCATTTAAATTTGCATATCACTCAAACATTGCGAACGTACTTGCATGGGACATGCATGAGACTCGTATTCGTTCTTATTGTTGTGACTGAGTGCCTTTCACAAACGTATACAAAGTTTTGGCCCATAGGGCTCCATAGGAACAAATTCATGGAGCATAGCTCGATGTACAGAACATATAGATCACGGAGCAAAGCTCTACGTAGAAGCGCTTCTAACTGGCATCTCAAGTCACAACGCCTTTATCTGAACATGCATTTTATGAAATGCATCAAATACTGAATAGATCATACACAAAATCTTATGCCAATGTTTAGATGATGCTTTTATAATCATCGGACCTCAGTCTGGCATTCAACTATCGTTGAGAAACAGAATCACTCGAAATCATAACAAATCATACACTTCCAATATGTGATCACAGAACAAAACTCCTCGGACCAGCACACACACACACAATTCAATGATATTGGAAGTTAACAAATTGAATACATATAATCAAATAAGCCTAGGAATTCATCTAGGTTGACTCACAGTACGCTCCCAGAAGCTATTGCCCGGATGATCTGGCAATGTCCGACTGTCGTCCGATGTGCTCCTCTAAAACAGACAGAACACATTCACAATTATCACCTTTTGCACAAGCGTACCAAAATATCAAAGTATAGAAAGTATACACGAAGCATGTTCAGTGGAAATTTCCATGGTTTCTTCATAACTTCTCTCTCTCATCAAGACTTACTGAAAACCATTAACATCACGATTCAATTCTTATTGGCCTCTTTCCATGGCACTCTTTCAGGTTTCACGTAAACTTAGGGGAGGGTGCAATGAATATAAGTTTATTTACAGAAGATGCATCTTTACAGACGATGCATCCATACAGAAGAAGATGAGTTACAAAAGAAGATGATTTACAGAAGAAGATGACACCACCCAGAAGAAGCTGACGTCATCACAGAAGAAGTTTGTTCTCAGAGGAATTAAAACACAGACGAAGCTGGTTCTTAGAGGAATGCATCTTGACAGATGATGCATCCTCACAGAAGAAGATAACTTATAGGAGAAGATAGCTTACAGAAAAGAATGACTCATAGAGGATGCATCTTTACAAACGATGCATCCTTACAGAGGAAGATGACGTCACCCAGAGGAAACTGACGTCATCACAGAGGATACGTCTTTACAGACAATACAGAAAATAGAAGAAGGAGAACACCTCATCTTTCATACCTATACAAATTTTATATATCATTTTTATTTCTATTATACCTCCAAACATGAAAACATCATCTATACTACTCCCTTTCTATCTCCAGAACTCCAAACAACTCAAAAAGCTAAAACTCAGATAAATACCAAAATCACAGACTACTAGTCATGCTTGGATGTTAGTTCTGCATTTTCTTTCTTCTGCATTTTCTTTTCAATTTAACAAACATCCAGAAACCTTATATCTATTCTCTACACTGTGAACCTTCTCATGCATATATGTATCCAACATGCACATGCTCATTTATACAGTGAAACAACATTACAATCACTTACTTGCTTAACAAGTACTCTAACACTGAAATGGAAGTCAACACCACAGAAAGCTGCTAAATTGCCATTCGGTGATGAAGATCAGGGAAGAGAATTACAATGTGGAGTGTTTCAGTGAAGAATGGAAACTATAGTGGATTCTTCCTAACTTAAACAATATAATACGTGGGTCCATTGCATGTCCCTCATATGTACCATTTATCTCCACTAATTCACAATTTGTCATGATCAAAATTAGCCATATGTAATTTCACTTACCCGGAAATGCCAATGAAAGCATGTACAATCGTATGAATGTGCCAAATAAATGTGTATATCACAATTAACTTATATCTAATGTGCATTTATCTTATGTCATATAAATGTCTCATGCATAACTATTCTAGCCGAATAGGTAACAAGATGTTACAATACTTCCTCTTCAAGACACCCATTTAAGAATGTGGACTTAACATCCATCTGGTACATCTTCCATATCCTTTGAGCTGCGAAGGAGATAAGCAACCTCACCGTATCAAGTCAAGCTACCGGTGTGAACACTTCTTCGTAGTGGACGCCATATTTCTACTTGTATCATTTCACAACAAGAAACACTTTATGCTGCTCCACTTCACCTTTTGAGTTTCTTTTTGTCTTGTAAACCCATTTAACTCAGATGGGTTTGTGTTCTGTAGGAAGAGAAGTAAGCTCCCATATATCGTTCTTCTTTATGGCATAAATTTCCTCCTCTATGGTTTTTCTCCATTTTTTCTCCTTAGAAGCTTCTTCATACGTTAATAGATCAAAACCTGTAAAAAGACAGAGATTCCTAAACTCCTCATCAAAGTTAGAAGCAGGTTGACTCGTGTTGTATATGTCCTAGATGATCCTTATCCTCCTTACAGGCAAGTGGATCGAATCGTCACTGTTAGACTGAGTTCTATCTCGTCGAGCTGATGGTATATGTATGTCTTCTTCATCAACAAAAATTTGCTTTGACTGGTCATTGTTGTTCTAGTCCCATATTTTCTCCCCATCGAACTCGACATCTCTCAACATTATGATCTTGTGAGTTACGGGATTGTATAGCTTGTAGCCTTTGGAATTTTCTCCATAGCCAAGAAAGATGCACTTCTGGCTTCTATCTTCAAGCTTCGTTCTCTGTTCTTCTTGTGTCTTCGCAAAGGCAACACTCCTGAAAACTCTAAAATGATCGACTCTTGGTTTTTGTAGACTCCAGGTTTCCCTCAGTGTAATATCTCTAATTTTCTTCGTCAGGAATCTGTTCAACAAGTAAACAAAACAAACAATAGCATCCCCCTAAAATTCTTTTGGGGCATTTTTCTCCTTTAACATACAGCGAACCAAGTTCAGAATTGTTCTATTCTTCCTCTCTGAAGCACCATTTTGCTACAGTGTTTGAGGCATCATGAACTGATGAATAATACCATTTTTCTTGCAATACTTCTCAAACTCTAGTGACGTATTCTCACCACCACAATTAGTATGTAAACATTTCAGCAAATACCCATTTTGTTTTTCCACCAGATTCTTAAATTCTTTAAATCTGGAAAAGGCTTCTTTTTTCTTCTTCAGCACATAAACCTATGTTTTGCCTATGTAATCATCTATAAACATCAAGAAATAGTGATTACCTCTAATGGATATGGGATTGATGGGCTCACAGACATCTGAATGCACTAGCTCTAAACGTTTTGATGTTTTTCTCAACTTGTATTTCATGAAAGGTTTCCTTTGCTGCTTTCCCATGACACAAACTTTGCACAAACTGCCGTGGGCTTTGAGTTTCGGTTGTCGCATCACCATATTTTCTTCTCCAACAACTTCAATGCCTCAAAATTTAGATGTCCGTAGCATAGATGTCAAAGAGTCGAGACATCCTGAGTCGCCGTCTTCAAACACTTCGACTCATTAACATTGAGATTCAATGAAAACATCCTGTTCTTCGTCATCTTTACATGGGCAATTACGTTGTTATTTTTTTCATAAACATAAAGCATCAAATTCTTCATTAAAATATCGTATCCTTTCTCCAACAATTGTCCAATACTTAGAAGATTGCTTTTAATATCAAGAAAATAATAGACATAAAAAAATATGAAGATGTCTCCCATTTTGGACTTCGAAGATTACATCATCTTTTCCTTCGATCGGCCTCTTCAAAAGATCTCTAACTGTAATGTTTCCCATATGTTCCTCATCAAGCTTTGAGAAAAACTCCTTTCTTCCACAAAAATGATTCGACGCTCCCATGTCAAGATACCATGTAATTTTTTGAATTGGTTCCAGCTCATTGTACGACATAAGCAACACTAGTCCTACATCAGCTTCCCTTTTTTGACCAAATTTACCTTCTCTCCACCATTGTTTGTATTGTACCAGTAATTATACAAGTAATGACCATATTTTTTTACAGATAAAACATTGAATTTCTGATTTGTCATACCTTCCTCTATTGTTTCTACCATGTCCATAACCACGACCACGACCTCGACCGCGACTTCTTCCACCACCTCTTCCACGACCGTAATCTTTTAGATCACCTTCACCTCCTTCTTTTCTATTGTCAATCTGCTCATTCGTGTAAGACCCTCGGCCTCCTCTTTGTCATTGACCAGAAGATCTTCCTCATTGATAACCTCCACGAGACAATTCACTCTTCTTGAGTGAAAGCTTTGTTTGTAGAGCTTGCTCAAGAGATTTCTCATCTACTTTTTTCTGTAGCCTTTCTTCGTAGGCTTGTAATGATACCATGAGTTCTTCCACCATCATCATATCTAAGACACAAACTTTGAGTCTTGATATCGCAAGACTTTCTCTACGACCTGAACATCCTTCATCTCCTCACCATTCCTTCTCATTTGATGAACGATAGACATTACTTTGCAGAAATAGTTTGATATTGATTCCGAGCTCCCTTGTTGCAAAGCTTCTAACTGAGCTCGCAAAGACTATAGGTGAATTTTCTTCATCTTATCAACTCCATCATATACTTTCTTTAGTATCTCTTAAACCTCTTGCGACGTCTTTGCCGGAGCAATCAACTCGAACATAGCTTCATCAACTCCTTGATAAATCGTGAACAACACCTTCTTCTCCCTTATTTTTAAATCTTTAATTGTTTCCTCATCGCTATTGTCCAGATCTATCTAGCCAGTCTTCACGAATTCCCATATGTCCAAAGAACCAAATAGGGCCTCCATTTGGATACTCCACATCTGATAGATGTCTTTGGTCAATTTAGGCACCTACGATTGAGACGAGCAGGTCGAAGCCATCATTATTTTAGCTCCCTTCCTCTAGGTACTTCAAGCTCTGATACAACTTATTAGCCTTGCTTGGGTGTGGAAGCAAGACTAAGAAATAGAGAGAAAAAGAAAGAATGTAAAATAGGATATATTATTTCCTCAAACACTTTTTGTTTGACTTTACATTAATTCATGGAACAAGTTTACTTGCCATCATTGATACAAACACATACTATAAGATCACGCCAACAGAACCTCTACCGCAGCTGTATGTTACTCGCCTATAATAAGTTCTTTGTCGCTAGGTTTAAAATCAGCAAACATATCGTAGCAATAAGCATGCCAAATACTACTTCCAACTTTCTCACCCCATAGTTCTCAAATAATAGATAGATAAAACTATAATATAGACAATATATGAACTTTCTCAATATTATGAAGAATAACTAAACATCAAGGATAAATGTTGAAACTTTCTCTTAAACCGGGAAGTAAAAGACCATAAAGCCTGAAATTTTCTATATTGAAGGAACAAAAACCAATGAAGGCTGAAGATTATCATAACAAATAAATTTGATATAAAAAAACCTCTAACCAAAAACCATAGACCTCACAGAAAAGTTCAAATAAGTAGCAAAACCAGTAATTCAGGCAAAAGCTAAGGAAAGGAAAAACCATAGCCACACAAATGTTCAGTTTCTAGTTGTATTTACAGAACAAGTTAAGAAAATTCTACAACTGTTGCAGAGAGGGTTAGGTGAAGATTGTTAACTTTCTTAGAGCTTAAGTGTATAATAAATTTTAGAATTTTATTAATTTAATTGAAATTAAATTCTAATTTCAAATAACTTTAATTAGAATTAAAATTAGTTGTAATTAAATACCAATTATGTTTAAATAACATAAATATCTTATGTTGATCCTTATTTATTAAATATCTCATATCTAATCATACAGTTTCTCAAACTTTACAATTAAATCTAACTTGATTAAAATATATTTTCTTTTTTTAACTCATTCTTTAAGTGTGACCCATTAAGTTTCTAAATATGTTAGTAATGTATATAAATTATATCCCTAAATCATATTTAGGATTACAAAAATTAAATTTCGTTAACTTATCTTTAAAATGTATATCCATCGATCAAGATTGGCATCTAACAATATATCATAACTAGTCAAATATTTAGGAATGTCAAAGTAGTTTTAATTAACCTTTCTGTGCATAATTTTTTTCTTCTAATTCAATCTTTTCATTGTACAATGTTCCAATTTGAGATAGAATATGAAATTAATGTATATTCTATTTGAATCCAATCATGTTAGTTCTCCATCATTAGCTATTGATTCAATTAATGATATTTGAAAATTATTTTACAAAATGTCATTCCGCCAGGCCAAGGATTTCTTAAATAACTTCTAATCGAGAACAATGGAGTGTTTTCTCTAATAACCTTAGGGTGATGAATTTTATATTAATTACTCATCTACCTCTATATAGTTAATGCTACATCTAATGACTATCAATTAAGCTATCCTTAACTAAAATAGGTCATAAGTAGTATAAAAAACATAGAAATCCTTATACAAGATAACGTTAGAGATTTTGAGTCAAATGGTCACTTATACAATCTTCATAATAAAAAAATTCATAGACATATAAGTAAAGTTTTGAATGGATTTCTCATATGAGGATAATTCAATGAACTTGTTCTCAAATAGGCACTCACACATTTGTTTAAGTCAGTGCCTGCCCTGAGCAAGAGTAGCCCGGGCATCCGTCTAGGGCCTCTCCTCATAAATAACAAAATAGGGCCTATTTTTACTCTCATAAAAAATAAAATGAAGTAAAATAGGGCTCACTTTTGACCTCATAATGAACAACAAAAAGCCCATATTTTGATTTTTTAATTCTTTATAAGAGCCCAAAAATAGGCAAAAATATGAGCCCCTTTTTTTACTTTGCCCAGGGTCTATAAAATACTAACAATGACCCTGTTTAACTATATCCATACTTTAGTTTATAAGATTGACTACTTTCTTTACAAGGAAAAACATAATGTGTGCTAGTCTTTTTATGCTCTATTACTGTCCAGTCTCAATAAAACAATGTGTGACATCCCGTTACCTTTGGGAGGTTAGAATAATAAATATGAGTGATTGATGAGAGCTTAAAAATGCATTTTTCATGCTCATGCATTATATGATATGCTCATATCCATGAATATTGAATTTTTGCACATAAAAATAATTGTACATGCATTCATAGACATTTCAGGTATAATTGATTTTTAATTGAATTGTGAATGAGATTTTGTGGAGAATTGTGGTTTTTATATGTTGAAATTTTGATTTGAAAAGTGTATTTAGTGATTTAGAATTTTTGGAGATTTTTAGAAATTTTCAAAAAAATTTGGGTAAAATTTGTACTAGGCAAAATGCCAAGTGGCAAGACAATTGAAAGATAGCAGTAGAATTAAGATTCAAATGGTAGTGAAAATTTTTACTAATGCCTTTGGGAATTAATGACATATGTTATTGAAATTTGGAGACAACTGGATTAGAAATTAGAGTTAAATGGATTAGTTTTTAAAGAGGAGTCCAAATGGAACCATAGGGTGGCGACAAGTGTCACCAACACTTGTCACTCATCCCTCACTCACGAATACAGTCATTTTAAGTGAATTTTGGTCTTTCATTTTTGCTCTTCTCTACCTCACGAATTTGGTCTTTCATTTTTGCTCTTCTCTACCTCACAAAGCTTCATGTTCTTCACTTCTTCATGTTTTTACTTCTCCATCTTTTCCCCTCCACCGAAACTCCTACTAACCTCCATCAAATTGATTTTTGGACATAATCTCATACTAGCCACTTAAATAGCTTGCTACCTTCTTCTTACTACTAAAAGATCCTGTTAGACTCCGAACCTTTTAGTAAGCATAAATTGAATGATTATGGTAATCTTGTTGGATAAATTATATTTTTCTATTGGAGTTAAATAATTAAGTCAAGTTTAGGAGGGTTATTTCATGTATTGCATGGAGATTGGAAGAGTAAGTTGAAGAATTAAGACTGCATAAGGGTATTTTGGGTAGATGATTTAAGTTAGAAGCATTAAGGCATTAAATGAAAGGCAAATTGGACTTTTAACACTCCTTAAGGGTATAATGGGAAGAAAAATATTTTTTTGCAAATAATAAGACAAAAACGTGAAGAAGAGAGGTTTCGAAGAAGAGTGAAAAGAATAGAACCTTAAACTAGGTCATGATTTCTCTTAGTCTTAAAGAGAGAATCTGAGCTTATTCAAGAAGGGAAAAAGAAAGAGGAAGAAAAGAGCCTTCTGTAGAGCTAAGAATCTCATTGTTTGGTAAAGATTCAAGGTATGTTGATGTTAAATCTTTTAGAGTTTTGAAGGGCTTTTGGTTCAAAGAGCTTAAGAAATATATGGGTTTCAGTATTCTAGAATCCATTGTGTGAATATGCATTATGGGTTGGTCAAATCCGAATTTCTGTTGAATAGGAGTTGTGTCTTTTTATGAAGGAAATCAAGGAGGGTTCAAGAGAGGCAAAGGAATCAAGAGGAAAGGCATTCTAAAGTTCGGTAACTAAGCAAGCAAGGATTTTTAAGGTGGGCTTTAGTTTTATGATTAAGCAATAGGCCATTAAAGTGTTCTTTTACATGAAAAATGAATAGTCTCAACTATTTCATGAACATGCATTATGAATTTGTGAATGCTTTGAAAATGTGTTATGTGTTACATGAAAGCTATTGTGCTGATAAGTGTGGCATGGACATGAAAATGTTTCTGAAAGGATTTTATGTCTGAAAAAGGTCAGTTTCAAGAATTTTGCCATTTTGGGCAACAAATATTCAAGATCATGAAATGCATGCTATGTGGATTTTTTTTGGTCCATTCTGATGCCAAGTGCACTTGTCTAAAGGCTTCTCCTTCCTACCCGCTAGTAGCATGGAGCTCCTTCATGGACTTCCATAAGTTTACGGCTACACAAAACCACTAAATGGGATTGTGCTATTTCGTTCTGTTTACGACTCCACAGGATCATTATATCGACTGTGTTGTTCGTTCTGTTTATGGACCAAAGCTAACCATTTTAATGTGATTATGTGTTCTTAAGATTGATGCATACATGAATTATAGCTGTGCATGATTTGTTTATCTGAATACGGTTTTTGAGAAACAACAAAGTTCTAATTTTTCAAGTGGCTTTCCAAATTTCATATTTCAATAAGTTTTGAAAATAGATTTCTGCTTGTTTCTTAATGATAAACCTACTACCCATAAGCTTTAAGCTCACCCCCTCCCAATTCCGTCCCATCCAGGTGAAGAACAAGAGAGTGAATAGTCAAAAGTTAGGGAAGCACTCCAGCCTGCGTATAGTTTTGTACTCTTATGTTCGATTTTTGGAACTTAAGGCCTTAGCCTCATTTCAAGCTTTACTGATTCAAATGTATTGATGTATTGTGACCTGTAAGGTGATTAAAGCTCTGTAAATCCAACATTTGTTAAAGGACGAATGAAATATATATATGTTCCGCATATGATTATGACAACTGTTAAGTTTTTAACATTGCATGAGTTGATCCAATGAATTTGAGGCTTTGAGAAGCAGTTGAGGATTACGTTTGTGTATTTCTGACCTTGGATTTGGATGAATGAGGGTGTCTGGAAGGAGTTAAGTCTGATTTCAGTAAAGCAGATGCTAAAGGAAGAACACAGACGAAAGGAATCGTCTGTTCTGACGTCACAACGCAGACACAAAGGAAGATATAGAGGGAGGGTATCGTCTGTGTTGACGTCACAACGCAGACGCAAAGGAAGATAGAGAGGGAGGGTATCGTCTGTGCTGACATCACATACAGACGCAAAGGAACACAGACTCACAGAACATAGACGCAAGGGATCGTCTATGCT
>JANZXR010000170.1:30138365-30171421 GCA_027575705.1 Erythroxylum echinodendron | reverse complement strand
ATAATATTATATAAATCTCAAAATAAACGTGAAGATGTGTTTGTGGATATTGTGAGAATTATGTGTAAAGCATAAGGATAAAAGGGACTAAAAATAGTCTTATTAATTAATATAAAAAATCTACCTGAAAAAAGTGCTTTTTTGAAAAGCTCCAAATTTGAGCTTTTGAAAAAGCTATATTTTAGCTTTTTAAAAAGCTATTTCTACTCTAAAAGCACTTTTAAAGTTTACAGCAAAACGCTCATTTTTTTCTTAAAATAGCTTTTGTGGTGGAAAAAGATAATTTTCTACCTGCTAAAAGCTGAACCAAACGCACTCTTATGAAGAGGATACTAGAAAGTTGGAAGTTGAAAATGCCACCCTAATTAGACCCCTTGGCTGCTGCACTTGTTAATGTAATTCATACAGAAGAAACAGAAGTTACATATCTCAAATTGCATTGAATTGAACTTGAAGGCATTAGTGGAACAAACATTTTCAAGATTTTGCTGCATCATTGGGTGGGTACAAGGGTGTTGTTGGAAGGGAATAAGCAATAAGCCATAAGAAAAGATACAGAATCAACCAAGTTATATTCCATATTAAAGTAGGCCAACTCAGACTCTTTGAGCAATCGAATTATAAAGTTGAGGTTGCCGATTTGACCCCGAAGTACTTGCTTAAAGCACTTTCACGTTTCTGTGGGTACCAAGGCCATTGATTCGGAGTTACAAACGTCAAAAGTCGCATTGTCATGATAATGTGATGACTTTATGAAACTCTCAAGAATCATCCGGTAAGAGTCTCCTCTTTGTTTGACTTCGTAAGGATGTTTTAGGATTGTTAAATAATTTATTTAAAATTTAAAAAACATAATATTAATTTTATATAATTTTTTTATATCTGTTTTTGCGAGTGAGACAGAATAATTTATAAAAACTACTCTAATTCTTCCTATAAAAAAAAAAGTTGCCACCGGAACGGCTAGAGCCATACTGGCACTAAGGTGGAAAGCCAATGCCAAGTGTTTAAAGGCATTTAAACGTCTCTTTAAGAGCATTTAAGTGAATAATCTAGTTAGTCAGATTCGCCTTGCTATTGTAGGAGGGTTGATTACAAATTAGATATTCCAGGAAATGGTAAAGTTTGAATGCCAAAAAATGACTAATTAATGGTCTGGGACCACAAGTGCCTAAAAGCACGTTTTCTTTATAGTTGCTTGTAGAACGAAAAGAGAAAAAATGCAGTTAAAAGAAAACCTAGCACCAAGCACAAGAAGAAAGAAGAAAACAATGGGGAGGGTAAAGCTGCAGCTTAAGAAAATAGAGAACAAAACATACAGACATATCACATTTGCCAAAAGGAAAAGTGGGCTTGTCAAAAAAGCTTATGAAGTTTCTACCCTTTGTGATATACCTGTTGTTCTCATCATTTTTTCTCCAGCTGGAAAACTTATCCTTTTCGATGCAAAGGAAAGGTATGCTTAGTTTTCTTTTGTTGTTATGTTTTATCATACAATTTTCATTATTCATAATTAATGTTTATTCTATTTATTTATCATAAATACGTGTAATTTTGCAGTTTAGAAGAAACTTTTCAGCAATTTATTGATCTACCAGAACAACAACGTGGATGGTAATTTCTGTTAATATAATTTAATAGAAATGGATATCTAAACTTTATATTTTGAAAAGAGGATGTAAATACTGGCATTAAGAATATAATTCCTTTATCATATCTAATTTTTAAAAAAGCTTTCAAGTTTTAAAATTTAATTTATTATTTTTTTTCTAATTTGTATCTCTTAATTAACTTCATATTTATATTATTTTTAAATATATTTAGGTTACAAAGGTATTTTCTAAAAAATTTCCTATCGTTTCTATTTCGTACATCCTCTAGAGGTAATGCTATTTATGTTTCATGTTATATTAGTTATGCACCTTAAGTCAAGTTGACATATTAAACATGGGAGTCTATATTATCAATTCTCTATTCAAAATACTGATCTGAAGCAATTTGTTCTCGGTATGGATTCTCGATCTTCAACTATTTCCTCTTTCCTACAATTGGACAAAGCCTTCAAAATCAAGAGGTATTTAATTCGTTTTTTGAAATCTCTTAATTTCTTTTTTCTTATGCTTGGACAAAGAGGGTTCTTATGCCCAAATTATTATCATGTGAATGAAATGTATATGCCACAACTTGCAGCTTATCCATAGGGTTATTGCTGAAATGAGTGTTGAGACAAATATTTTCAATCTATCAGTCATGTCTCGGTTTGTTACCTTTTATCTTTGTACTTGTTCATGGTTAAATTTGTTGATTGGGTGATTCATGATTGCTATTTATTTCTTTGACTTATGTTTTAGCGACAGCAAACTCAGTATTGAATCTAGATTGGAGGTACATGTGAAATAACTGAAATTTTATTCATGTTTGTTTTGGACAATTCAAAAAGAAAAAAATTTAATTTTATCTTATATTAACAGGAAGTTAAAAACCAAATACTCAAGTTCAATTCTGAATTAGCTGGTGTTGAGAACCAACTAAGGTATAAACCAGCCCTGTTCCTCTGCTGTGATTGAAATTGAAATCATAAAACTCTGATGCGACTGACTACAGATACTACGTAAGTGGTCCAAGTTGCATCAACACATTGAGTGAAGCTCTCTACCAAGAGCAGGTCCTGGAGGACACTTTGAGACGTATCCGAATCCGAAAGGCATGATCTTCAATCATCATCTACTAACATCTTCTTTTCGGTCCAGGATTGTTGTTTCATTTCACTAAGCACGTCTAAGTTAGAATCCTGATGAATGATATGAGAAAGCAATTTTGTGTTTATGCGATTCTATCACAAGGTTTATAGCATTTGTTAATTGTTTTGCAGCAACTGTTAGAATCAAATGGATCGATTCAACCAGCTTTAAAGGTAATCAAACAGAAGTAGATACATGCCTATAACTAGCAAAAGAGCTTCTGACTAGCTATAGGAGTTGATATCCAAGTTTATAGCAATTACAAATCAAGAAATCGAAAAGTTTGCTTCGAAATGTGTGTGCTAACTTCTCTTATTCTGTTACACCTTTCAGAAATCAGTTTACAATATGGGGAACATAAGTGACTCCGTGGCTGCAAATTCGAGCTTCAATCCCAACAGGAGATCTCCTTATCCTGAAACGAACTCTAAGATCAACATCCCAGGTTCCGGTGTATTTTTCAGGTGTCTCCATTATCATCATTCGAAAAGCTTATCAAATATATACATGACCCCATTGAATAATTAATTGATCCATTGACATTTGACCCCGTCTGGCTGCAGTAGTAATCAACCACAATTTTATCCTGGAATCTTACACCAACAACAACCTCGGGCATTTTTCGCTTCTGTTCCTTCGAATTCCCTGAATAATTTGAATCATACTGATAGATACGTGCTCCAACCTCAACTGGAACAAGTAGTCAACGGAAATTATCCTTCAATCATGTACAGCATGGCTGCTGATGATCGGCAGGTACTGTGCATAATTGTATGAATTTCATATTCTTCTATTGGTGTCTGTTCTTCGATCAAACTTTAATGTACATCAATGTAGGGAACTGCGACGAACAATGAAAATGAACGCAAAGCCAGCAATCTGGCTGTGGGATACTGTGGCCAACCCTTTACATTTTGAAGCAGGAAAAGAATGTCCAGGAGGGAAGAAACAAGACAATCATCATGTTTCCTTGTTTTATTTAGTACCAGAAGACACTCTAATGGGCGGCTTTTATTAACTTAGGTTATCATGTTGATGTGATTTTGCTTGGATTTTAAACCTACAGTACCTTGTGTTCAAACTTGTTATGAGACCAAGTTCATTGTCAGGGTTTAGTGTGATACAGTCATTTTACTCACGATCATGCAATATAACCCACACAAAAGAGAGAGAGAGAAAAAGATATACTTTAACAAAGATAAAATCGCTTTAAGCGACAATAGCAACCTTCAGAGTTTCACTTTAAAGACAGAATCATCTTTAGGCCATACATAGGCAACCTGTGTTTCATTATGTTATTGGATCGTTGAGACTTGGGATCATTAAGTTAGAAGGCCGACTATAAAAACAGATTCTTTTCACAAACGTCAACGTTTTTGTTGGAGGTGACAAAAGTCCTGATGTGATCTTGAATATGCTTCGAACAGCAAATTTTACTATGCCCGATCTTTGCTTTTAGAGGCCTCAAAGTAAAACCATGATGGATTTTTTGAGAACACTCATCATCACATGCATGATGAACTTTTTACTTTTGGATAGCATTACAGTTTGCCCGATTTTAACTTTGTTTATGAATTATGTGGTGATTCCGATTGGTCCTTGGTGTCGGCAAGCAAGAAAAACTAAAAGGTTATTCCTTAACTAGATTTGATGATACCATTTTATAAACTTTTAGTCTCACACAGTGAAATCTCTCTCTCTTTTTCGTAGATATTTAAAACACTTTCGTTCAAATCTTATATTTTTTATTTAATATGTAGCATCGTGTAATACTGAATTTTTAGTTATTTAGTCTAAATATTTTTTATAACGGCTTATTTATTTTATTTATTTCTCATTTTCCTTTTTGTTTGTATATTTAATTACTTATTTTATCTTTTATTTTTATTCTTCACCTTATTATATATTTATTATATTACTTATTTTAATATTTTTATTTGCATGTCTTTTATCGTCATTATAATCATCTTTTACGTCTATTTTTATTACTACTTTAATTATTTTTACATTATATATATTATTTATTTTATTTTTTATTTTTATTCTTTACCTTGTTTTATCTTTATTTTATTATTTACTTTATTAGTTTTTCATATTTTTATTTCTAAGTTTATATCTTATATCGTCATCGCTGTTGTTATCATTATGTTTTTTTGTCTATTTTTTATTAATACATTTATCTACTTTGACTTTTTTTTGGTTGTTGTTTAAAAATTTAAAGCCGGTGCTTATAAGAAAATGAAAAAGAAAACAATGATTTTGACAAAAACTAAACGAATGAAATGGATCTCATCTCTCCGAGGCATAGTTGATGAAGTCCGTCTGTCCAATATTGGCAAGCTCAAAGACAATAACTAATTGAATTAAGTTCTTATTTAGCTTAGTTACTCATTGCTTCAGTCTTACATTTTACTAAAAAACGCCTAAGCTTTTCAAATTTCAAACTCAGAAATTGATAGGTGCAATCATACATGCATTGATGCATTAGGTTTTATTATAAAAATTCATGAAAAAATGTACAGGGTGAAAGATTCGATTCTCATCATTTAAGGCTAGGATAGGCTTTTATCGTGTATATCTATCATCGCAGTCAAAACAGAATATTTGAGTGGAAACCTAGTCATCACAACAAAATACATTGGTATCTAGATATATAAAACCCTAACTAGCTAATAGACGAGTATCTAGCCATAGCATGTGCACTAAAATCCATGGACATGTCAAAATGAACACTCATCGAAACACCTCATTTGTGTTCTTTTGAATTAATGTAACTCACTCTTACTATATTTTACTCTATCATGGTTCACTGTTTATTTGTCTAAAGCAATGATTGTACCAAAAGATCATAAAGCAAGGACAAAGGATTGTCTTCAGATGGACAATACAGATTACAAGACTTATTACACGAAACGATAACACAATAACAATATGAAAGCAGAAACTAAACTAATAAAGCAAACAGAAAGATGGATATACATAAAGAAAAACAAATACTGTTGTCATCCAATAAGAGCTTTCTGCTTACGATGGTTCGTTCAATCCGTTAACCGTGGCACAGTTTAGTTGCCATGTTCCCGTACATGGTCCTAGCAGATATGACGACTTTCAGGGGTCCAATGTGGTGCTGATGGGCTAAAATGCTTGGAGACCACCCTGGAATCTAACAACTCCAATATTGGAGTGAAGTTGACGCACCTAGGCACTTTGTATTGGTTAATGGATGCGCCCCTTGAAATTGCATAGTCCATGAGTTCCTCAAAAGTTCCATTCTTCACTACCCTTATCTCCAATGGTCCAATGGAGTTGTCAGCAACCCTGCATTGTCTATACACCGAGTTCATTGACTCTTCCATAGCCAGGCAACACTGGTTCAGTGTCCCCTCTGTTGGTGAGTTGGTAGGATCCTTAATAAGCAACTCCCAGTAGATCACGTAATGACCAGGGATTGTTTTGGTGTCTGCATAACTAGTGTACTCAACAACACTAGTTTTGAAGTCGCCCAACAGTAAGGAGGCATTTTCAATGGCCTTTTGGAGCTCGGCTTCGTCGGTCTTGTCAGAATCAATACTCAACAGCACGTTTTTCCTTCTAATGAATCGGAATTGCGGTGCTTTGTTGTAAAATCCAGTGACTAGGAGGATATCACCAACACGGTACCTGCAGAGACCAGAGAAAGTTGATATAACGAGCTCATATTCCTTGCCGACTTCAACGTCGGCGAGGTCAACAAGAGGTGGAGGTGAGAGCCTGGAGAGAGTCGTCGCAGCTGAGGGATCGTGAGGCAAGAACTCGTAATAGCACATGTTAGGCATGATTGTGTAAACAACCTCCGATGGTTTGGTCATTGGCTTCAAATTGAGTCCAAAGTAGCACTCGGACGAAGCATACATAGTACAAGCCATAGGCAATCCAGCACTGTAGTACTCTAAAGTAGGAATGTACTGAGCCATAGCTCCGGTGACAATCACGTCAAGGTACTTTGTTTTTGGCCAGATACGTCTGATAATTCCTGCCCAGTTCTCTCCGACGCACTCTAAGGTGATGAACTCAGCGAGTTCTGGGTTAGGTTTCAGTATCTTACTCATGCATGCCCTTATTGAAGGGTCTGTTACCTTATGATTCAAGTTTCCAGTTGATATGTCTTCGGCGAGCAGTTTCCAGTGAAGTTGAAGGAACCGAATTGCTCTGAGAAGGCCGGAGGCAAACACTGCACCAACTCGTAGGACTTCTTCTCTCATCAGAAGGCCACAAAGCATCTGGGTGTACATGCTTTGGAATGAGTCAGCACAAAGAATAGCTTCATTGGGGCTTGTGTAGACATTATAAGGATCGTATGGTCTGTTCTTGAAATGGTCACTCTTGTAGTAGCTAGTTAGCACAGGGCGTGCCAATAAACCACCTGGGGTTTTGGTTTCAGCTTTCACGAATAGAAAGTACAGACCCTTCCCTTTGTCCAAATCCGGCACGTAGCTGCCCCAACGACAAATCAAAATGGACTAACACGTCATGCTTATGAACTTATCTGAAAAACCAAGCCTTACAAATTAAAAAAAAAATACATACAGGTTCATCACTGGCATTAGAAGGCTGTATAACTTTTGACGACGATCCAACTCTTCCGTAATTGTTGGCATCAGCTTCCTTTCGCCAGCTGAAGTTCCAGAGCTGCATTGAAACAGTTATACATATATATAGATGACGAACTTCATTCTAAACCTTTTAGTTCAATGGATTTCTTATAACACATATAATATCAACATCTCCATACCTAGTAAGGAACTCAGATATGGGGTGCGAAGACAAGATAGGAGAGCGGTCACCATTAGCAATACGTTGGATTTCAGGCTGGAGATCCTCGTAAGTGATGACAGGAATTTTGGACTTAAAGCTGTGTCGGTCAGTGGCTCCATTGAGCTTGAATCTCTGGAGATACTCAGTCTTGGCATTTCTACTCAGTATCTCCGCCAAAACTCTCTCTTGCGCAGCATCGACATTTGTTGTCATCTCCTCAATGAACTCGAGAGCTTTTGCGTCATTTTCGCATGCAGGAGGACAAAATGGGGACGGTTGAACTGACTCAACAGCCATGATCCAAATCTTTCAGAGATCAAGGCAGTAGAAACTATGCAAAATTAAAGGGAGATTATATTGATCGACGAAGTTGGAGAATGGTACGAGTTGAGCAGCCATTCCTCAACTCCTCCTTATATAGCCGAGCCAAAGGATGATGTCCTGCAAAACCACGTGTCGTGTTCGTCGAACCCTACCCCAATATTGCTTTTGGACGGACAGACACTGGCACGTAAATAAAACTCCTGTTTCACAAGTTTGTCTAACCTAAGAGGAGACAGGATGGGCCCACTAGACATCACTTTTGTTTGCTTGAGACCATACAAGTGGGAGCCACATGTCGTGCCATGTCAACCTTAGATTATCCCGGTCTAATGCGTTAACCGAACCACGCGGCACTTTGGTGGTGAATCTGTTGGTCCTAGACAGCGATGCCTGCCGGCTATACGTACCCAATTTTGGTACGTGTAGATAATGGCGGCCATCATTTTAGCTTTTACATTTGGGTTACTTCTTCCTTGTATGTTTATGTTACGTGACCTATTAAAGTTTTGAGTACACAAGTTTAATAGATGAAATATCAATTTATGTTACGGGGTGGTGTTTCCCTTTGTACTTGTACACGTCGACGTAGTAATGATTAATTAACAAATTCCGAATCGTATTGAGGGGGAAGGTGTGCCTTTCTGGGGTATGTTACAGGGTGGTGTTTCCCTGTGTCCCTGTTCACGTCGCCGTATTAATGATTAATTAACAAATTCTGAAACATACTGAGGGGAAAGGTGTGCCTTTCTGGGGCTGCTTTCATGTCAGGACAATTGCATTACAAGGCCGTTAACGTTGTTTATACACATCTGTTAGAAATTATTGTGGATTAGAGACGTGCCAAATTGAGATTAAAAAATGATTAGAGGTTAATATTAAAAAAAATGCACGATAGCTAGACTCTAGAGATTTCATCAGTCGTAGCTTAACAATGACAGTAAGGGAATCCTAAGAACATGAGATAAGGCTGTTACATTAATTTAAATGCCTAAGAATTATTGTAGTGTGCTCTACACTGGGCAGTGAATTTTAAAATGAACACTTAAGAGGCTATTTGTTCATTTCTTTTGGTAATGAATTAGAAAGGAGGTATTAAATGATTATATATTTTGGCTTTGGCACGGCGGCTGAATTATCTGGAGCATATAGAATAGAGCTGCCATTAACTAATTAATTAACAGCGATTTCATTTTCTTTACATGTTATTTGATTGCAGCGATGGCTAACCTTAAATATTTGGTGGGTCTCACGCTACATATGTATTAGTATCAAAACTTAGAAGAGATTCCGTCATTTAGAAATAAATTTAGTGAAGGTGGGAATTTTTTAATGTTAAACATTACTCTAATTTAATGAGATCCAATATTCTGATTCCAACTTGATAAATCATACATTCAATTTGAGTGTGGATTATAGGGGCTTTAATAATATGTTATATTAGAATTGAGAAACGTAACAAGGAACATGTAAAAGTTTAAGGAATTGAGATCTTGTTAAATTTTATATAATTGGGCCTAAATAAACTGAGCACATATAAACTCAAGTGAGGTTCGATCCTAAAACTAATTAGTTTTAGGATGGAACCTCATACGGCCTTGTATGTGTTGAAATATATGGGACTTTGTCCCACATGGAAAGGATATATGACCTTGAGCATGCATATAAGCCTAATAAGTTACTCCTCTTAGTACCAATTGGTTTTAGGATGGAATCTCATTTTGAGATTGTATATGCTCAGTTTATTTAGGCTCAATCGTATAAAATTTAATATGGTATCAGAACATGTTGCTCTGGGTTATAAGTCACCACCTCGTCACGATAAACTGTGTCATATGTTAGGTCATAAATAGCCCACACGTGAGGGGGTGTGTTGAAATATATGGGACTTTGTCCCACGTGGAAAGGATATATAGCCTTGAGCGTGCATATAAGCCTAATGCTCCTCCTAGTACCAATTGGTTTTATGATAGAATCTCATTTTGGCTTGTATGTGCTTAGTTTATTTAGGCTTAATCATATAAAATTTAACATGGTATCAGAGCAGGTTGCTCTTGAGTTACACGTCACCACCTCATCACGATAGACTGTGTCACGTGTTGAGTAGTAAATTAGTCCACACGTGAGGGGGGCGTGTTGAAATATATGTGAGATTTTGTCCCACATCGAAAGAATATATGGCCTTGAGCATGCATATAAGCTTAATGAGTTACTCCTCCTAGTACCAATTGATTTTAAGATAGAACCTCATATAGGCTTGTATATGCTCAGTTTATTTAGGCACAATTATATAAAATTTAACAGATCTTTAATAAAAGTCAGTGAGGTTAAAGAGATAGTATAGAGGGTAACATTTAATCTTTATGACCAATTCTATTTCTCACCTAAAGGTTGTGATACCTCTCACTAATGTAAGCAACTATTAGCAATAATTTTAGCATTTAAATCATCATAATTATGAAAATATTTTATTGAAGTGAATCAAATTGTGTATATTCATGACTATAAAATAAGGTTAAATATATAGAATTTTCTTATGGTTTAAACAAAATTTTGTGATTTTTAATTTACATAAAATTCTTTTTCTTAGATTTTCATTAAAAAATAATAGTAAAAAACATGTAACATTACTGTTACATAAGGACTAATTAAATGTTATTGACAAGATGATCCAATTTAACTCTTAAACTTAACATGAACTATTTAAACCTCGCTTAAACTAAAATTTTACTATAGAATCAAGTTTATTAGTTTAGATTAAATTTAAAAGTTACATTTTGTTGTTATATCAACAACATTTGATTAGTTTACGTGTGATACTCGTGTTATGTGTGTTTTGTACTTATTTAAAAAAAATAAGAAAAGAAATCTTTTATCATACATTTTTCTTTTCCAAGAATTTCTTAAACCATGATAAATTTAAGCCTTTGAAATTTTGGTGGGACTAATATATATAACCCGAATATTAATATTGTTGGACATATTATTCCTCAAATCTGTTTAAATCAATTAATGTTCAATACATATTTCTAGAAGAGTTCACTATTTATCTAGGATTTAGGAGAAAAGGAGAACACTTACCATTAATTGGAAGACAAGCCTTTTAACGTTGCTCTCTATTCTAATTTACAAAGTCCTTAAAACAATAACGCAGTATTTTTTAAAAAATGAAACAATGAATTGGGAATAGACTCTTTCTCATCATCTTGAAAAAAATATAATTTCTAAAAGAAAAAATATTTTAAAAATCTTGAAAATTAATAGATATTTTTATATTTAATTATTTAGAAATAAAAAAGTTAGTCGTCATATTGTGTAAGATTTTTTTTATGTTTAATTATTTAGAAATAAGAAAGTGTGTGCCTGAAAATTATTTATTAGTTAACTTGTCCCTCAATTGTTTGGCATAAATTAAAAAGTCAACAAGGAAAGCAAATTTTGCTTTCTCTACCCATCTTTCTTTAGTCAATACTTGAACTAATGGTAAACAAGACTTAGTCAAATTAATCGATTAAGTAACAAGTATTTCAAAATTATAAGGAGAAAAGAAAACGATACTTAGTTGTTGCAACAACCCAAATAAACATCTATCTGAATATATAATGTACTTAATCCCTTCATTTTATTCCTGTTATTATTTAATTGCATTGCCTCGAATTGTACATATACTCATTCTTGATCTCTAGTCTCATTGACTTCTGCTTTGAATTTCCAAGGCAAACAACGAAAGTACTATAAAAATGTCGTAAGTTAAAGTGCAAAGAACACTGCATTTCAAATGTAACTAGTTATTAATAGGTGTTATTATTATTTAATCCTCTACAGCTAGTGTCTTGTTTGGAAGCGTTGATTATAACACGAATCTAACATGTCCTCGTTGTCGTTGATGGGTCAAGCAATTGACTTTTTACTTTTTGATTGCAGTCAGGGGAACATGGTCGAGTTATTTGGTATCTGTAACATTTTTTCCTTGGCAATGTTTGGTTGTCTCAAGCAAACTTATGCCTAAATTCGGTAGTGCTCCAAAATTTAATTTTCCTAGTCAATATGGAACTTGGTTTTGCTTAATCTGGATCTAGTGCCAGCTGGCTAATGAGGTTATTCTTGCTAATCTTCTTGTTAATTATAGTAATTAAGTAATCCTTGTCAAGCGGGTCTTTGCTTCGTTAGGCCAATTAATTACATGAAATTAGTATATAACCAGCCTGTGGGACCGTATCTATAACAAGTATTTTTTTTAATTTGAATAATACCCAATTTTTGCAAGTAATTCAACGAACAGTAACATGATGGGAAATCTTGGAGGATTCTTCTTCGATTAGGTTAACTAGATCCATGAATGTCCATGAGTCGAATTACATAGGGAAGACTAGAGATGTAGGCTATGACGTTATTCTCCCTGAAATGTGTTAATTTTCTCTTCCTTTGTGGAAAAAATATAATTCATAATTTGACCCTCTCAGTTACCACAACAGTTTGCTTGCACCCTTAGCTAAGATTTTTTGTCCATAGCCAATCTCTAAATTGATGTTCTTAAGAATACAACTTAAATGACTAGATTCAGGGTAATTACTAAAACGTTCACCTTTTCAGATTATTAGATAGCACTACTCGAGAGAAATTTAACCTTATATTGTAATTCAGAATCATGATCTTTGTGTATGGTTGTCTTTAAGCAAGTAAGATTCAAAGTTTAGGCGTCATTTCAGCATCTATGGTTCTCAAAAAAAATTCTAACAATGCTTTCCTTTGAACAATTAAAACTATGAAGTGAATGTTTTGGCATGCTTTGCAACATTGATTAGTACACGCTTAACAATTGGAGATAAATTTAATAATAAATTTGATGATTGAACCAAATAATTTGGATAAAGTTAAACGTGTATTTAGATTTTTTTCCTCAAATTTATAGAGGACATAGCTATGTTCTTGTTATCACAACCTGACATCTTGATTTGCCGCCGTAAGCACCTAACATACGGGGACAGATGAAAAGAAATGCCTAAAGCAATGGAACATTGCCACTTGCAGTTGTAAATTGAAGCAATGTTCCTACATGTAGTTTCCGCACGAGTCCAAATCAACTCTCCGGTTGTTTAGTCTCAAAACGTGTTGTGATAAGACCTGCAAATCTTTTACGAAATCTAGTTTCTGCAAGTCATAGAATGATCGGCTTGCAGCAACAATAGCGTCTAAGCACGCACTTGTAGTAGTCTAGTAGGCCGCAAATTTGAAGATGATTTCGTTTATCACCACAACCAAGTCAAGAACATCAACGAGGCACGCATGTTTGGTGTGGCGCATGTTCGTAGTTGGAGGATTGGTCAAAGAAGCAATAGTAATTTCGCGAGTTTCATCAACCTCTACTCATTAGTTGAAGACAAGCACCATTAGTCGTTGAATATCTAATGAATTTCATGTTTCCCTCAGGGTTTGCAGCTTACTTTGACCCTTATTTCATTACAGTAATTCTTGGCGCTTTAGAGATAACTCACTCTTGCGTTGTATAATGATGGCCAAGAAGCCTGTAATGCAAAAGAAATGGTCACTTTAGTGTAAAATTATAAAGGAAGACTCTATTAGCAAGATTGAAGCTGCAAATGTCTCGTTATGATTTTTATGTCATGGCACGCAGCACCAAATACCAACTCACCAACCATATTTTTTCCGTAGCAGAACAAGTTCATGGACTAAAAAGAACAAATTGCTATTGATTTTTTGTCTCTTTTTTTCTACCCTTTTGTCTGACCTTTCTTTTTCTCTAGATGAAATGTTGCTACCAACTTATCAGAAGTTGATGAACACGGACAAATACAATATATGCAGTATGTTTGATATTTTTCCTTCAAAACCGTGTCTGGTCTATTCATGAACAAAGACAACGCAGATAAATGACAAAGTTAATCGTGTCAACTTTTATTGATTGTCTGTCCAATTCCCTCCCACTACTGTCCGTTCAATTTTCGTGCATCTTTTCTTTTTCCCTCGCTTCATGATTTAAGATGCCTTTACTGAATTTTTTTAATCATCAAATTACTTCAAAAATAATATTAAAAATACAAAAATAATTTTTAATTAAATTCATATTCAAATTATTAGCTTAATGTAAATTATTATTTGATTGATATTAGAACTTCAACTTAGTGTGTGTGTGTCTCTCTCTCTCTCTATATATATAATTTAATTAATACTATAAGACATTTTAAAATAATTTAAAATAATAAAATACTTTAAAAAAGGAATGAACTTAAATAGTTTATATTTTATATTTTTTTTTCACTATCCACATTGTATTAGCCAAAAAGGGACTAATCACTAACAATCGTTGACAAGCTAGCCAAGGGGCCGGGGTAGATCGCATCCATTGCCATTTCATCTCACGACAAGTACGCACAATTATGAGAAGAATTTTTTAAAATTGGACCAAAATTAAAATTTGTAGGATAAAAAATTTTAAGATTTAAAATATTTATTCGGTATTAAATCGTCATAAAATTTAGTAAAAGTTGAATAAAATTAAAGAATTTTTTTCGAAAATATGATTGAAAGTGATTGCTCTTATCATATAAAATTAGAAGTTTAATTAAAAAGAAAATTGTTAAATAAAATTAATTAATTTATTTCAATTTATAAAAACTTATTAATATACAAAAATTGACCGATTAATTAATAAACTGATTGATTTTTAATAATAAGATTTATTAAAATAAATCAAACAAAAAAATAAAAAATAAACTAAAAGTTATACGATTTATAATTTTTACAATTAAACTGGTCAATTCGATTGAATCTTTAATCGTAACAAAAAATCATTTAATGACTGACATTAATTTTGGTTGTCAAGAAGCATATTGAGCGTGATGTTGATTAAACTTTCAAGTTACTAAGGATATGTGTAGTATGGAGTTTAATAATGGAATGTAATAGAATATAATATTATTTTATCGGTTAAGAAGAGGGTTTATAATAGAATAGAATAGAAGAGGAGAGTTTTATATTGCATCTCATTTTATCTTAAATAGTAAAAATGAAAAATTTCTAATTTAGAGGGCTTAAGATGAAATGTAAAATGATAAATAAATTTACACTATATTACATTATAAACTCTTCATCCAAACAACATTTTACTATATTACATTATGAACCCTTCCATCCTTCTAAAAAAATAATTTTCTAATATTACATCCATTTACAGTCTATTCTATTATAAACTATTTCATTCCATTAAAAATCTTACGTTCAACCAAACATAGCCTAAGTCAATCAAGCTAATTTCCAGTGTCTCCTGATGATTTAACATAATGTGGTTTATTTTAGGGATGTGACGGATGGCTGGTGGGTGGATATCCAACAAAATACTTGTCAAACATTTCTAAGAGGAGAGCAGAGCTTTTAAATTTTAATAACTAAACATATTTTTAAATTATATCTATTTAAATTTTATTTTATTTAGGATTTAAAATATGATAAATGTAATTAATGAGATAGCTTTTAAATACTAATAATTTTTGTATATTAAAAATGATTATAAAAATGAGGAGTATGAAGTTATACCGAAAAGTGAGATATTCAAAAGTTGCGCATTTAATTGTAAAAAATAACCAGCCAAAGTTTTTATTCCTTACCCATTAATTCATTCTCAAACTCCTTATCCCCCGGGGTACCTATTTTATATGCAAACAACAACTGGCGCCCATAACCTACTCTTCGAAAAATCATTAGTATTACAAAAGAAAATTACTGTGAAGTTTGGCTTGAGAAAATCAAAGAAGGGATAATTTCTGTCAGGTTTTTATATAATGATCTTCATTGCACTTCAAAATACGTAACGACAAACTTACTAAAAGAAATTCTACGTACAATACCCTCTCGTTGATTGGACGTAATCCATATTATTTCACTATGAAACATAAATATTATACATTAATACTCATTAAATCAATAATCTCAATTATATAATAATTTTATGGTCCTTACTTAGGTTAATAAGTTAAATTACTAATTTAGATAAATTAATAAGATAATATTTTTAAAAATGTCTTGTCTAAATATGTGATTTTATTGATATCATATACTAATTTTTAAAAAAATATATTACTGGTCATAACCAGTAATATATTTTAAAATATGACTCTATTATAAGGTATTATCTTAAAATTTAAATCTACTTGGATCATATCTCTAAGTTTTTTTAAAATTTCATCTTTTGAGATGGAATTCTCAAATTAAGCTAAACATAATGTTTTTCATTTTAAATAATATTGCAAAACTTGCGAGCCCTTGTCGTGGATAGTGAAGTCAGAATAGAATATAAAGATATGCCTTTGATTGAATTTAAGAGACTCAAAAGGAAAGAAAATCAAGCTAATACCTGTTTAGCAAACACAGTTTAGTGAGAAGGATGTTGTGTTCCTTCTCACCATTATCAAGTAACAAGAAATCAAATTATCGAGTGATTAACTTTGGCCTATGGTGAGGATCATGAATTAGTGATTCTGGTGACATTTGGCGTGTCTGTTCCGCCAAGTCTTCATTGAAATGTCAAAGTTACGTTTTCTTGGTTCATATGTACGTGTTGTCGACTAACTATCCCATCATATTAATATATTGATTTTGTAAGACCTAGACTAGCCAATACAAATATGGAACGTAATATATTATAACTTTTGAAAAAGTAGTTAATTCGTAATTATAAATAAAGATAAAATTTGACTATTGACTAAAGTAATTTTTTACAAAATTAAAAACAAATACCTTTGTTTCATTAAATTATTGTACAACTTTTATAGGATAAGGTTTATCCTTATACGCCATTACAATTTACAATCGACAACTTGCGTTGAATTTTAAGATTAGAACTTCTAAAAGTTTTCTCTTTAGTATAATAGTTTTAAAATTTTGTATTTGCTTTACAAAACATAGACAACAGAACCAAGAAAAGTACAATCAGAGGAACAGAAAATGGATTCGATACGTAGCCAGGAGAAAGACAATCAACGAATGGTACAAAAACCTGGAACGTGTTTTGTATAAAATTTGTGTATCCTGATAATGATCACCTTGAAAGGTTGTCCAAAATCAGTATCTGAATTTACCAAAAAAAACAAGAAGAAGAGATCATTATCTTAATTTAAGATGTAGATTTAAATATACAAGTTCAAAGTCGACTTCATATTTGTACAAGAAACCCTGAGAGGTTTACATCTTATATTATTGATAAGAAAATTAATTTACGAACTTTATTGAATTACTAAAGAACTATGAAATTAGAAGCTACAACATTTGTTTTGCCTAGGAAGGCACTGTTTTGGTCAAAGTGTAAGTGTAAACCATCACACCCACCCGCAAATCTTTCTTGATTCACGATGACCAACTAAACAAAGATTATCATCCAAACCAATCCTTTAATTTGCACATGGTAACCTTAAAAAGGTTTTGTTTTTATGTTAAATAAAAAATAATTAACCGTGCCTTGAACCTAATATCAGGAGGTGGCTCTAGATTCAAACGAGGCAAACCTTAGTTATTGAGGCTTTAACATCATAAATTTCTGTCTTCAAAAGTTGCCCTTGCTACAACTAAATTTATGCGAATAGGTGCCCTACATGCCGGCCATTTCTTGTCAAATTTTAATTTTTTAACTCTATAGCTGTAGAAAATAAATCAGAATTATAACAGGTTGAAGTCTTATACAATAATTTTAATATCACCATTTTTTTGTTGTATTTTGATTTTATTTGTAGTTTTATTTATATATAATACATACAAAAAAATGCAAAATAACTAAGATGAGATTAGTAGTAAAGTAAAATAATGAAAGTTAGCCTAATAGTTCCAGTAAGAAGATTCTTAATGATAGATGTTTAAATATTTATTTAGCCTAATAGTTCCAGTAAGAAGATTCTTAATGATAGATCTATAAATATTTATATTTTAATTTATTTTTATAATATAATACCAAGGAAACATTATTTAGTTGTTTAACTATAGTTGTATGGAAAATGATATTGATACGTGGAACGGTCACAGTTAATTTTTGTAGAAAAATCAAAGGCAAGCACACATAGGTGTCCAATTTCCATTGTAACAGAATCATATTGTTACTGTCTCATCGTAGTTGTCTTATTGGTTAATTAATTATTATACAGGGTGTAAGGCACCTTATATGTACGAGGTGTATTCTTAAAAAATATAATTAATATGAAAAAATACATATAATTAAATCGGCCGCTAAGAATTAAAAATGTAGTGCCTAAAAATTAACAATAATGTTCAAGAAAACATTATATGCTATTAGTCCCCCTAAAACTTATAACTGGAATAATTGTGAGCTTGTCTTGAAGTGCACGAAAGACAAAAGTGGCTAGAGCTTTAGTTATAATATCAATGATTTGGTTATTAGCCATGATGCACTAAATAAAGAAAAGCTTTTTAACTACTAAGTTACGATCAAAGTAAATATCTATCTCAATATGCTTTGTGTGAGTATAAGAAGTTGGATTAGTAGCAAGAAAAGTAGCACTAAGATTGTCGCACCATAAGGTAGGTTTGAGATGAGATAAGCCAATTGTTAGCGCCTTATTACATGAAAGCACTTCACAGCTAGTTGGAGACAGGATTTGGGTGGAAGGTTAGCTGGATCACACACATGGTGGAGGCATCCGAAAGCTCCAATGTGACTTAGCAAGTTAGATCAAGCATGATGTGACATTTGGTAGAGTTTCAGTTCGTGTACGAGCTGACATGGCTAATACTAAGTTTTTAATGGACTAAGGACTTAGTGTATGTTCAAAGGGATAGATTATGACTAATGGATTTGACATGGGTAAGCATTGGATCAGACCAGTGTGCTATGACTAGCTTTGGCTTAGATGACTCATCATCAATAGATAGAGATCATGGGGAGATCTTGGATGATGTGACGGAGGAGATCACGGAGGATAAACATCAGTTTTAAAAGATAAAGACCACTCGGGAGGATCATCTGAAGATAGTGGACATCTTCGTAGATATGGATAAATCATGTGTAATCTTTTATCTTATTAGTTAGGATGTAGATAGACCTTATCAGATAGAGTCCTATTTAGATGAGGATGTTATCTTATCGGATAATGATATAATCTAGTAGGATAAGATGTGATCTTAAGTAGTAGAGTTCTGTTATGATTCTAACTTGTCCCTCAAGCCTTGATGCCTACATATAGCTCATTTGAGCCTTGCTCCTCACACAAAGACAATAGAGACAGAGAGACACTCTGAGATTGAGAGCTACACTTTGAGGGAAGTAATAAAAGTTGGCATTATTGTTGTATCTCTTTCTTGCTTTATTGTTTCCTTTGAATATTCTATTGCTTTCGTAGTTTCTTGCAAGTGTGAGAGTGAAACACTGCGAGGGTCATGAGGCATTCAAAAATAAGGATTATTGGTCGACAATCACATGGGGAAGGTTGAGTCTTGCTTAAATGGACCTAAGTAAGATTGCCGTGCAAAAGGATAGGCGTGACTTGTGGATAAGTTTAGTGCTTAAGAAGACCATTGTAACAATTCAATTTATGAGATGAGATTGCACAACAAAGCACAGGTGGCAAGTGTCCTATAGTGTACAAATTTACAATGGAGAAGCAAGAGTTGTTAGATGACGAGAGGGATAGTCTTTGCAAGGCTTCTTGAGGGATGAAGAAGCAAGCTGGCTTACAGAGGAGATCATTAGAGTTCAATGTGAGAGATAAGGTACTATTAAAACTTACCCCACAGATTTGGAAAAAGATCTCAAGCAAGCAAGTGCATCATAGATTGGTGTCAAAGTACGATGGACCGTTTAAAATGTTGAGTAAAATGAAGAATGTGGCATACTGGTTGAAGTTGCTCGAGAGATTAAAGGTACACCCTACTTTTCATGTTAGTTTTTTTCAAGTTTTACCATGAGGATGCATTCGATCTGAATAGGAGTTAAGCAAAAGAGCTCCACCGATTGTGAGAAAAAAGTTCGAGGATTAAGTAGAGAAGATCTTGGATCACCAAAAAATAAGGTAGCATAAGAAGAATCGACAGGCAGAGTTCTTAATCTAGTGGAAGGAAAAGTCGATCACAGAAGCTATATGGGAGAAGATACGACCATGTGGTAGTTCAAAGATTAGGTGAACGCTTACCTTTAAACTAGTTCAATGGGGGTGTAGAATTCATCTAGTGGGGGTGGTTTGTTAGCCTCTTAACTCATGAAAGTACTTCATAGCTAGCTGGAGACAGGACTTGGGTACGAATGGCTGAGGCATGCGAAAGCTCCAAGGTGACTTAGCAAGTTAGAACAAATATGGTGCAAGTTTTGGTAGAGTTTCAGACCATATATGAGATGACATAGCTAAGGCTAAGTTTTTGATGGATTAAGGAATTAGTGTATGCTCAAATGGAAGGCCTATGGTTAATGGACTTGACATGAGTAAGCATTGGATCAAAACAGTGTGCTATGACTGACTTTGGCTTGGATGACTCATCATTAACGGATAGAGATCATGGGGAGATCTTGGATGATGCGGCGGATAAGATCACGAAGGATAAACATCAGCTCTAAAGGATAAAAACCATGTGGGAGGATTATTTGAAGATTGTAGAAATTGTCGTGGATTGGGATAGATCATGTGTAATCTTTTATCTTATTAGTTGGGATGTAGATAGACTTTATCAGATAGAGTCCTATTTAGATGGGGATGTTATATTATAGGATAATGACGTAATTTGATAGGATAAGCTGTGATATTGGGTAATAGAGTTCTGTTAGGATTCTAGATTGTCCCTTAAGTCTTAATGTCTATATATAGCTCATTTGAGCCTTGCTCCTCCCATAAACACAAAAGAGATAGAGAGACACTCTAAAATTGAGAGAGCATCCTTTATATACTTTAAGGTAAGTAATAAAGGTTGACATTATTGTTGTACCTCTTTCTTTCTTTATTATTGCCTTTGAATATTCTATTGCTTATGTAGTTTCTTGCGAGTGTGAGAGTGAAACTGAGAGGGTCGTGAGGCATTCGAAAATAAGGATAGTTGGTCAATAATCACTTGAGAAAGGCTGAGTCTTACTTAAACGAACCTAAGTAAGATTACTGTACAAAGGGGTAGGCATGACTGGTGGATAAGTTTGGTGCTTAAAAAGACTTTTGTAACTATATTTATCTCAATATGCTTTGTGTGAATATGAGAAATTGGGTTAGTAGCAAGAAAAGTGGACTAAGATTGTCACACCATAAGGTAGGATTGAGATGAGACAAGCCAATCCTACTAAGTAAGGAAGAAATATAACACAATTCGTTACGATCAAAGCGAGCAATAATGGCTTACTTGTTGACACTTTATGAGATGAGATTGGCACCCAAAAAGATATAGTAACTAGAGGTGGGGCACCAATTACTAAAATAACCAACCTAGTTTACCTCATAGTAGGCATATAGGTTAAGTGAGCTAGCTTTAATAAGGTGAATATCATAAGAAGGTTGGATTGTATATATTAAAGAATTCTTTTGACTACAAAGTTGTGAATATGGGTAGGATAGTGAAGGAATTATCTTGCTAATGGCAAACTAGATATTTCGGTAACTAAGACAAATACACTTAAGAGTACTAATAATTTTATGGTACTCTATAGGGTTAGAGAGTGATGTGCCATAATTTTTATAGGGGGAGTCATAGGTATGGGTATATGCTTAGAAGAATTACAAAAGGTGTAGTTAAGGAGGTCTTTAATTTATTTAGTTTAGGTAAAAAAGGTCAATAGGTGTGGTCATAAATTCAACACTAAGAAAATAGTGAGGTAGGTTAAGGTTTTTAATAGAAAAGGCAATGCTTAACTCATGTATCAAAGTGATGATGGAAGTTTGTTAAGAACTTATAAGCAAGATGTCAGTCACATAAACTAAGAGGTAGGTGGTGTGAGATGGAGTGAAATAAATGATGAGAGAAGGGCTAGATTTTATAGAGTGAAGTGAATTTTAAGGATTTTTTGAATTAATTAATGAAATCAAGCTTGAAAAACTTATTTGAGACTATAGAAGGCTTTGTAAAGAAGACATGTATGGTTTGGATTGTGAGGGTTAGTAAAACTAAGATGTTGACTCATGTAAACTAGTTCTTAAAGGTTATCATAAAGGAAGCAATTGTTAACATCTAAGTGCTTAATAAACTAGTTATTTGTGAGAGCGAGAGTGAGGATAAGATGAATGATAGTAGGTTTGGAGACATACTGAAGGCATTGGTGTAGTCACACCTAGTGACTGATGATAGTTTTTGATAATAAGGTGAGCTTGGTAACAATAAAAAAGTCATCAAATTTACGTTTAGTTCAAAAGATCCATTTATATTTAGCAATATTGACATGAAGTGGTGATAGGATAAGGGAAGTTTGATTGTGATGGAGGATAGTGAACTCATCAAATATATCTTAGCGCCAATGAAGAAACTTACTTACTTGGATAAATGAGGTAAAAGTTGGAAGATTGAGTGGTGGTGGTGTAAATGAAATTAAGAATATGTGAGCATTCTGTTAAATTTGCAATAAGCCTACAGTCCCACAAGAGTAGGAAAATAAGATGACACAACCTAAATGAAATTCCTTCCCAAAGCTAATTGGAAATAGGTGGAATAGTCCACTAGGCTTATATATTAGTCTTCTTTTCCCTCTTTCTTCAATGTGGGACGCTCACATGTGAGTATTATCAACACTCTCACTCACATGTGAGTCCTTTTTTAACTTGGCAATATGGAGAAGTATGTAAACAGTCCTCATCAGAGAGTTGATTAAATGATGGGCCCCTTTCTGGGGTAAACAGTAGATCAAAATCTCCATGGGCTCTAATATCATGTTAAATTTGCAAGGGGCCTACAGGCCCACAAGAGTAGGAAAGTAAGACCACACATAACCCAAGTGAAGTTCCTTCCAAAAACCAATTGACAATAGGTGGAATAGTCCATTAGGCTTATATGTTAGTCTTTTCTCCCCTTTTTCTTTGATGTGGGACACTCACATATGGTTATTCTCAACAAAATCATGTGTTATAGTGATCATGGGATGACGAGAATGGACGGATGGAGTAGATGGTAGGGGTGGATGGTGAGGTAGGCAAAGGATATGAAGGTTGGGGAGTAGATAAGCTAAAAAGGTAGTGTGGCTTGAGAAGGAGGTAACAAAGCGGGTTTCTCAGTAGGAGTGGAGGGATAAAGAAAGCTTATTTCAAGGAATTAAATATGGAAAAAAACTATATAGTTTATGGGTTTGAGGTTCAAAGTAGCGATGACCTTTTGGATTATAGAATGCCCTAAAAAGACATATGGTGTGGATTTAGAAGTGATTTTATCATGAGGAGTGGATCTAAAGAAGGGAGAATGGTGTAGTTAAAAACTCAAAAGTGCGAAAGATTTGGTTTTATAGAAAAGAGAAATTCATGAGGAGATTTATAGTATTAGACATGGGTGGGAAGAGGGTTAAAGAGATAGACAATGATTAAGAAGGCTACGAATCAAGAAGGCTTAAGTTAGAAGGAATAGAGAAGAAGAGTGTGTCTAGTTTTAGTAATATATTAAATTTTTATTTAGTGATATCATTTTGTTGAGGAGTGTGAGAATAGATATGCGGCACAAAAAATGGTGAGAAACAAGATAAATGTGCACTTACTGAGTTCAGAGGCTCCATCATTTTGACATTTTTTAATTATAGTTTAGAATGCATTTTTAGTGGTGATTTTAAATTGTTGAAAATGATTAAATATTAACATAGGACAATAAATTAAGAAGCATTGAATCGAGTTATTAGAACTTAAAAAATTTCTCGCAATTACAAACTTTGATTTTAAGAACCTTGTTCTTCACCTGTGTCTTTCTCAATCACTTAGTGTGTTTCTTTACTTGCTTATTGATATGTGGAAGTAAAGTCATAACAAATAGTAAAACAAATGACACAAGATTTTTACATAGAAACCTCTTACAGCTCAAACAAGAGTAAAAACATGATATTATGGGATTTTTAACTCAAAAGTTTCACTAAGCAAAGAGCTAATAAAAGTATAATACAAGCAGAACCACTATTCTATCTTGATCCTCCACAACTTACTGTCACCTTATGTAAATGCAAGTAATATAGCCTTCCTAAAGGTTGATACTTAACAAGAAAAAGCTTATCAAAATGTAACTCAATTGTTCTTCTATAAATAAGCAAAAAGACATCCTATGAATAATCAAGTTAAGCAACCTTTCTTGGAAAAGAACACCTCAAGAAACATGTCAAGGAAGGATCACCATATTGGAATTCGACCTATATGCACAAATGCTCTCTTTAGCTAAATCATAATTACCTTTAACTCTAACCATCTAAAATGTTCTTATAAATATAGTTTAGGTTTTGAAAAGCCATGAAAAATGTTCAGGATAATTACAAAAATATTTTACAAAAAGAAATTCTCCTAGGCACCCTAGAAAACCAACCAATTCTACATTTTAGAAATACAACCAATTCACCCCATCGAACGTACCAACTGTTAGAATAATTTTACTTAGAGAAAAATAATCACCAAAATTAGTCATGTTTCCAAAAAGATAGACTTTTCTTCACAATTTGGAAACAAATAAAACCCCTTTTTCCATAAAATCTTATCTGAATTTTTTTGAAAAAATAGGAAGTTTTAGCTGAAAAAAATATCTTTTTAAAGCAGATTTTGTCAAAAAAAATCCATTAAGATATCAAGGTTTTATAGGAAATATTTCATGCAAAATTTATTCCATTTATTGTAGAGTATCGTCCAATATGTTCCTTTACGGTTTTTGTTGTTTGTTTCTTAGGGAAACAACATTGTGGATAAGAGCTTGTTTCCTTCAATATTTCTTGTTGCATTGTAAGGTTACTTAACAAAACAAACTCTTAACACATAGATAAACCTAAGTAAAATAAAAATATAATAAGAACACTTAATCTTCATGCATTTCCAAGCTTAGCTAAGATCAACAATGCATTTATCATCATTATGACAACATCAGCATCTTTAAATGATCACTTAGCTAGTTGGAAAGTATTCATGCTTAACACACATAAGTGAAGTTAGGGACATTTGGTGTTATCATCAAAATCATCAATGGGGTCAACAAATTCCCTTTTTTTTTATGATAACAAACCAAAAGTACCTAATTAAGAAAATCATTATCATTTAGTAACTTAAATAAATTGCATAAGAAACATATATAGAAATGTGCACATATAGAAACACATACAAAATATCAACACCATGTCTCAAGTAACAAAGTTGAGTTTTTCAAGAATAATATATCAACCATATAACCACAGGAGCAATAAGTATGAGAATCTAAGACTAAAATATAGGTCACAAATCTATCACAATGCAAATTAGGTACTTGCCTCTTTTTCCCTATCCCCCCTTTTAAAATCATAAAAAATAAAGCAAAAATTTTATCTAGTAGTAAACATTATAAATGAATTGATAAGGAATAAACCATTACTAGGCTAACATCTACATAATAACTATTCAAGACATATAAATAACAATCTAAAAAGAAATAAGGAATAAGGATCCTAGGGTTAAGTTTCAAGGTTGATAGGTGCTTGCTTGATATTTTTGAGTTTGCCAATGGGAAGATCCAATTTTTTACCTTGTTTCTTCACAAGTTGAAAAACTAGCTTTGTTAAGGTACTAATTTTTTCCCTACTTCCTTACGAGGCCTCAAAATTTATCATTTTGCTTAATAAGAGTCTACAAAAGACTTTTATCAAAAACCATAACACCACAAGAACCTATTTTACCCCCTATTTTATTATTTGTTCAATCCCTATTTCTTACCATATTTTGTGTACAAATTGAGGAAATTTTAGTGCATAACCTGATTTCCAAGATAATGATCCATTGCCCATAATGATGAATAGCCTCTCTAACGAATCCCCATCTAGCCTCAAAACTCTTTGGGCACTAAACCCCTCTTGTTTCCAAAAGGGACCTTAAACTATATGAACGTTTTCATAAGCCAAGTGTTGTAAGGGAAGGGATGTTTAATGTTTCCCTTCTCAAGTACATGCCTCATATTTTGGATTGTTATGGAAGGTAGGTTTATAGGCACCTCAGTATTAAGCAACTCAATTAGTTAAGCAAAAAAAACTTTGATCAAATTCCTTCTTTATCCTTGATGAGTAATACTCCAAATGACAATGTAATAACAACTTAACGTTGGAAGTGAAATAGTTTATGTTTAGTTCTTTTTTCTTCTTGTCCCATAGATGCCCAATGAGATTAATGGCAAACTTATTGACCTCAATACGAGAGAGCCTAAGCTTGTCAACCTTTTGATACATATCAATCCTTACACGACACCTCAAGTATACGAGCCAAATTAGATGATGTGAATGAAAAATTGTGCCCATTGACAATACTAGTGACTCTCAAAATCATCATCCACATCAATATTCATATAAAACTTTGTAACAATGTCATGATAAATTTTAAACATTTAATTTTTCAAATCATTACATCCTTTTTCTTTCAAGCTAAGAAAAGTGAAATTGATTAGACATAAGTTTATACATTGTTGAAAGCCAATTAGCCTATCAATTTTTAAGTCAATTTCAAAATTAATGGAATTGAGAATTCCTTTCTCCTTATCTACTGTAGGTCTAGATGAACTAGGTTCAAATTAGGGAGTAACCTTTTTCGAGGTCTTTTATGATTTTTTAGGTTATGATTGCTCATTAGTGAAATTAAGGGGTCATTTTTGAAGGTATTTGATGATGAGAGGTATGTCATCATCATCATCTTCATCCATTGTCAAAGCTTTTTTTCTTAGCCTATTTCTTAACTTATTTCTTGGTTTGTTGCAAGGCTTGTCACTTTGCCATGTTTGCAATATCCATTCTCCTCTCCACTGCTGCTTCTCTCTTCTCTCTTTCTTCTTTTCCTCCTCTTTCCTTCTCTTTTCTTCTTCCTCTCTCTCTCATCTCTCTGTCTCCACTTTTGCATCCTCCTTAGGTGTTTCTTGAGCTAGTTACATGTGGGAATGATTATGTTCCCCCTTAATTTGATCCTTTTCAATTTAATCGCTAATCTTCTCCTCTCCAACCTTTTCTTCACCAAATTTTAATTTTCATATTGAATCATTAAAACCTAAATTCAAATTTACCTCGAATTGTACACTTCCTCTAAATTTTTGTTCCATCAGAAATTTCTTTCCTCTAATTCGTATGGTATTCCTTTTACCACAGTTGAAGTCAAAATCATAGTTTTTGAGCTATCTATCAATGATGATGAGGTAGTAGAAGTAAGTAGTGCTTGAATCATATACTATAGTCTCGGGTTGAGGTTAGGTTGGTTAAGTTGAGCTAAGTTCCATGATTTTGGTAGCCTTCATTGTTTACACCATGTTTTCATATTAGTTGTAAGGAGATTGAGAGGTTGATGACGAATTTTGGTTAAATGGATATGAAAATATAGAGAGTAGATGAGAGAGAATCTAGGTAGTTTTGGGATTTATCAGATAATTAGAAACAGGTGGAATTGATGTACATTTCCTTAGGTAGACAACTAAAAATGGATTCTTGTCATAATTTTTGTTTTAGCCTAAAATGAAATCAATTGCCTGTTTCATTGTAAGGTTCTTGATATGTTCAATAGCAATTTTGCATGTAATGATACACAGCCAAAAGAACGAATGAATTTCTTGAATTGTGTAGTATGCATCCATGCGTTAACGCATAAGTAATCAATATGTGTAGTTATTATTCACATATATTAAGCATTTAACCTTAGTCATTTAATATAATTGGCTTTAAGTTCTAGCCAATCATTAGGTGATACAATATGTGTGACACAACTATGCAATTTTGGTCATCCCTAATTCCAATCTTATTTTCTCAAAATGCTCTCTAGATAATGGATTTGTATCAACAAATTATTCCTTGGTGTTGAAAAAATTCATTTTAATAAAAAATTTCTCAATATTGTCATGCAAAAAATAGTGTTTGATTTCTATATGCTTAGTTTTAAGATATTGAACATAATTTTTAAAAATATTTATGGCAATAGTGTTATCACAAAAATAAGAATGCAACTAGTGTTAACGCCAAAATCATTTAGTTGTTGCTTAATCCATAACTATTGAGCATAACAAGTAGTAACATACACATATTCAACTTCAGTTGTGGGTATGGCAACTGAATTCTTCTTCTTAGATGCCCATGAGACTAAACATGGACCTAAGAAATTAACTATACCTAATGTACTTTTCCTCCTTATAGAGAAACTTGTATAGTTAGCATTAACATATCCGAAAATTAGCACCAAAAGGTTACCATAAATACAAATATGTTTTATCTTACTATAGCATGCCAACCTTTAAATTAGGTTCTTTTAGATCACTCATAAACCTAGCACACAAGTAGACACTAAAGACAATGTTTGGTTTACGAGTAGCTAGATACAAGAGAGATCCAACCATCCCTCTATAAAAGTTTTCCTCAACTCTTTTACCTATTTCATCCTTACCCAAACATGCATTGGTAGGTATAGGAGTCGTATAGGGTTTAATGTGTTCTATAGCATATTTCTTCGTAAGTTCCTTTAGGTACTTCTGCTGATGAATCATTATTCCTTCTAGAGTTTATTTTATTTACATGCCCAAAAAGAAATTACACCCATTATATTTACCTCGAAATCGCTCTTTGTCAAATTTGTAAATCCTTTTATAAAGATTTGTCAGTTTCACCAAAAATAATATCATCGACATAAACTGGTATAACTAATAGGTGTTCCCCTTTTGTTTTAATAAATAAAGTTTTACCAACCTGTCCTTTTTGTGTCTAAAAGAAACATTGATAGCCTTTCATACTAATCTCGTGGAGCTTATTTTAGACCATATAATTCATTCAATTTATAGATTTGATTTGAAAAATTAGAGTTTTCGAAACCGAAAGTTATAATACGTAGAGGTCTTCCTTAAGAAATCTGTTAAAAAGAAATCTGTTAAAAAACCTAGTTTTAACATCTATTTAGAACAAATAAATAGTCATATGTGTGGAAAATGTAATCAAATTTTGAATTGGCTTAATCTTTTCTACCAAGGTAAAGGTCTCATCAAAATCGATGCCTTATTATTGATTGTAGCCGTTTAGCACCATCCTTGCCTTGTTTTTTTATGGTGCCATGCTTATCAAGATTATTGCAAAATACCCACTTAACACAATCACTATTCAGTCCTTAGGTCTTTAGTTCCAAATGCCAAACTTGGTTTCTCTTAAACCACTCTAATTTTTCCTGCGTAGCCATAATTTTGATCTTTAAGTGCAGTTAGATGGTTATAAGAGGTTTTAATTGAGAAAGAAAACTATAAAAAGTATAGACATTTCAAATAGAAGAACAAGTTTTGACTCCCTTATTTATGTCACTTACAATCAAGTCCATGTGGTGAGAACTTTAATCCTTTTAAGATCTAAGTTTGAAGCTTTGACTTAGAATGACATGTATCTATTCAGAAGAAATATGTGAATAAACATGTTCATTTATAGTATTGTTATCAACAACTTGTTCCATTGCTTGTTTCTTGGTTTGTTCCTTGTCTGTATAATTTTATATCTTGGTTTCCCCTTGATCGTTGTTTCAATTCTTTTAAAGTTCTTTCTCTACCATCTCTAATTTCACAAGGCCTATCTCATAGTCATTGTCATCCTACACATTAAGTAAAACATTAGTTTCATCAAATATGACATGATCACTCTCGTCAACATACATGGTTTGTATACTTTGCCATGATATGAGTATCCAGAGTTCTTTTATTGTATACTTTGTATGCTTTGCTATAAGATGAGTATCCAATCAACACAACCTTGTCACTCCTTGCATCAAACTCCCCTAACTTATCCTTCACATTTTTATGCACATAGCGCCTACATCTGAAACTTCTCAAGTGTGCAATATTGGGCTTTCTATCTATGAACAATTCGTAGTATGTAGTAAGGGTCTCAACATAGTTTGAATAATTATGAAATAAGATTTGTTAACTACTTTAGCCCTTTACAAGCCTACAAACTATGAGCATGGATTTAGCCATGTTCTCTTAGGTTCTTTTCTTTCTTTCTAGAACCCCTTCTATTGGGTGTTCTCGAGGCTAAGAAATTATGATCTATACCATGTTCCTACAAAAGTCAAAAAAACTTTGTCATTATCGAACTCAGTTATATGGCTAGATCCAATTGCCAAGAGTTGATATCTAAATTGTCTTTAGATTTTCTTGAAAATCACAATAAATTCATCACATGTTTCATATTTTATTGTCAAGAATATAGTCTAAGTGAATATAGAATAATCATCAATAATTACTAATACATAAAGCTTGCTCTGCTAACCACTCTTATTATTCCACATAGCTAAATATGAATGAGCTTAAGTGGTTTATCAGTACTTACAACTTTCAGTTACTTGAAGGATGCTTTTGTTTTTTTTCTCACATGCATATATTACAAAATCCTTCACAATGATATTTGATCTTTAATAAGCTATCAACTAACTCCTTAATAATGAGTTTGTGAAGTAAACTGAGATTAGCATGACTTAGCCTTTTGTGTCATAATAATGGATCGTCCTCCTATACATTGAAACAAGAAAAACCACCTTTAGGAAGGTCATCAAGATTGACCTTATAAACGTGATTATACCTTCTTCCCTTGAGTATTACGTCATTCATATCTTCTCTTATAATCTGCCATCCATTAATAGTAAATTTCACATTATTTCCTTTTTTACGCAATTGTGAGATACTTAATAGGTTGTGTTTTGAACCTTAGACAAGAAATAATTGTCAATTTGACATTAATTTACCAATTTTACCTACACCAATGACGGTTCCTTTATTGTTGTCTCAAAATGTCATAATTCCTTCATTATAGGCTGTCGTTGAAAGGAATAAAGATTTATCTCCTGTCATACGCCTAAAACAACCACTATCCAAGTACCATTTGGTTGTTTCCCCTTACTTTAGTGTGTAAAATAAATCAATTAGTTGATTCAGGAACCTAAATTTTCTTGGGTTCCTTTCCTTTAGTCACAGAAGTAAGTGAAGTGAACAAATCTTTTTTTTGTGCACCCAAACTTGTTTGCATATAGTACAATGTTTAACATGCAAATTTTCTTTTTACATGCAACTTAGGTTTATTAGGCTTCTTATTTCTTTCATAAGCCTTGTTTCTAGATAGGAATTTATACTTGACATGACTAATTTTCTCATAGTGCATACAAACAATCATGTCAGGAAAATTCATGCACTTGCTTTTAGACAATCTTCCTTTTTCTTAGTGTCATAGCTAAGTCCACTTTTGTTTCTGTTTATGACTTTAGAAAACCCGTTTATCATTTTTGTGTTTCTTGGTCTATTTATTCCAACAATATTCTCAAGTTAATCCACCTTATTATGAATTGACTTGTTTTTCTCAATAGTAATATTCATTTTAATTTTTGTGTTATTAAATTCAAATTTCAAAGCTTCAAAATATAGTGGATCAATAGAAGAAGTGCTATCGTTAGAAACATAGGTTCTCTTAATCTCTTCTGATTCTAAAGCGAATTTAGCCAATTATTTCTCTTTTTCTTTCAACTATAAGGTTTTAGCAATAAGTTTCATGTTAATTTCCTTAGTTTGGTCTTTAAGCAATACATTCATACCAAGCAATTCAACACTCTTCTTTTCATAATCTATTTTAGCTTTAACAAATTTTATAACTTATTTTTTCATGTCATTCAAGGAATCAATCAACCTATCAATCTCAACATGCAAGTTATTATGCTCTTTTATGAGTAGTTCAATAGGAGAAATCAAGTTTGTTTTTGACAATTCATGAACTTATTTCTAAATTGACTAAGACTTACCTTGATGTCTCATCCTCTGAGTAGGAATCAGACTTAACCATTAAAGCACACATTGAATCCTTTTGTACAATTTTTTTACTTCGATCAACTCTCAATAACACATCTTTATTCTTAGTATGTTTCCTTGGTTATTTCTTATATTGTTTTTTAAGTTGTTTCTTGCATTTTATAGTTCAATATGACTTCGAGTCTTGCTATATTAAACTTGCTTGTATCTTTCTTTATTCATTGAAGTGCTTTGGATTTTCACAACTCCACATGCCCTCATTAGATTTAACAAAAGTCACTAAAGCTAGATTGACCTCCTCACTGGCTTGGTCATCTTACTGATCCTTTTCAGAATCATATTCTTAGGAAGCTATGAAGGCTCCTCTAAAATCCTTCTTAAAAATCTTTTCTCTTCTACCTACAAGGCAATTCCTTTATCCTTTTTGGGAGTTATTTCATCCGTTGACGTAAGAACCATCTCACGAGTCATTAGAGAACCAATAAGCTATGTAACACGTAACGGGACCTTAGTTACGTATCTTGGATCAAACGTAAAAGGAAAATAAATGAAGAAATGTGAAAATATCTGATTTCAATTTCATAACTTCAAATGAGCTTTCTGAAGTTGAAACGAGAGTGAATCCACCATCGCCTTCACAGGAATTGCTTACCGGGATGTGGTCAATTTCTTTCTATATTTTTCTCAAAACATAAACTCTCTTAACGAGTCAGAAAATCCTAATGCTTACAAATGACATGAGCAACTACAAGAGACCATAACCTTTATCTATAGCATCCATATCGAGCTTCCTTATCACAGGCCCTATATGGGTCCGGTTCACACTGCTCAGGATCTACTTTCTTGCTGGACTTTGACCCATCAACTTTAGGTCATTTATTAGGCCATTTATTATCCTTATCTAGATCAAATTACGTAAGTTAACTAATAAGTTATTGAAAAACCAAAAAATGCAATTATATATTGTCCAAATTTATAGGAAATGTAAAAAATATCCAACATTCTACCCCTTGGACAATATTAATTGCGTTATTGACTCAAATTTAAAATAGTTTAAAAACTCGGTTAAGCTACGTGACTATATTAGTCGACTAGGTTTAATGGAACACCCCCTCACCGCAGAGTACGTACCGGGACGCCCGTAGATCATTCCGATACATATCCTATGATAAAGGAGCGCTACGTGCAATCACTACAATACTTCACATGGCATCTTAACAATTGAATAATAAAAACAGTAATTGTAAATCACAAGATTTTTAAAACCAAACTCTTCCTCTTTTCTTTACTCAAATCAACAGT
>JANZXR010000170.1:30108618-30138265 GCA_027575705.1 Erythroxylum echinodendron | reverse complement strand
ACACACACACACACACACACACACACACACACACACACACACACACACACACACACACACACACACACACAGATATAGTAATGTGTGAATTATATGTGTGTATTGCATGACTAAAGAAGCACAAATTGGTCTTCAACATCTAGACATTACAGGGTCATCAAGGCAATAACTTATCTAGAGCATCCTGTGAGTTAATCTAGATGTTTTCTCACTATAACTGAATTATTTTTGATTAAATTTTAGATATTGAATTGTTATTTATATGATTGTGATAATTTCAGACTTTGATGGTCCAAGGAGTTCAATATTTGAGATTGTATTGGAAGTGATTTCTAATTATTCATGAATATGGAAAATGTGTACTTAATTGAATGTTGAATGCTGAACTCAGATCTGAAGAATGTGAAAATGATTGTGTATATTGAATGAAAGTGTTGATAACATATTATGTGAATTGATGCATTCCATCACATTATTATACATAATCAGATAAAAGAGTTGTGACCGGAGTGACCAGTGTAAAAAATAGCTTAAACCTCAGAAATTTGCACAAAGAGCCACAAGCTCAGTTATTAATGAGCCCGATATCTATAATAAGTATGGGACAGATGAGCTTAGTATCTACAATGGATACAGGACAATAAATAGATGCTCGGTCATAATAAAGAAAAATGAAAGTTAAGTCACATATGCATTTACATATATAACTTTACATATATTGTGTGAATGATTGCGAAGAATTACTGAATTGTGTTGATATAGTGATATGCAAACGTGTACATATTGATGATATGAATAATTGAGATAAGTGATTGGATTATTTTGAAATGATTATATGAAATGTTTGAAGTTCATGATGTATTATTGAGATATTATGTATATTGTGATCTGGTATTCAATATTGAATGATGTGATACATCTGCTAAACTATGATATACTTGTAAATTTGGTTTCATATCTGTGATGCTTATGTTTTGACTTGAGTGAGCACGTCTATAATGATTCACTCACTGAGTTCACAAACTCATCAAAATTGCAACATTGATTTTTAGGTAGAAGGGAGACCTAGCTTCTAATACATTTTAGTAGAAGTCTAGTACTACCAATTTTTGAAATAAGAATGGCTTAAAGGTTTGGTCAGCTGATAGTTGAGGAGTTTAGTAGATTGTGTTTATTTACTTTTCTCATTTCATGTAGAACATTTTGTTAAAGAGCAGTAAACTTTTAGATGTTTTTGGTAATGTAAATATATGGATTATAAAGTGTAGTGCTACAATGTAAGTTATGTTTGTGAATGAAATGGGAAAAGTTGATATGTTGGCAAATGAAATGGGAAAAGTTGATCTTTTGAATACTTGTGTTATGTGTGATGCCATAATAAGTTAACGTAATTGCTCTAACATGCTATTTTTATAGGCTATGTTCTTGAATGTCCTCTGGATGTTCGAACATATGCTCTATGGTAGTGGTGTGTTACATTTTTTGTATCAGAGAATGGTTTGACATCCTCAGGGACATATAAGAACATATAGATATGATATATACTCATATAGTGATCACCCTTATTAGTTGTTGTAGGTTATCCACTATAGGAGATCGAGTCACAGAATTAACTGACTTTGAGTCCATAGGAGCCAGTAGAGAGTCTCCAGTACCTCAGTTTGAACAAGCTTCTCCAGGAATTCTTGAGAGGAGAGAGAGAAGTTATGATAAACTTAGGAAGTAGGGGCTGTAGACTTTATGGAAGTATAGACCCTGCGGACGCATAACATTGGTTAGAAAGAACAAAGAGGGTGTTTGATCAGATGGACTGCAAGTCTGATAAAAGGTTTGACTACGTTGTCTTACTATTGCAAGGTCCAGCTTATCAGTGAGGGAAGACTGTTCCTGGTAGTTCTGCTTGACCTTATAGACTGACATGGGAAGACTTCTTGAGGTTTTTGAAAGAGAACTATATGCCAAAGATCTACCTGTATAGGAAGATGAAGGAGTTTTTAGATTTGAAGCAGGGAAGACTTACTGTAGCTGAGTATGAGGTACAGGTTAATGAGTTAATAAGGTATGCTATTACTTTGATTTTGACTAAGGAAGATAAGTGTAGGCAATTTGAGGATGGACTGAATATAGAGATTAGAACAAGGTTGGCCATTACTAATTTGAGTAGCTTTGTTTAACTGCGAGTTGCCTCAATCTGAATTAAACAGTTATTGAAAGATGGATAAGGTGAGTATAAGCAGGAGTTCATAATGAAGAGACATGGTGAGTCTCAAGTTGATTCTGGTAGGAGATTCAGAAAACTAATAGATCATTCTAAAGACAGACTAGAATGAGATAGTCAGAGTTTCAACTGAGAGGCAGTCATGTATAGGTTAGTAGTGGTAGAGGTTAAAGGTTGGTAGTGGTAGAGGTTAAGTATCAGGAGGACAAACACAACAGATACCTAGTTGTGAGCACTGTGGAAAGAAATATGGTGGGGAGTGTTGGAAGATATCGAGAGCTTGCTTTCATTATGGGTCTTTTAAGCATCAAATTAGAGGTTGTCCTGTAACTTTGGGACCACAGTCTAGAGTGAGAGCAGGATCAATGACTGCGATGATTGTCCAGCAAAGTAGAGCTGATGGAGAAGGACAAAGAGGCAGAGATAGAGGTAGAACAAGTTCAGCAGGTACTAGTGTCAGGATTAAGGTACGAAGTAATCAGTCGCAGTCTCAGGTCAGAATCCTTGCTATCACTAAGTAGGAGGCATTGAACTCCCCAGATGTTATCATAGGTGTGTTACATGTCTTTCAATTTGAGGCCTTTTGCATTGTTAGATCTAGGATCTACACATTCATTTATCACACCACATATGGCATCTAAACTGCATTGTGGGATAGAGGTGTTGAAATTTAGCCTAAAGGTGAATAATATAGTAGGTAGTACTGCAGTGATTAGGGAAGTCTGTAAAAGGTGTATTATTCGAGTTGATCAGGCAGAGTTAGAAGCTAACTTGATAGTATTGCTGTTAAAGGAGATAGATCTCATTTTGGGTATAGACTGGCTTACTGCACATAGAGCTATTATGAACTGTTGCATTAAACAAGTCATCCTTAAATCTCCTAATTAACTAAGAGTGATATTTCGAGGTATTAGTCAAATAGCGCCAGCTAGGTTGATTCCTTAATGAGTGCTCTCAAACTGATTCGAAGTGGATGTGAGGTATACTTAGCCTAAACCCTGAATAAACATACAATTTAGAATATTCCTATTGTTAGGGATTTTCTGGATGTGTTCTCTACTGAATTATCAGATGTACCCTCAGATAGGGAGATAAAGTTCACTATTGATTTAGTTTTAGGTACTGCTCCTATATCTATTCCTCTGTATACGATGGCATCTGTGGAACTTAAGGAAGTTAAGATCTAGTTGCAGGATTTGTTGGATAAGAGTTTTATCAGATCTAGTGTGTCATCTTGGGGAGCCCCAGTTTTATTTGTGAAGAAGAAAGACGAAACTTTAAGATTGTGTATTGATTATAGGCACTTGAATCAGGTGAAAGTGAAGAACAAGTATCCTTTATCGAGGATAGATGATTTACTTGATCAATTATAAGGAGCTAAGGTGTTTACTAAATTGGATTTGAGATCAGGTTACTATTATTTGAAGATAGCAGAAGCTGATGAACCAAACAGTGCATTCAGGACAAGATATGGGCACTTTGAGTTTTTGGTGATGCCTTTTGGGTTGACAAATGCTCCAGTAGCTTTTATAACGTTGATGAATAAAGTTTTCTAACCTCATTTAGATCATTTTTTGATTATATTCATAGATGATATTTTGGTGTATTCGAAGAGTAAAGAGGAACATTATGAGCATTTGAGGTTAGTCTTATAGATAATAAGGGAAAAATAATTGTATGTCAAGTTCAGTAAGTGTTAATTTTGGCTCGATGAAGTGATATACTTGGGTCATATAGTATCTGGACAGGGCATACAAGTAGACCTAAAAAAAGTTGAGGCAGTGATGAAGTGGGAAGCTTCGAGAAATATCTTTGAAATCCAGAGTATTCTTAGATTAGCAGGTTATTACAGAAGGCTTATTGAGGGGTTTTCTTTGATCTCATGCCCTTTGAAAAATATAAGGAAGAATGTACCATTCAGATGGACTGATGAATGCCAAAGGAGCTTTAAGGAATTAAAACACCGATTAACTACAGCATTGGTATTAGCCATTCCATCTGGATCTAGAGGATATGTAGTATATAGTGATGCTTCATACCAAGGGCCAGTATGTGTTTTGGTGCAATATGGCAAAGTGATTGTATATGCATTGAGAAAGTTAAGGCCTGATGAGTTTAACTATCTAGTTCATGACTTAGAACTTGCTGCAGTGGTGTTTACTTTGAAGATTTGTAGACATTATCTGTATGGTGAAACATTTGAGATATTTATAGATCATAGACGTTTAATATCATAATCATATCAATAACAGTTTTATATCTAAAAGTTAATAAAAAATAATTCACTCATAGTGAGAAAACATCTAGCTTAACTCATAGTACGCTCCAGATAAGCTATTACCTATGTCTAGATGTTGACGACCAATTTGTGCTTTTTTAGTCATGCAGTACACACATATAGTTCACACATTACTAAGTTGATCATTCATATGAATAGTCAATCATACATATATACATATGTTATGTTTAATGTATGCTCAATTGACCTTTTCAGGTATGTAACTATTCACAAATTTTGTAATGATATCTAGCCACTCTCAAACTTCCTGCATTAGCTCTCACCTTTTGTTTCTGCTTTGTTATCGCCCAAATGACCAACTACTCATACTGCTTCCACCTCTGCTTCCTTTCTCTGCTCTTTCTTTCTTCTATCTTCTCAGCCAAAACTCTTTTCTACTACTCTGCCTCTCTTTCTATTCTTTTTGTTCTAGTTGACTCTCCCCTCTCAGTTTAGCCTCTCTTTTCTTCATTGTTCCTTTTCTATTTATAGTACGATTCAAGTTTAGGGTTGTAGGGTTGTTGAACTGTCAAGCATTCACGTGTTAGAGTGCAAAGGAGTAGTCATAGGGGTGACTATGCTTGTCAACCTCGTGAGGGATGGTCACCATCGTGACTAAAATGTCACAGTGGTGACACCTTAATCACCACGTTTTTAACACAAAATTCACAAAACATTCCCTTCGACCTTCATGCAACATTGATGACCATTTTCACTCAATTCAATCAAATTTGGATTAAAAGCACAAGAATTTGTAACCAAAATCAAGATATGAATGCGAGAAAAATAAATAGAAATTATAGACAACAACTACAAAGTCGTGAGCATCCTTGAACAAGTTCAACCAATAGAAACTACACTCGAATACTCATGCTTCCATCTTATTCACTCTATAATGCCTATATAAGTTGATTCATGACAATTTATTATTATATCTAACATCTCTTCTTACGAAACACATTTTCTAGTTAATCCATTAACATATGTTCTATAAATTATTGGTTTATCCCACAAGTAATGAGTACACTCATATAAGAATATTTTTCATTGTTTATAAGACAAATTAGTAAGAAGGATACCACCTGTAATGTAATTTGCTATATCAGCTTATTATGGTACCACAAGGTGATTTAGCAACATCAAGGTTTCATCGAGGAATCGTTCTTTGATGTCATCACTTTGCTATAATTCCCCTCCTTCAGTATATGATAAGTGGTAAACTACCATGTTTTTCACTTCCTTCCTATCTCTAATCTCGATATCAAACTCTTGTATGAGAAGTACCAATCAGATAAGTCTTAGTTTAGTATCCTTTTTAGCGAAAAGATACCTCAAGTTTATATGATCAGTAAAAATGATCGCTTTGGATCCTCAGAGGTAGAACTGAAAATTGTCACATACGAACACCACTACTAGTAGCTCTTTCTCAATCATAATGTAATTTAGTTAGCCCCTGTTATTGTCTTACTTGCATAATACACAATGTGCAACCTTTTTTCCTTTCATTTTCCCAACATATAACCCACAACTTAGTCGCTAGCATCACATATGTCTTTAAACAGTAATGACCAACCTGGTGACATTAAGATTGGTGTTGAATTATATTCCTTCTTTAACTTGTTAAAAGTAGTTAAACAATTATCATCAAATATAAAAGGAAAATCTTGTAATATTCGATTATCAGAACATGCTTAGCGTTAGAATCCTAAATCAATCATTGCATATACATGCATAACATTAGCATTCATATACTAATTGTATTTTATACACATTACAAAGATAGTATATGCACTCAATTGACTCATTCTAGGTATGAAAGATTTTAAATAATTATGATGTGATTGCATGATTGTGTGTTGATTGAATTTTGTTTTGGGATGGATTAAAATGAGTGAATTGGGAATTTATTGTTACAATTGAGTGGTTGATGAGGAGATATGTGCATTTAGTCTTGGAAAAATGTTAAAGGACAAGACAAAATGATACATCGGAGTTTAGGTTGATTGGGCCACCAAGAAATGATGACAAGTGGCAGTAATAATAGTGTGATAGATGACTTGAATTAATGAGTGACAACTGGTGGTCTAGGCGAATGACACATGGCCAAATGATTAAGTGACAAATGGCCTTGTTATGGAATGACAATTGGTGGTTGAAGTGTGAGACATATAGGTTGAATCTTAGCATGAGAAGTGTCATGATAAGTGGCCACTCCACCACCACACATTTACACCCACGGTTTCCACACATGAAAGACTATCTTTCTTTTGTTTTTGGTCACATGCCCTCTTCTTCTTCTTCTTCTCACCACTGAAACCCATGCACAACCCTTCCAACCTTGATATTTTGCTAAAATTTTGTACTTTTCCACTCCAAACTCTTGTTTTCTTCATCTTGTGATAGAAACCCTTTTCTATTCCATCTTGTTCTTAGAGTATACCTTGTCCTTGCATATTTGGAGGGATATTTAGCTTGAAAATTGAGGAGTTTTTAAGCTAAACAAGTAGGTACCATGTTGTTCTTTATGGTTTGCTTTAATAGTAAGATTTCGGTGATTGTTTAAAGGTGGATTAGTTGTGATAATGGCGTTTAAAGTGTGCTAGAATATGTTAGCTGTAGTGTGTCCACTGTTTAGGCATCTGTATTTTATCTATATCTTGATCTGTTGATATCCAAATATGATTATTTTTAATTTTTATTAAACTAGAGACATATTGCTACAATTTTCATGGAGGAGCCGAATTTGAATTCTATTTGTAAGGGTTTCGAAATTTGGCTTGAAGTTGAGTACTGGGTGCTGTTGCGGTGTGCGAATTATATGTAGTATTTTGAGTATAACTTGCACAATATTGAACCATACTGCATGAAATTGATTTCGTTAGAAACTTAAGACATATATTAACCTTTTTTATAAGAATTTATTGCCTAAATACCTCATTTTCTATGTCAAAAGGCCATACAAAACTGACTTGAAAATCTTTCTTGAGAAAAAACTGGAAAAAATGAAATTCAAGGAAGTGGATAGTGAACTTTCGGTTCACTCAGCCCATGATTTTAAGATAGGCCTTGGAGTGAAAAACATGTTGTTTTGTGTAATTATGGTATTAACTAAGGAAAAGTTACATTTCTTTGGTGCATTAGGACTTGATTAAGGCATAAAATGAATTTATTTTGATGTTAAATCAATTGGTGAAGTGTTTGACAAGTTTATGATGGTAATGTGATAACTTAAGGAATGAATTATTTGATATTAATGTTTCTAAACTTTGGAATTTATGAGAGTTAAAAGAATGAAGGTGTTCTTAGGAATGCAATTGTGATCCAACGGGTATGAGTGATGTATTAGGAATGAATGAATGAGAATTTGAAAAAATGTGTGATTGTATAATGCTAGAAAATGATTAGTGAATGTATGATTGATGAATCCTAATTGCATCCTAGTCATGTCCAAGCTATGATGGATGAATGGCTAAGCTATATGATTTAAGGATACATACCTGGGAAGATCAATTGACCATACATTAAACATGAAAAATACATATTTGTGCATGATTGAATACTTATTTGATTGATCAACTTTGCAATGTGAATTGTATGATTTTAGATGCTCAAGTCGAACGCCACCATTCAGACATTATCGGACTATCCAGGCAATAGCATAATTAGAGCGTATTGTGAGTCAACCTAGATGGTTTCACTAGGATTGATTTTATTTTATTTTAATTCTCATTTATCGAATTGATAATGACTTGATTATGATGATTCCAGACATTAATAATCCAAAGAGTTTGATATTTGGAAATGTATTGGAAGTGTTCTGTTTGCATTTGAGTTCTGACTGATTTTTGAATCCTTAATGAAAGTTGAATGCTGGGCTGAGGTTTGATGAATATGAGATTCTGTCTGTGCATTATAAGTAAATGTTTTTTTAGCATATTATGTGATTTGATGCATTTCATAAAATACATTCTCAAATAAAGACGCTGTGATCAGAGTAGTCAGGCTGAAAGAGCTTTCAGCTCAGAATTTTGCACATAAAGTTTTGCTCCATGATTTCTATATCTGACTGAGCCCAATGGGTTAGTATCTGTATCTGTATCTAAAAGGTGCTCGATCACAACAAATAATAACAAATATAGAGTCTCATATGCATCTGCATTTGTATATTTATGATTATGACTTATATGATTATGAAACCTTTTTTGAAATTGTGATGATAGAGTGATAAGCCGTTATAATGCGATTGATTGGGTTATATAAGTTCTGAAAAATGTATGTGAAATGTGTGACATTCGTTATGTCTTATTAAGATGGATAATGTTATGAAATTAGTTGGTTGTGTGATATTTGTGTATTTGACTACAGTGAGATCATCAATAATGGTTCACTCATTGAGTTCACAAAACTCATCAAAAATTGTAACGTGGCATTTCAGGTACAAGACAGGAGACCTAGTTCCTAAGATTTTCTAGAGGAACATTTTGGATTAAGATATGGATCAAAGGTTTGTCAGCTAACATCAAAGGAGTTGTAGATTGTATTATATAGTTTCTTTGACATGTAGAACTTTTGTGTAAAGGATTGTAATCTTTCTTATGTTTGGTAATGTAACTATTGGTTTTAATGACTACAATGTAAACTTTTCTGAATGAATGAAATGAAGAGTTGAGGTTTTTAAGTATTATGTATTCATTATGATGCCATTTAAGAGATTATGTTTGCTATAACATACCATTGTTGTAGGATATGTACTTGAATATCCTCTGGATGTTCGGGTATATACTCTATAATAATGGAATGTTACAATTTTGGTATCAGAGCATGGTTTGGCATCCATAAGGACATATAAGGACATTTATACATGATATTGAGTGAGAGATTCAGATATTAATCACGACTATTTTTTTATAGGTCATCTACTCTAGGAGATCAAGTTGGAGAGTCAACTAACATAAAGTCTGTAAGAGCCAATAGGGAGTCTCCTGTACGTGAGTTTTCTCAAATGCCTTCAAGAATTTCGGAGAGGCAAGAAAGAAGATACGATAAACTAAGAAAGAAGGCGGCTGTGTGACTAGGTTCTTATGCTATGAAAAAGTTTTAATATTTTTAACCTCGATAATACTGCAAGCATATAGGTCATTCGCATAGTACCTAAGATATCAATCCCACGAGGAGGGTTAATCTAGTCCTAAAATCTAAGGTTAAACTAAATAGCAACAATTCAAGATAAACAACTAATGCAGAAAATTAATCAATCAAACAATCAATTATGAGAATTAAAATTCAGAAATATAAACAGGATAATAGTTTACACAACCCAATCGAAAATCAACCTAAGAACTACCAATTGAGAGAAAAAGGGGTTTTATCTGACCTTAATGAAACTCTAATTAATTATGTAATTACCAAATTACTCAGTCTAGATGGTCTTAGGGTGGATTACTCTCTCTTGAGTTATAATCTTTATCCCTAATTTATGATCCCTAATTCAAATTATAGAATTGTGATCTCTCTATTCACAATTGACCCAAAACCTAAATTAGTTTTGAAATTTTCTAAAAACCTACCACAAACCTATGCACAATCTCTCACTACACAAATTTAACTGTTTGATTCAATTCTTTACCTATCAAATTACCTAACTCACGTTAGCGCAATTTGATGATATTCACTTGGTTCACCCTCTCAATTTGTTATCGAATTATTAAAAATAGAAATTAAATCAAAATAATTCAATAAAAACACAATAAATTGAATTTCGTTAATATCAAAGACAAAAATCCCAAAGGTGAGTATGGACAAAAACTTAACATTCAACACAACCTATTCTTAATAGCTATCTCAACTTTATACATCAATAAAATTGAAATAACCAAAAAATACGTTAGGAATGGAATAGTAGAGGCAGCGGCTGTAGGAAACCTCCTATTCTGGGAAGTACTTTATGTTATACTCCTTCTCCGTGTCTTTTTTCCTTCATCCCCTTATTCAATCTCTCGATAAACTCTATAGGTTCAGAATTTGGATAATGCAAAAGGCTCTTCCCAAAGCTGATTCATCTGTCCCTTAATGTTGTATTTATACTTGGGAAGACCTAGGGTTGATTTAAGGTCGATACGGCTTGAAAAGTCTTGCAAAACTCGAGTTTTTGTATTAGACCGACGCAGAGCACAATCGTGGCCCTGCCTGTTATAATCGTGGCTAGCGCCTAACCCTCTCTGTCATAATCATGGCCCAAAAGTGAACGATCATGGCATGGAATGGACCTCTCTATCATAATCGTGGCCTAAAGTGCACAATCGTGGCCTGGGTCCTGCCAACTAGTCTCTTTCTGTCACGATCGTGGCCTAATGTGTCATGATCGTGGGTCATGGTTTTGGCCTGAAACTCTTCGAAACTTCTCCGTTCTTTGCCGTTTATCTTGAAACACATCAAGGGACCTCAAAAATATAATATTTAAGCTTAAAGACTCATACTAAACTATAAAAAAAACACTTAAACACATAAACTAACACAATTAAAACATAAATACACACTAAACACTCAAATTAACATTAAATACTTAACAAATGAAATCCCAAACCATCATGCAACTCACAACTATCAACGTCTCCACATTTAAATGTTTGATTGTCTTCAAGCAAACAAAACAACAAACACACAACACACAATGTAATAACGAGGCAATGGCTTCGACTTCATGAAACCAATTTAATCTTAATCACAATCATATAAGTTATATCTAATTATTAATATGAAAAATCTATGTCTAGGGGCTTTGAACTAAATATACAATTTAATCGAGATCTAAGTGTTAATATATTTACCCTTTTCAATTGCACACACACATTAATAATTCTTTGGTCCTTCAGACTCTATAACTATTCCTAAGTATATTTTTATGAAAAGTCAAGCTTATTATAACTCCGGTAGGTTTTATTAAGGAAACACTTTTTTTATTTTCAAACATAGGCTTAGTCTTTTATGTGGAGGCAACCATTGGTAATGAATGTTGATCCAGTTACTCAACTAAGTCATAATTTTATTAAACAGCTTGGTTGAAATGCCATTATAGCTTTTTGACAATAAGGCACACATTTGTGATACGTGTCGATCCGGTCACTCAGCTATATCATGTTTTCAACTAGCTACTAGCTCTATTCATAAAACGAAGGTCAGTGGAATAGTGATTTATTTAATAAAAAATACTTTTTTTGTTTATTAACTACCTTGTTAATTAAGCTACTCATTTCCATGAAAAATACTAGTTAGCTACTTAAGTTAAAAGGACTCAAATTATGAACGAATGTAATAACCTATAGGGTGCTAAATTTACACTAAATGCTAATTAAGTTGAATATTTATCCAAAGACTCCTATTTCACTAATTTTGTGAGCTAATGATTATTTAGAACCTAATAGACTATGTTCAAAATTAAATAAATTTCACTCCATTTAAGCCATTGACACATTCATATAGTTCCCAAAATGAAACCTAATAATTGTCATAATGCAAAATCACATTCAAAAGAAAAACATTTAACCCTTCCCCATTCTTGAACAATATATTGTCCTCAATGAGTGAAGGGAACACAAGCGCATAAAAGATAAGAAAGATAGAAATTAAAATAGATAGAAAATAAAATAAAATAACAAAACAATTAGAACTAAAGGCTAAATTGAAAAAGAAAAATAAATGAGTTAGACACAAATCCTCTGGAGATTGAGATGGTGATAGTGTCGGAGGCAGCAATTGAACGCCCTGAGAGTTAACATAAATTACTAATGTTTTATTGAAAATAATTCTAACTACATCTAGCACTTGCAATAAACTTCTAAACTTGCTAGTTTATAGTCCTTAGCTTGACCTTGCATCCAGGACAACGTCCTTAATTATTTAGAGACAAGGAATCAGTTCCTCATCTTTGGAAATTGCTCCTCCAAAATAACGTTTGCACAAATGCCATTGACCTTAAAAGTCTCCTTGTTAGCGTTTTTCAATTTGAGAGCTCCATGATCAAAAACTTGAATGACCGTGAATGGTCCACTCCATCTAGACGTTAACTTCCTTGGAAATATCCTCCATTTTGAGTTATATAGCATAATAGTGTCTCCTACTTTGAAGTCCTTTTGTTTGAGATGAGCATCATGCCATTTCTTCAACTTTTCCTTGTAGAGTTTGGCATTTTCATAAGTATTCAAATGAAACTCTTCAAGTTCATCCAGTTGTAGAAGTCTCTTTTCTCCATCTTGTTTCCAATCAAAATTTCATGCTTTAATCGCCCAGTATGCGTTGATGTTCTAATTCGCCCAAAAATTGACATGCTTTCTTATAAACAAGCCTACATGGAGTTGTTCCAATGGGTGTTTTAAAAGTTATCCTATAGGCCCATAAGGCATCATCTAACTTTGTTGCCCAATCCTTTCAAGAGTTGTTCACTGTCTTTTCCAGAATTTGTTTCAGTTCCTAGTTAACAACTTCCACTTGGCCACTAGTCTGTGGATGGCGAGGTGTAGCAACTCAGTAGTGCACTCTATATCTTTTTAAGAGGGCATCAAGAGATTTGTTCCGAAAATGTGCACCTCCATCACTTGTTATTGTATATGGCACTCCAAATTGGTTAAATAGCCTTTTGATGAACTTCTGTACTACCTTCTCATCATTGGTTGAAGAAGCTACTACTTTGGCCCAATGTGAAACATAATCAACCCCACTAAAATATACATGTTCCCCATTGAAGATGGGAACGGACCAATAAAATCGATGCCCCATACATCGAAGATTTCTACTTCTTGAATGTTGGATAAAGGCATTTCATCCCTCTTGAAAATGTTACCTATTCTATGGCATCAATCACATTGTGCCACGTAGGTCTACGCATTCTTAAACAACTGTAGCCAGTAAAATCCACTCTCAAGTATCGAAGTTGCCGTTTTGTTGGCTCCATAATGCCCAGCATATTGACCTTCATGACATTGCTTTAGGACATCTAACATTTCCTCATCTAGATCACAACGTCAAATTAACCTATATGCATAAGCTCTATAGAGGGTTGGCTCATCCCATATATATCGGTTACAATCATGCAAGAACATATTCCTTTATTAGTAAATGAGATCTGACGGAAGTTTACCCTTGGCAACATAATTGGCAATATCTGCAAACTATGGTGTAATCAAGCTCTCGACTAGCATCAGAGTTTCATCGGGGAAATTTTTGTTAATGTCTTTGCTAGCATTCCCCTCCTTTAAGTCTAGATAAGTGGTCTGTAACTACATTTTCTACTCCCTTTTTATCTGTCACCTCTATATCAAATTCTTACAAAAGTAACACCCATTGAATGAGCCTAGGTTTAGCATATTTCTTATTGAAAACGTATTTGAGGTCGTATGGTCAATGAATACAATTATCTTTCCACCTAAAAGATATTGTTGAAATTTATCACACACGTACACTACTGCGAGTAGTTCCTTTTTTGTAGTAGTATAACTCAGCTGGGGTCAAGAGTCTTACTGATATAGTAAATCGTATGCAGTTTCTTATCTTTTCTTTGGCCTGCGTCACACTTAAGTTCCAATGGAAATGTCTAGTTTGGTGGTGATAAAATTGGTGTTCATATTAATGCCTAATTTAAGATGTTGAATGCAGACATAAACTTATCATCAAACATGAAGGACACATCCTTGACTAGAAGGTTTGTCAAAGGTCTTGCAATTTGTGAAAAATCTTTGATGAATCCTTTTACATTGCTTGATGGTGAGATTTTCTCTATTACCTCTGTCTTTGTTCTATCAACTTTGAATCCTTGATTAGAGATGTTATGTCCTAGAACTATTCCTTCTTGTGCCATAAAATGGCATTTCTCCTAATTCAGCACCAAATGTGATTCTTCACATCTTCAAAGAAGTCTATCTAAATTAGTTAAACACATACGACAAAAATCTCCAAAGATTGAGAAATCATCCATGAACACCTCCATTATGCCTTCTATCATGTCAGTAAAGATCGACATCATGCATCTCTGAAATATGGCTGGGGCATTGCAAAGTTCAAAAGGCATCTATTTGTACGCGAAGGTGCCATAGGGGCAAGTGAATGTGGTTTTCTCCTGATCATCAGGGTATATGAAAATCTGGTTATAGACTGAGTATCCATCTAAGAAATAATAAAATGAATGGTCGACTACCCTTTCTATCATTTGGTCTATAAATGGAAGAGGAAAGTGATCTTTCTTAGTCACTGAGTTGAGTTTGTGATAATATATGCATACTCTCCATCCTGTGATTGTTCTTGTTGAAATTACTTCTCTACTATCACTCTCTATCGCCGTCATTCCTCCCTTTTTAGGTATGCATTGTACTGGGCTGACCCATGCACTATTAGAGATGGGATAAATTATCCCTGTATCTAGGATTTTTATGATCTCTTTCTTTACCACCTCCTTCATGTTAGGGATTAGTTTTTGTTGATGCTCCCTCATCATTCTACATCCTTCCTCTAAGTTTATTCGGTGCATGCAGACATTCAGCCTTTTCCTCGAATGTCAGCAATCTGCCATCTAATGGCTTTCATCCATTTATTAATAACTTCTACAACCTTACTTTCTTATTTTTCTTTTAATTGGTTGGAAATTATTATTGGTAGCATTTTACCTTCACCAAGAAACGTATACCTAAGGTGTGTAGGCAAAAGCTTAAGCTCTAATGTCAGAGGTTTCTATGAAGATGGTGGTATGGGTGCTTCAATTTCAACTAATTTATCTTGCTACAATTGAGCGTCTACCTCCTCCACCTCATCATCTCCTTTAGATTCACGATTCTGATATTTAATGTCAGCCTCTGCTTCTAATGACTGCACTTTTACTATGCAACTCTCAACTTATTCTTGCAAAATATTATCCATAATTTCAACTTTCATATATGCACTGCTCGTTATTGGATTCTTTAAAGCTTTATTCATATTAAATTCGACTTGATCTTTACCTATTCAAAGTGTTAATTTCCCTTCGCGAACATCAATCATGGCTTTTCCTGTGTTCATAAATGGTCGACCTAAGATCAGTGGGCAGTTTTTATCTTCTTCAAAATCTAAAACTACAAAATCTACTAGAATAATGAACTTATCCACTCGCATCAGAATGTCTACCACTATTCCAAATAGCCTTTTAATAGATTGATCAACTAATTGAATTAACATTGATGTTGGCTTGACCTCTCCCAATCCCAACTTCTTGAATATTGACAATGGCATAAGATTGATGCTAGCTCCCAAATCACACAAACAGTTTGTAAATTCAAATTCACCAACCACACAAGGTACTTTAAAACTTCCTAAATCTTTCAATTTTGAAGGCATTTGACTGGTAACTATTGACTTGCAAGTGTCGGTTAGAGTTACCGTCTGATTATCTTCCCAAGTATGCTTCTTCGATAATATATCCTTTAGAAATTTTACCCATTTAAGCATGTGTTTTAATGCCTCAATAAAGGAGAGATTAATCTATAGTGTCCTTAACTTCTCAATGAACTTTGCAAATCGTTCATCTAACTTCTTTTGTAGTCGTTGAGGAAAAGGAACCTTGGGTTGATATGCTAGAGGTGCAACATAAGGAGGGTATTCACTTATATCCAATTCTTTCTCCTTTTCTAGATTTTCTCCACTGGATGGACGGGCTCCATCATTATCCTTGTTTGTGGTTCAAGTTCGTTCCCACTTTGAAGTGTAACAACATTTAGTTGATCTTGTGATTTTATTCCTGAAGTGCTAGGAATATTTCCCAAATCTTGCATAAAAAAGGCATTTGACAATTGATTTACTTGGGCTTCTAGATTACAAATTGAGGATGCATGGTTCTTAGTGACTTGCTCAAATTTATCTTCCAGCTTATTTTGTACATTGTCTAAAGTTCCAAGCTTGTCTAAAATTTTATCTAATTTTAATTCCATCAGGCTTATTTTATCTTGCTGGAAGCTCGGTTGTCCTTAAGTCCTGAAATGTTCTTTGTTGTTGTTTGACCAAGAGAAATTAGGGTGGTTCTTCCACCCAGGGTTGTATGTGTTAGAATAAGGATTGTTACCCCTCCTCGTCCATATTGTGCCCCTATATAATTCACTTGCTCCTGACTGTCCACCTTCATCAAATAACAGTCCACGATGTTATGGTCTATCTGTCCACAGTGCTCACACTTCAAATGTGCAGCCTTCACCTGAGTTTAGGATGATGCCTTCATATTGTTCAGTTGTCGTGTCAGGTTGTCGATCTTCACTTGTATCTCTGACATTTGATCAATCGTGACAATTCCCTTCTACTCTTTGAAATAGTAGGTTGCCTTCCTCGCTCATTTGTCCATAAACAACTGTTTCTTACCATCTCCGTAATTAGCTCCTTTACTTCAACAACAATCTTTTGTATCAAGGATCCTCTTAACGTTGCATCAATTGTGCCTCTTGTAGGTGGGTTAACTCCATTGTAGAAGGTTTACAAAAGGAACTTCTTCGGTAGGTTATGGTATGGGAACTTCCTTTATAGATCCTTATTTTTTCCCACGCTTCGTAGATTGATTCCCTGTCACCTTGTTGGAAATTAGCAATTTCCTTAATTATTTTGGTGATCTTGGTCAATGGGAAATACTTGTCCAAAAGGCATGTACATGCTGATCCCATGTTGTGATGTTGGCTAGGCTCAGTGAATGGTACCAAACCTTCGCCCTGTCTCTAAAAGTGAAGGGAAATGGCCTAATTCTAACAGCATCCTCTAGCATCTGATGATAACGAAAGGTATCACATATCTCAAGGAAATTAACAATGTGCGCATTTGGATCCTCATTCACCAATCCATAGAATTGCACATTTTATTGAAGCATATTAAGGAGTGCTAGTTTTATCTCGAACGAGGCCATGTAAACAGGCAACCTAGCCACTCCTTGGTTCACAGCGTTGAACCTCGACCCTATGAAGTCCATCGGGGTCTTTTGTTGTCGACCTTGGTTCACTCCGTGGTCCATGTTCTGTTGGAATTCCTCGACCATTGTAGATTTTCCAATATCTTTGTCTTTTTCTCATCGAGCTTTCCTATAGTTTCATTCTGGTCGAGTAATATCTAAATCTAACGTCTCTGCTATATGAATTAAACCTCTCGTGACTTTTGTGTTCATACAAGAGCACGATTCTAAGATAAAAACTAAAGATCAAAACAAAAATTAAAAACTAGTCTAAACATCTTAAACTATAGAGCTAAACTATCGCCTCCCTGACAATGACGCTAAAAACTTGATCGGGGTCTTATGTTATGAAAAAGTTTTAATATTTTTAACCTCGATAATACTGCAATCAAAGGGGTCGTTTATGTAGTACCTAAGGTATCGATCCCATGAGGAGGGTTAGTCTAGTCCAAAAATCTAAGGCTGAACTAAATAACAACAATTCAAAATAAACAACTAATACAGAAAATTAATAAATCAAAAAATCAATTACTAGAATTATAATTCAGAAATATAAATAGGATAATAGTTTGCATAAACCAATTGAAAATCAACCTATAGACTACCAATTGAGAGAAAGGGGGTTTTATTCGACCTTAATGAAACTCTAATTAATTATGTGATTATCAAATTACAGGGTTTAGACGGTCCAAGGGTGGATTACTCTCTCTCAAATAATAATCTTTAACCCTAATTTATAATCCCTAATTCAAATTATAGAATTGTGATATCTCAATTCACAAATGACCCAAAACCTAAATTAGTTTCAAAATTGTCTAAAAACCTACAGCAAACCTATGCACGATCTCTCGTTATATAAATTTGACAGTTTGATTCATTTCTTTACCTATCAAATTGGGCTACCTAACTCTCGTCAGCCCAATTTGATGATATTCACTTGGTTGACCCTCTCAGTTTGTTATCGAATTATTAAGAACAGAAATTGAATCACAAATAATTCAGCAAAAACAAAATAAATCGAATTTCATTAATATCAAAGACAAAAATCCCAAAGGTAAGTATAGACAAATACTCAACATTCAACATAACCTATTCTCAACAACTATCTCAACTTTATACATCAATAAAATTGAAATAACAGAAAAATACGTCGAGAAGAGAATAGTAGAGGCAGTGACAAGGGGAAATCTCCTATTTTGGGAAGTACTTCGTGTCAAGCTTCTTATTCATGTCTCTCTTCCTTTGTCTCCTTCCTCAACCTCTCGATAAACTCTCTGGGGTTCAGAATTTGGTTGAGAAAAAAGGCTCTTCCCAAAGATGCTTCATCTGTCCCTTAATATTATATTTATACTTGGGAAGCCCTAGGGTTGATTTCGGATCGAAACAGTCCAAAAAGTCTTGCGAAACTTAAGTTTTTAAGTTAGCCTAATATAACACATGATCGTGGCATCCCTCTCTATCATTATCATGGCCCAAAGTGCACGATTGTGGCCTGGGTTCTGTCAGCTAGCCTTTTTCTATCATGATCGTGGCCTTTTATACCACGATCATGGGCCATGTTTTTGGCTCGAAACTCTTCAAAACTTCTTCGTTCTTTGCCATTTTCCCTAAAACACTAACAAACACATCAATCTACCTTAAAAATATAACATTTAAGCTCAAAGACTCATACTAACCTATAAAAAACACTTAAACACATAAACTAACACAATTAACATTAAATACTTAACAAATGGAATCCTAAAACATCATGTAAATCACAACTATCACTGTGGACTTCTACATAAATACAAACCCTGCTGAGGCAAAAGAGTGGTTAGAGAGAACTAAAAGAGTGTTCAATTAGATAGACTATAAGGCAGATGAAAGATTTGATTATGTGTTCTCACTACTACAAGGTCCAGCGTGCCGATATTGGAAGACTAATCCAGGCAGTACTACCAAACCTTGTAGTTTAACTTGGGAAGATTTTCTGAGGGTGTTTTAAGAGAATTATATGCCTAAAATTTATCTGGACAGAAAGATGAAACAATTTCTGGATTTGAAGCAAGGCAGGCTTACAGTGGAAAGTATGAGATAAGATTCAATGAGGTAATGGGGTATGCAATTGCATTGCAAGACAAATGTAAACAGTTTGAGGATGGGTTGAACATAGAAATCAGAATGTGGCTAGCCATTTCTAATTTAGGTAGTTTTACAGAACAATGAACGACCTCGATTGGAATTGAGCAGTTGTTAAAAGATGGTTAAGGAGAGTACAGACAGGAGTCTACAGGGAAGAGGCAGGTTGAATCTCAGGTTGATTCTGGCAGAAGCTTCAGTAAACGCTAAAATAGATCATCTCAATTCTAGACTAGATCGAGACAATCAAGATTTAGACCAAGAGGTGGACTTGTTTAGACTCGTAGAGGTAAAGGATCAGTGTCAAGAGGGCAGTCACAATAGATGCCTGATTGTGAACGTTATTGTAAGAAGCGTAGTGGTGAGTGTTGGAGGTTATCAGGAGCTTGTTTCTGTTGTGGCTCTATAAAGCATTAGATCAGAGATTGTCCTAAGACTTTGGGACCACATTTCAGAATGAGAGGAGGAATAGTGATAGAGACAACTGTACAATAAAATTAAAGAGGTAGAGGTAGAGGTAGAACTCAGTCAGTAGGGCTCAGTGTTAAGACTGAGGTGCAGAGTAACTAGCTGCAATCTCAGGCCAGGGTCTATGCCATTACCAGACAGGAGGCGGAGAACTCCCTAGATGTGGTAGTAAGTATGTTGAATGTTTTTCATTTTGAAGCATTTGCATTGATAGATCTAGTATCTACAAATCCATTCACCGCACCATATTTGGCATCTAGACTGGATTGTAAGAGAGAAATGTTAAATTGTGCTTTAGTGGTGAGTACTCCAGTAGGAAGTAAAATTAGTGAGGTGTGTAAAGGGTGCATAGTTCGGATTGATTAGGCAGAGTTAGAAACTGATTTAATTGTATTGCAGTTAAAGGAAATAGATATTTTTCTAGGCATGGATTGGCTCACTGCTCATCGGGCTGTGATGAACTGTTATACTAAAGAATTAGTTCTTGAATCCCCTAATCAGCTAAAATTAGTGTTTCGAGGAGTTAGTCATGTAGTGTCAGCCCGAATAATTTCATTTATGAGTGCTTTGAGACTGATTTGAGTTGGATGTGAGGCTTATCTGGCCCATGTAGTTAAAACTTGGAATGAACAAACCATTCAGGATATTCCTATTGTTAGGGATTTCCTAGATGTGTTTCTCACAGAATTATTAGGTTTACCCCCAGCAAAGAAGATGGAGTTTACCATTGATCTTGTTCCAGGTACTGCTCCTATTTCAATTCCTCCATATAGGTGGCACCTAAGGAACTGAAGACCTAATTATAGAAGTTGTTAGATAAGGGTTTTATTAGACTCAGTGTGTCACCTTGGGGAGCTCTAATATTGTTTATAAAGAACAAGGATGGAACTCTGAGTTTTTGTATTGATTATCAACAATTGAATAGGGTAACAGTTAAGAATAAGTACCCATTGATGAGGATTGATGATTTCTTGATTAGTTACAGGGAGCTCAGGTGCTCACAAAGTTAGACTTGAGATCGAGATATTATCAGTTGAAAATAGCTTAGACTGACGTACCAAAGAGTGCATTTAGAACAAGATATGGGCACTTTGAGTTTTTGATGATGCCATTTGGATTGACTAATGCCCTAGTAGCTTTTATTTACTTGATGAATAAGGTATTTCAACCTTATTTAGATTTCTTTATGATTGTGTTTATTGATGATATTTTGGCGTATTCGAAGTGTAGAGAGGAACATATAGAACATCTGAGACTGGTTCTATAGATAACGAGGGAGAAACAGTTATATGTCAAGTTCAGTAAGTGTGAATTTTATCTTGATCAAGTAGTATCCTTGGGTCATATTGTGTTTGGACAAGGTATATAGGTAGACCTGAAGAAAATAGAAGCAGTGATGAAGTGGGAATCTCTAAGAAATGTGACTGAGATTCAGAGTTTTCTTGGATTAGCTGGTTATTATAGAAGGTTTATTAAGGGGTTTTCGCTGATCTCATCCCTTTTGACAAAGCTTATAAGAAAGAATATGCCTTTTAGATGGAATGATGATCGTTAGAGAAGTCTTGAGGAGCTAAAGCATTAGTTAACTATATCACTGGTATTAGTTATTCCATCTAGATCTAGAGAATATGTTGTGTACAGTGATACTTCACACCAGGGTTTAGGATGTGTACTGATTCAATATGGCAGGGTAATAGCATATGCATCGAGACAGTTGAGGTCCCACGAGTTTAATTATCCAGTACATGATTTAGAGCTTATTATGGTAGTATTCTTATTTGTATAGAGAAACTTTTCATGTATTTACTGATCATAAGAGTTTGAAATATTTGCTGAGCAGAAAGAATTGAATATAAGACAAAGGAGATGGATATAATTGTTGAAAGATTATAATCGTATAATTGAATACCATCCTAGTAAAGCTAATGTGGTAGCTGATCAATTGAGTAAAAAATTCAATAGTAGTGTGGCTAAGTATAGTTATCGAGGTTGCCTAACCTAGTTCAGTTAAGAGCATTGAATGTTGAGTTAAATATGGGGCAGAATGAAGTGTTGATAGCTACGTTGAAACTAAGAACTATGTTATATGACAGAATTAGAAAGGCTCAAGGAAAAGATCCCGAGTTAGTGAAGGTAATTGAGAAGTCATCTAGATTCTGAACTTGAAATGAGAGATGAGAAATTATAGTTAAAACAGACGTTGTGTGTACCCAATGTTAAGGATCTGAGGAAGGAGATTCTGGAGGAAGAACATGTAGTAGCTTATGCTATACATTTTGGTACTACCAAGATGTATAACACGTTGAAGTAACATTTTTGGTGGCCAGGGATGAAAAATAAGTGGCTGAATATGTGGCTAAGCTTTTGACTTGCTAACAGATAAAAGCTAAGCATCAGGCTCCGATTGGTAAGTTAGTGTTGGGACCCCGCCCTTGCGAGTCACATGTCCGACGTCCTAAGTGACATCTGGACGTGCATCCCACAAAGGTGGCATGCCCATACCAACCAATCCTTAAAAATAACTCACTTAACCTATTTTCGAACATATTTGTGGGAAAAATCAAAGTGGAATTTCAATTTGACCTCTTCAGAACATTTTGTTCCCCCTTCGTCTTTAGTCTTTAATGACACCAAAATCATTCGATTTGGTTCTGTCCTCAATCACATTGAACCTTTTTCTATTAGGGCAACTAGTATAACATTCGTTATAGGTATTGGATCAAGATCCTTATCAGCTCGTTTGAGAGAGGACTTATAGTTCTATAAGTTTCTTTAAGACCTTATGAACAAATTCTATCGTCTAAAGGGATCAAAGATGGCCTAGACGATACAAAATGAAAAGTATACAGAATAAGCAAAAAGTAGAAGAAGCAAAAAGTAGAAGAAGTAAAAAGTAGAAGAAGCAAAAAGTAGAAGAAGTAGAAAGTAGAAGAAGTAGAAAGTAGAAGAAGCAAAAAGTAGAACCAAAAAGTAGAAGAAGCAAAAAGTAGAAGGAGAAGAAAGTAGAAGAAGTAGAAAGTAGAAGAAGAAAAAAGTAGAAGAGGCAAAAAGTAGAAGAAAAAAGGTGGAAGAAGCAAAAAGTAGAAGCAAAAAGGTGGAAGAAGCAAAAGTAGAAGAAGCAAAAAGTAGAAGAAGCAAAAAGTAGAAGAAGCAAAAAGTAGAAGAAGCCAAAAGGTAGAATAAGTAAAAGTAGAAGAAGCAAAAAGTAGAAGAAGCAGTAAAAAGTATTAAAAAAAGTAGAAGATTCAGATGGCCAACTTAAGACGATATAACGTCATCACAGACACAAACTCTCATTATTCATCATAGCTGTCATGTACATACCTCCTACGCAACATCACCACTTATAATGATCATATCTCTCAACTCAAATGTCAAATATTTCATACTATATATCATTGGAAAGCTAGAAAAATAATCTACAATTTTCAAGAAGGTAGCTTCATCCAATTTAGCCTAAATCAATACAGTATTTCCCCCAAAGCTAGAATGCAAATTCTTACCCTTATGGAAAACTTTAAAAAAATGCAATGAACAAAAATTGACATACCATCCGTAAAACACAAACATACTTCATTAACATCAAAATATAAAAGTTTTTACAAAGCTTTAGTGGGCATTTTCAGCCACAATACATCAATATCTCAAAATGTCCGAAATACAAAAGGATACACGAACAGTAATTTGCTCAAAATGCAACTAAAGCCTTGTGGTTACAAATCTAGCTTAAATACAAAAGATGCAGTGATGCCTCGATTCTCTTTCACTCAATCTCATTTTCTTCACCTAAATATGGGGCGAAAAGGGGGGTGAGCTTAAAAGCTCGTAGGTAACAAGTTTATAATGAATAACAAGAAAAGCCATTTAAAATGTTCATTGTCATAAAAAAATTCTTATTAAATCATAAAACGCATGGTTCTTAAATTTTCAACCAAATTCACAATAAAACAATTTATGTATGCAACAATCTTATTAATATATCATGAACACATAAACACATCAAAATAGTTTGGGTAGGTCCAAAACAGAATGTACTACACATTTCTCATAAGGGTCCCATGTAACCGTGAACAAAGCGTACTATCGCATTCCCACAAAATGGTTTTGCGTAGCCGTGAACTTATGGGAGTCCATGAAGGAGCTCCATGCTACTAGTGGGTAGGCGGGAGAAGCCTTTAGTCAAAGTGCACTTGACATACTTAAGGGACCAAACCAAACCCATATAACATGCATTTCATAACTTATAAACATGTTGCCCAATTGGCACATTTTCAAAACATGTCTTTCATGAACATAAAATATTTCATATGCACTTACATCATCTTTCTCACAATTAATTAACCAATAAAAATCATTTTATTTTCTTAACTAAAATAAAACATAATGGCTCGTTATCCCATTATAAACATGAAACCTACTTTGAAAACTTTGTTTAGGAAATGGATTAAGGATGTCTTTCCCCTCGCTCCCTTGGCCTCTCTTGATCCCCTCCTTGATTTCCTTCATAAAAGACATAATTCCCATTCAATAGGATTTCAAATTTGAGAAACCATAAAGCACATTCACTAAAATTGATTCTAGAATACTTAAACACATACATTCCATAAGCTTTATGAACCGAAAACCCTTCTAAAAATCTAAAAGATTAAAATTGCTCTTACCTTGAATTCACAGAAAAATGAGATTTTTGGCTCTAAAGAAAGCTCTTCCCTTCCTCTTTCTTTTTCCCTACTTGAATAACCTCAAAATCTCTCTTGAAGATTAAGAAAGATGAAACCTAACTTGCTTCTTCTTTCTTTTCTCTCATGAACGACTCTTTCTCACTTCTCTCTCCTTATTTCGTTTCTCTCTTCTTTCTTTCCCTAAATTTTTGTTTTTGCTTCTTCTAATAACCAAGACAACAATTCCTTTTCCTATTCTACCCTTAATGAATGCTAAAAGTCTATTTTACCCTTCCTTATAAGCTTTGGTTCTTTTAACCTTAGGTGACATGCCAAAAATGCCCTCAATTCATTCTTAATGCATTATTTTCACTAACTAGTGAAATAAAATCATACTAATATTTTATAATTAAACTTCCAAAAATAATTCTATCATGACCCCAAAATTATTCTAAGGAAAAAATTCAAATTCCATGCTTATTCTATAAACTATTATGCTTAATTCAACGAAAAATTTCGGGGGCTAACAATTACAGTCCTTGCTTATTTTAGAGTGGAAATGGTAGAGAATCACGATGGATTTTCTTATCGATTTATCGAGGACTCCAAGGTAACATGATGCCATTTGGGTAATTACTAATAGATTGACCAAGTCAACTCATTTCTTACCAGTGAGAGAGAATAACTCACTAGATCAGTTAGCTTAGAGATATGTGAATGAAGTAATGAGATTATATAGGGTTCCAGTGTCCATTATATCAGACAAGGATCCCAGATTTACCTTGAGATTTTGGAGTAGCTTACAGACAGCTTTGAGTATAAAACTGAATTTCAGTACTGCATTTCATCCTCATATATATGTCCAAAGTGAGAGGACGATTAATACTGTTGAGGATAAGCTTAGAGCTTATGTTTTGGAGTTTTAAGGAGCATGAAATCAGTATTTAGCTTTGACTAAATTTGCCTATAATAATCAATATCACAATAGTATCAGTATGGCTCCATATGAGGTGTTGTATAGCAGAAAGTATCACTTGCCTTTATATTGGGATGAAGATGGTCTAAGAATTTTTGAATGCCCTGAATTAATTCAGGATACTATTGACAAGGTGAAATTAATCCGTAGTAGAATTAAAATAGCACAAGATAGACAGAAGAGCTATGTGGATTAACGCAGGAGAGATATAGAGTATCAAGTAGGAGATAGAGTATTTCTGAGAGTATCATCTTAGCAACGTGTGCTGAGATTCTGTAAGAAGAGTAAGTTAAGCTCGAGGTACATTAGTTCATATGAGATAATAGAGAGAGTTGGACCATTGGCCTAAAAATTAGGACTACCTACTAAAATGACTCAAATACACAATTTATTTCATGTGAGTATGCTCAGGAGATATTGATCTGATCCGACACGTGTTACTATCTCAGGAAGTTGAAATTGCGTAATCTGAATCGGTAAAGAAATTGGCTATCAAAGTAAACAGTTGAGAAACCGAGTGATTCTATTGGTAAAAGTCCTTTGGAAGAATCATTTGATAGAAAAGGCTACGTAGGAAATTGAAGAGAATATAAGGGGAATTATACCCTAGTTATTTGATCAATTAGGTAAGAATTTCGAGGACTAAATTTCTTAAGGGGGAGAATTATAATATATGGTTTTCGGAACATACTTAGGGTTAGAACTCTAGATCAAGCATTGAATATACATGCATAACATTAGCATTTATACACGAATTGTATTTTGAACACATTACAAAGATAGTATATGCACTCAATTGACTCATTCCGGGGTATGAAAGATTTTAAATAATTATAAAGTGATTGTATGATTGTATGTTGATTGAATTTTGTTTTGGGAAGGATTAAAATTAGTGAATTGGGAATTTATCATTACAATTGAGTGGTTGATGAGGTGATGTACGCATCTAGTCTAGGAAAAATATTAAAGGACAAGACAAAACAATACATGAGAATTTAGGTTGATTGGGCCTATGAAATGATGACATGTGGCAGTAATAATAGTGTGATAGATGGCTTAAATCAATGAGTGACAAATGGTGGTATAGGTGAATGACACATGACCTAGTGATTTAGTGACAAATCACCTAGTTATGTAATAACAATTGGTATTTAAAGTGTGAGACATATGGCTTGAATCTTAGCATGAGAAGTGTCATGACAAGTGGCCACTCCTTCTCCACACACCTACACCCCCGATTTCCACACATGAAAGACCATCTATCTTTAGTTTTTGGTCACATGCTCTCTTCTTTTTCTTCTCACCATCGACACCCATACACAATCTTTCAAACCTTGATATTTTGCTAAAATTCAGCACTTTTTCACTCCATACTCTTGTTTTCTTCATCTTGTGATAAAAACCCTTTTCTATTCCATCTTATTCTTGGAGTATACCTTGTCCTTGCATATTTGGAGGGATCGTTAGCTTGAATATTGAGGAGGTTTTGAGCTAAACAAGTAACAAGTTGTTCTTTATGGTTTGTTTTAATATTAAGATTTTGGTGATTGTTTAAGGGTGGATTAGTTATGATAATAGTGTTTAAAGTGTGCTGGAATATGTTAACTGTAGTGTTTCCACTGAACAGGCATGTGTATTTTAGCCATATCTTGATTTCTCGATATCTAAATGGGATGATTTTTAATTTAGATTAAACTAGAACATATGGCTACAATTTGTATGAAGGAACCGAATTTGAATTCTATTTTTAAGGATTTAGAATTTTGACTTGAAGTTGAGTACTGGGTGTTGTCACAGTGTGAGAACAATCTGTAGTATTTTTGGTATAACTTTCATAATACTTAACAAACCTGTATGAACTTGATGTTGTTAGAAACTTAATACATATAGTAATATTTATTTAGAAGAATGTATTGCCTAATTACCTCATTTTCTAAGTCAAAATGGCTACGTAAAATTGACCTGAAAATCTGTCTTAAGAAAAAACTGGAAAAAACGAAATTGAAGGAAGTGGATGGTGAATTTTCGGTTCACTCATCCCATAATTGTGGGATAGGCCTTGAAGTGAAAAACATGTTGTTTTGTGTAATTATGGTATTAAATAGGGATAAGTTACATATCTTTGGTGTATTAGGACTTAAATAAGGCATAAAATGAATTTAGTTTGATGTTAAATCAATTGGTTAAGTGTTTGACAAGTTTAGGTTAGTAATTGATGTGATAAATTAAGGGATGGATTGTTTGATATTAATGTATCTAAACTTTGGAATTTATGATAGTTAAAGGAATGAAGGTGTTCTTAGGACTGCAATTGTAATCCAAAGGGTATGAGTGATGTATTAGGAATGAATGGATGAGAATTTGGAAATATGTATGAATGTATAATGCTAGAAAATGATTAGTGAATGTATGATTGATGAATCCTAATTGAAACCTAGTAATTTCTAAGCTATAGTGGATGAATGGTTAAGATATGTTATTTAAGGATACATACCCGGGAAGGTCAATTGAGCATGCATTGAACATGACATATATATATATTTGTGCATAATTGAATATTTATTTGATTGATTGACCTTGTAATGCTAATTGTATGATTTTAGATGCTCAAATCGAATGCCATCATTCGACATTGCCAAACCATCCAAGAAATAGGATAAATTGGAGTGCACTGATAGGATTGAATTATCTTATATTTTCTTATGTATTTCCATGTGATTTTAATCCTATTTTCAAGATAAAATGGTTAATTTGTATTCAAGTTGTGTTGATTGCTAGGTTGGATATGTTGATATATATTTGAGACAAAAAAGACAAGATTCTAAAGCAAATTGGAGCGAAAATGTTTAACAAGGAAAACAACCCAACACCAAAATGACATCAGCAAAGGAGCAAAATGTTAGCGTCAAATGCCAACGCTAGCGTCAAATGCCAATGCTAGCGTTGCTTGTATTTAACGCATAGCATTTAATGCATATGTTAAAGCTAGCATGAAATGCATGCGTTTAACGCATGCAAAAGGGTAAAATGCAAGAGATGAACAGCAGTGAGGGGGACCAAAAACAAGCAACTTAAATCATCCCATAAAGCTACAGTGAGAGGAAAGCTGCGAGGGAGAAAACATGGAGTGGCAATAGAGAGAAAACAGTAGTGTGGATGGTAGCGTAAAAAGAGGAGATATGAATAGTACCATGGGCAACAAACTTTCATTTTCAAATCAGTACACAATGGCGTTAGAAATAGAAGAGGGCTGAAGTTTGTGCGAGAGAGGTAGAGCATTTAGGGGTGTTCTGTTAGGGAATTTTTGTAAGGACTACAGCTTTTTCTTCGGAGACTCATGGAAAGCTAAACATCTCGACACTAGTTTGGAGGTGGCATCGATGTCGATGACTCGAGTTAAGCATTTTTTATTATTTTTTAATTTCTTTCTCTTATTAAAATTGATTATGTTATCTTATGTTTATTAGATTGGATATTGAATGATGATGATTTTAATGCTCTACTGAATCATTTTTCATGAAAACCATTGCTAGAATAAAATGAAATACGTAATTGTTATATTTCCGATTCATGTGTAGCAACTAATGGTTCCGAATCATTAGAGATAACATAAGATAGGTTAAATAAGCTGAGCTTGTGTGATTGTTGCCTAGATTAGTCTATTTTTTTTTATTCATAATGTTGTTCTCTAGATAAACTTAGAGAGCTTATTCTAGGTTTCCCTATAGCTAGGGTTATTTTACAAGCACTTTGTGATTAACTAGGATCTAAGGAAAATTGAGATTAAAAGAGTTTATTTTTATTGTACGACCGATAATTGCTAAGAGAGAAGAAAGAACAACAAATCAATGAATTAGGGTTAATTACGTTAAGATGAGATTGAACCAAAAAATTGGATCCCTATCGAAATCCCCAATTTTACCAATTTTTGCATGTTTTCTTTAATTTGTTTTTATTAGTTTAGTTTCATTTTATTTTCTTCTAT
>JANZXR010000170.1:30077168-30097312 GCA_027575705.1 Erythroxylum echinodendron | reverse complement strand
CCACCCTCGCGGGGCACGGATCCGGGTATCACTGTCGATATCGGGTTCGGGTTTTGCGAGAATGGGGTGTTACATTAAGTTTTGTCCATTTTGGGCTTCGTAGGTTTGGTAGGTCTGGGTTTGGTTGTAGGATGAATATGCTTCCTAATTAAAGGATAATTCATTTTAAACATTTTCTTATAGTCAACAACTTCAGGATAGGATGAGGATGAATATATGGTTTGTATAACTGGAAAAGTTGTAATATAAGCTCCATAAACAATCTTAAATTATTCTGTTTGCATGTCGGTTTCCATTATTTGAAGTACTTTTTTATTTTTTGTTTGTGAAATCAAGTCCAAATTACTGTGTTTCAATATATCTTCTAAGATCAACATCAAGTTGTGATATCTAATTTTTCAAAGATTTGTATAGTTTTTAGATCTGATAAGAGAATGTTTCTACTTATTTTTGAATAGTTTGAGTCTGTTGGTTAAGCCTATTAAGCTTAGTATCAATGCGGTGAAGAACTTTGTTTTAGGCCATATTATTGTCAATGTGCTAGTTGAGTACTTCATTTGTAAGATTAGGAACAAGGACATCATGAGAGGTTATTCATGTAGAACAAACATAAGTGTTAGAGATAACGCTTTATGCATCAACTGCGCATCTCTCCAAAGGAGGAAATTAATTCTCATACGATCTCATCATCATACAAGGAATTGGTACTGTAGTAGTAACATGAATGGGAGAAAGAACAAGCAGAGGTCTACTGGGAATTGGTTTTTAAGCAACAAATGTTCATTTCCAACAACTTTGAGTAGCTTTTAAAGAGTCTTAAGTTTATGTTATGGCATTTTAAGCACAACCCAAGGTCTTAAATCTAGATTGTGGTCATCATTTTTAAATGAAGGTCTTGGGAAGGATGACAACGATGAATGTCTTTGAGTTGTCTTCTTTTACTTTGAGATTTTGTCTTCCTTTTTTGAACACAGACTTCATCTTTACTGTCTGTGTCATCATAGTTGAGTGTTAAACAAATTTCACAATCTGAATCACACATGGATGGAACCATATCCTATATGAAATGTCCACAATGATGATTGATGTACACATGCCATCTATGAGGTTTAACATAATAGATTGGAGGTCCATTTTTGCCTTCTTGTATGATAGCACTGGTTAAAGCATTAAAATGGGTATTAGATGTGCTTGAGAATCCAGATTGGTCTTTATTGGGCCTGGTGTATATGGATTTAACATATCCATCTCTTAGTGTCCTAAGAATAAAAGGAAGAGTTGTGTGGACAGAATGCTCGTGATGAACATAAAACACATTTTAATAGTTAGTGTTCTATTCTGTTGGCATTGGCTTTTCAAGTTCCATTAGTGGCAATTGTTTCGAGATCTAAATGATAGTATTCTGATCATAACGTCGATCTACTATCATATACAGAGCATGAAATGTAGAATTTAAAAAATTAAGATCTACAACATGATTCTGTAAACGACAGATCACTTGGTGGTGCAAAGTAGCCATAATTATTGTGGGGTCTTGTTCTTCTCTAGTGATTTGAATTTGGACTAAGAGTCTTTCAAATAAAGTGGGATCATCCAACTTGATATTAAAATTAGGGGATATAGTGAGATGACATGTCCATTATTGAGAGTTGTCAACAAAGTACTAACCAATGCATTTTGGTAAGTCGTGTCGATAGTGTCAAGAAGAGAGATCCTAACAGTGGCTGGAATTCCTTTTTGTCCATGGAGAGTAAGAACAAGTCTAATGGTCCAACATGAATATAGGTATGATTTTGGTCCCTCCAAAGAGAGATGAGTTCCTTTGAAATTTCCAATTTGACATATTATTCTATTGTTGTTGTCTTTAAACCTCACTGTTCTAAACAAAACTTTGGATGATCTCTTTTACTTTCAGATGATTTGTAGTAAGAATGGTTTGAATACTTTTGGTCCAAGAACAATTACAAGAATATAAACTGTATGGGCTTAACAAGGATAAAGAACTATCATGGATACGACTTTCTTCGACTTTCTTCAGGGGGATGAGTAATTTCTACTAGATTTTATGTTTTATTGGAAATAGTAAGTTTGACATGGCAAGAAGATTTGCTATTGAAAAAGTTGAAGAAAGATAAATAGGATCACTAAGTAAAGAGTCACTCATGGCATATGTAAAGATCTCCTATCAAGAATAATGTGGTCACATTCAATAACACTTATGGTTTTGATACCATCCAGCAACCCTTGGTCAAAGGGTAGACTGGGATAGTAGAAACCAAAGGTATGTGGCATTGTTAGACCAGAAGAATCGAGAAAGGCTCTCGTCATAACTCCTAGGCTCGTAGAATATTTCACCGATAAGCCTTAAGAAAGTTGCATCATAGGTTTCCAGCCTATATACCAGTCAAGTGGTTTACAAAATAGATTTCCATAAGAGATCAAAGATAAACAAATATTGATTCACTGCGACAAAAAGGGCTTTAGGAAACAGCATATTTGTAACAGTTTAAAAAATCTATTACTAAAAAGTAATATAACGCACCACTTTTTAAAGTGTCGTCTTTACTAATATAAAAAGGCAACGATAATAATAATTTGTTGCTATATATAAGAAAAGAAAAAAAGTTAAAAATATGTTGGAAAAAAGTCTTATATATGCAACATTTATAATTGTTGCTATAGTTTCAGTCACCTATTTATTAAAGGGTATTTACTAATATTATATATTTATTTATATAGCTATTTGCTAATATATTTAAATATAAAATTTTTTATTTACTAATGAGTATTCAGAATATGTCTAGGAAAATTAAATTACCAACTAATTTCTATTTTGTAAAATTAAAATACTTAAGTCGATATTATAAGATAAAAGCAAGATATGGAGGTGGATAGGTAGGGAGACTAGAGACTCTGAACCTTCTTCTTTGCCTTCGCTAGCGTGTGCACTGTGATTCCTGATGTCATTGGGTATTGAGTTATGCAGATTACCGACTCTTGTAACCCTAAGTTTATGGCCAATCTTTGCCGAATCGCCTGCCCTGAATATCTATCAAATCAGGTTTGAGCTTTATTTATTGCTTAAACGATGTTAATTTATTCAAAATGACATCATTTTACAAAAAAATTTAGGTTTTGGATTTGGCAATTCAAGCCCCAAGTGTGACTTGAAGTTTGAATTTTTTATTTGTTTAAAAGTCTGAACTTGACTCAAATTTTGATTAATTCGATACAAGTCGAGTTAGCTAGGGCAGACTAGTCTGAACTATAGTGTTTTTGTCATCTTTAAACAAATATTAATATTTAAAATAAATATTAATATTTGAAATAATATTTATCTTATATTATATTTTAGGGATAAAAATAGTTCTAGAGGCAATAGTTCACAACAGTTTTATTTTTTAAAAAGTTAAAGATAGATTGGTAAGAATGAATGAAAAGAATCTAACATTTGGAGTCCATCAAATGAAAGGCAAATAAAAATGACATCGTTACAAGAGTCATTTAGACAATAAGAAACGACGTCGTTACAAGTCCAACGGTGGCAGCTCGGAATTGTTAGCGATTTTCGTTATTACTTTTCAAGTTGGGGGGAGAAACACCTCTGAAATTATTCCCCAAGCCCCCTCCCCCATGATTCTCCACTTCCTAGATGCAGAGGGATTTCAAATCCCATATTTTCCATATTTATGTACATATTTTTGTTATGGATTCAGATCAAGGCAAGCTTTTTATTACCGGGATTTCATGGGAGACGTCTAAGGATAAACTCAAAAACCACTTCTCCCAGTACGGCGACGTTCTTTAAGTTGTGGTCATGAGAGACAAGACCACTGACAGACCTAGAGGTTTTGGCTTTTTTGTATTTTCAGATCCTTCTATAATCGGTAGGGTTTTTCAAGATAAGCATAATATTGATGGTAGAACGATGAGGGAAAGATTCCATTTTTGCTCGTTTTTTAGGTTTTATTGGTGGGTTTTTGTTTTCAGGTGTTGGTGTACATAAGGGTATTAATAGATTTGTTGATCTTTTTGGTAATGGTTTCTGTGTTTGAGGGAATCTTGTATTTTTTTCTTCTTTTTGAACTGTGGGTTCTCTCTTGTTTGTCATTCTATTAGCAGTTTATTAGTTTCGCCTCCGTGTTGTTTTTCGTTCATTTCAAATGGAAGTTAAGCTGGAAATGAGGGACTCAACTTGTTTTTGTTGCTGCGTAGTTTGTGTTCTTGAGTTTTGACATTTATTCGATTGCTTTCCTTTTATTAAATTTTCATTAGCTGTAGTGAATTTAAGGTTTTTGGGATTTTTATATATTGAATCCTCTGTCTTGTAAGCATTGGTAGTGGTTCTTTTTTTATTGTTTATTATCTCTTTGTCTCAACACTAATGTTGGATTCAAGTTTCCATTCTATGGAATGATGGTCTACTAGAGTGGTTTAATTATCCTTTCGTGCTTATTACTGGGATGATAATGATTCATTTGTCGATGCTGTTAGATATTACTGGTTAAGGATGCCTTGATGATATTTTGGGGCTCTTTCTTTATTGTATTTCTTTATTTCTAACTTTGCAGCTTAATTTACTCTTATCATGCTTATTTGTCACATTCTAGCCGTTATGATTGATTTGTGATGATCTCTTATGGCATTCTTTGAAAGTTTTTGATAATTTATCGTGGAGTTGATTTTGATCGCATTCTTAATTTTTCACTGGAGCGTTCTGAGATGAATTCAATGGATAAATGAAAATAACTGACATGTTTGTTAGTTTCATCAGTTGTCCATTTCTTTATCTGAATTAGTTTTTAGTATATTTTGGATGTGATATAGATATGTTGACAAAAGATTGATGGACTCAATAAAATTATCGACACTTCTATATTTTCATTCCAACATTGGTTTCTCAAAACTACTTTAGATATTTTAACTAGTGAGTTTAGAAACTTAACATCATGTTACTGTAGGATATTTATGATTATAGTTATTACCTTTGGAATTCACTACGAAATTGTAAAGCATGTGTTTGCTTAAAATAATGAAAAATATCAATAAATGTTAATGTGGTCATTTGGATCAAATAGAGTTATACTTGGCCATCAATTCATACTTATTGTTAAGACCAGTAATATCTGTACTTGATTTTTAGTGTCTGTTGTTACTTATCGTGTTTACTAAAGTTATCATCTTTTCTATTGTAAGTTCTTGTTATGCTATTATACACACATCGATGTATTTTTATGATAGTGAAACTAATTTTATTTGTTTTTAGAGTTCTCACAAATTTTTCGTCATACCTTAATGTAGATATTTTAGCCCGTAAAACCTTCATATTCTTGTTTTCACTATGAATGATTGCTTTTAATTTTTAATTGTTTGTATTGTTCTTTTCCTCTGTAGTTCCATTTTTTTCTTTTAATTAGGTGCTACATGGACTTTAAGTGGTTTAGATAGTTGATTTGCAACTGGGGGCATAACGTGACCTGCAATCTTGTTATTCATGCAAATGTGATAATAACCTGGAACAAATTGCAGCTAAAAGTAGCATTGTTGACATACATGAAGTTACCAGAATCATATCTTTGGAATCTCTCAAGTGAGATGATTGCGGTTTTTCGATATATGTAAGTTTTAATATTTAACTTTGATATTTTGTAAGCACACGGGTCTTTAGGTAGTTTCTAAGGTGTCGATTCTACAAGGAGGGTTAATCTAATCTTAAAATCTAAGGTCAACACAATTTGCAATAATTCAAATGTAACAAAATCAAAGCAACAAATTAATTCAATCACGCAATTCAAATCTAAGAATTAATTATAAAAATATCATCAAAATAGTGGTTGCAAAATCCAATCAAGAATTAACTTAAAGAACTACCAATTAAGAGAGAGGCATATTTTATCTATCTTCAATGCTAACTAAACCAATTATGAACTATTGGGTTATTGGTTTAAGACAGTTCTAAGGTTGGTTATTTTCTCTCGAGTTATAACCATTAACCTTACTTGATAAACCTTAATTAGATTATGGGAATTGTAATCTCTCGATTCAAAATCTATCCAAAACTTAATTAGATATAAAGTTATCTAAAAAACTATCAGGAACTTATGCAAGATCTCTCTTCGCATAATTTACTGATTTGATTTAATTCTCATTCTATTAAATTATCTAACTTTTTTTAGCTTAATTTAATAATTTTTCACTCGGTTTACCCTCTGAATTTATCACCGAATTATGCAAGTGCAGAAATTAAATCATAAATAATCTAGTAAACACACAAACAATCAAATTTCATTAAATCAAAGATAAAACAACCCGAAAGTATAGACATCCTCTACATTCATACAATCTTATCATCAACAGATATCCTAATTCTATACAATAATAAAATTGAAACTAAACCAAAAAATAAGATCAGAATGGATGACGAAGGTAGCAACGACTGGAAACCTTCTGTTCCGGGAAGTACTTTGTGAAGGTTTCTTCTCCACGTCTCTCTTCCTTCTTCTCTTTCTCAATCTCTCGATGAACTCTATTTAGTGTTTTGAAATTGTGGCTGATGCAAAAGCCCTCCCTCATCTCCTTTGTCTTGTTCTTTATATACCTTTTATATTCTGGGCAGCTCTAGGATTTTTTCGAGGTCGAAAGGGTCCGAAAAATATCTAGAAACTTGACTTTTTACTTGTTTGCGCATCTGCCTGATGTAGGTCACGATCATGGCCTTGCATGCCACAATCGTGGGCCAAATCTGGGCCTTCTGTAATGATCATGGCAATCAAGCCATAATCATAGGCTACGTCATGGGCTACCCATATGCCACGATCGTGGGTTGACTCCAATGCTTCTGTCATCATGGCCAATTATACCATAATCGTAGGTTGTTGTTTCGGCCCTAGTATCTCTGAAACTTCTTTGTTCTTCGATATTGACCTTAAAACATTAACAAACACATCAAGGTACCTCAAAGACATAAAAATTAAGCTCAATGACTTGACTAACCCATAAAAACACTTAAACACAATTAAATAACAAATTAACACAATTTTACCCCCAAACACATACTAAACAATTAAGTTAGCACTTAAATATATAACAAACTAAGCCCTAAAATATGATGCAATTTACACTTATCATGAGACAATCTGAATTGTTTAGGTGAAGCATATTCTTCAGCTTTTTTTGATTTTCTCGTCTCTAATTTCAAAAGTCAAATCTCCACATCTATTGTGTTTTATCTATGGAATTTTTGTGAATTCCAATTTGATGTTATTCTTTTTACTAGATGTTGAAGTCAAGGTTGGGTAGCCTCTTAAGGTGAAACTTGACGAAGATTTCCTAAATTAATTATGATTTCATACAATTTCTTGAACTAGTTGTAAGTTGATCCCTATTGGTTTCCCATTTTCCTCGGGTACTGTTGATTGCAAAACCAACTCACTAGTTTTACGCTCAAAACTGCAAGTATATAGGGTGTAACTTGTAGTAAAGAACAGATATCGATTCCTTAGAGACTGTGTTTAGACACTACTTAATTCGGGCCTTTTCATTTGAGAACCAATTTTAATTAATATAAACTGAAAAATTAAAATAAATCAAACAACTAATAATGAACAAACAATAAAGCAGAAGTGTAGAAACTTGGAATTCAAGATTTAACAATTAGAGATCACTTTTTCCCTATCTTATCTCCCTCCTACCTTGTTAATTGAATTTGCCTCATCTAAGATGTCCTAATGTATTAACTACCCTCTCTCAAGGTGTAATTAATTGTTCCTAGCCAAACTAAATGGAAATGATTAAGCAATCTCTCAATCTACAAGATCTGTCCACCAATTCAACTAGTTATAAAGTTATCCTATGGATAATCAACTAATTAGCTGAGATCTCTCTTTAACTAATTAATTAACTTGATGAATGTAGGTCTATAGAGTGTCAATTCTCATTGTACCGTACTACACAATTTACCTAACTCAATTTCTCAATATATTGCAAGGTATAAGCTCAACATTCATCAAAAGCATCATTCATTCAAACCAACTAAGTAGGAGTTCAATAAGTAGTTCAAAATTAATATCTACAAATAACTCAGCCACTCATAATGTCATTAACATCTCCAATAACCAGAAAATCCAATATAAAGATTCTAGAATAGAAAAAATGAAATAAGAACTAGATGAAGCAAGCTCCTCCTCTTCTTTGCCTAAATCTGGAAAATTTGGAATTGGCGTATTCTTTGCCCAATTTGGAATGGAAATTGATTCTCTACCTCTCTCTAGGCTCTAAATCTATTTTTTAGTTCAAGGAGGCAAGTTCTCATGAGACCCTCTTCGGCCCTAGAGATTGTGCCTTTATAGAGTCACAAGAACCTAAAAATAAGTGAAATCCGCTTGTCTCTTCGAGTTGGGGATCCCACGATCATGAGAATTAGCATGAATCCCATGATCATGGGTTCTTGTCTTACAACTCCTCCATTTCTCTTCTCCACCCTTGGTCCCTAGCTCAATCACAAAGGTGGCTACCCTCCATTCCTACATCAAAGTATCAATTCTTACCCTAAATCATCATCAAACATAAAAGAACAACCATGAAGATTAAACTAAACAAAAATATGCAAAACAAGTCCTAAAACATAACAATAACAACCTATTATGTAAGAAACACATGCCAAATACTTAGAAAAACACACACTAATGCACTACTATCAACTTCCCCATACTTAAATCTTTATTTATCCTCAAGCAAAATCAAATACAACTAATCAATTCAATCACTTCATTTTCATAAAGATCAAAACAAGCAATCCCCCAAAGTTTAGTCAACTCAAATGTCAAGCTATTGCACATATCATGACTACTTTTAATTAGCCTACATAAGCAAACTCAACTTATGGCACCATCATTTAAAGATAAGTATAAACAAAAAATGAATCTTCTTCATAATTTCAGTAATGCCTCTCAAGTGTTTGATGGTTAGTGTTTCACTCAAGCTCCCTACAGGAAACTACATTACCATAGGCTTGATAATACACCAATTCTCCTCTACAATGATTACATGCATAAATAGATCAAGAGGACTTGCTTTGGGTTGTAAAGTGGTAAGGGATAAGATGAGTCAAACGAGGTAAAGGGTTTAATACAAGCATTCATAAAGTAATAAGTGAACAAAGGGATAACAAAACATATTTCTGAGATACACAAATGTAAATATACTACTACTCCGCACTTATTGATGATACTAAAATATTCTTCCTTTTTTCTTTTTTTCAACAATTGAAGAAACAATGAACAAAATAGCAACTAAATGCAATGCGATCCAAGAGTATAAGTATCACTCAACTTATCTACAAATAAATGTAGTAAAAATTTCAAACTAATGTATCACATAATACTCTATTAATCTTGTGAATGGCTAAGCTAATGGGTTTCAAGTTTTAAAATGTGAGGTGTTTTCAAGAAATAAAGGGGTCAAGGATCAACAGGGGTAGCAAGGGATAATAAAAGGTAGGTCACTTAAGTCAAAGGTTAACACAAAAAGGGCCTTATTCATCTCTATTAAGCATGCATCCAGTAGACTCAAATCGATTCAAAGCAAGTTCTGAAGGTAATAACCTAAGGGAGCACCACTCAAACAAAGAAATAAAATGACTATAGATGGAGTCATATAGGCTCAATCCTCACATTGGCTCAAATGAAAATTCATCATGCGTCTCTACACTACCTCATTACTCAAGTGTCTAATTCTGAGTAAGCTTATGCAACTAACTACTTTTCATCACTCAATATGGTTCACTTTCTACTTAAGTAGCCTAATTTGAGTTCAAGCATGCATTCAATCTCATTTCAACTAGCATGATAGAATCTTATGGCAAAATAAATCAAAATGATTCAAGTATGGTTCCATTGCTAACACAAAACAACATAAAACAACAACCTAATATGCCTAAAATATGCATCCTAATTAACAAAGTGCAAACAGTGACTAATACAAACTAAAACAATACAATTGACAAAGCAAATGTCACCTCCCTACACTTGGACAATACATTGTCCTCATTGTGACAAGACAACCACAGAAGAAAACTAAAACACAAAGCACAACATCAAATAAACAAGTAAGTAAAACAACTAACAAGGTAAATAAAACAACGTAAAAAGTAAAGGGTTAGAAAGCTTCATAGAGATTGTGGTGGCAAAGGCGTAGGGGAAGAGGTTAGCATATTTTGGAGAGAGAGAGAGAGAGAGAGAGAGAGAAAGAGAACTTACCAAATCCTTGGATTTTTGAGTGGTAACATGAAATAAGTGTTAAAGGAGTGAATAATGATAGAAAAAGTGGAGAAAACATCAAGATTTGGGAGAAAGATAAAGGATTTGTGAGGTTTGGGTAAGTGGGTGTCGATTTTAGAGTGAGAGAATGTGAGAAGATGAAGAAAGAAGAAAGAATAAGGGGTTTTAAAAATTCTTCAAGCTGGGAATCCCATAACCATGGAATCCCTGTGTTTCTCATGATTGTGGGTTAAGGCTCTAGAAAGTTTCTGAAGAGCCTTCTCACATTCATGGGAAACAGACCCATTCCTACAATCTTGGGCACTGTACAAACACCCAATCTTGATTTTCCAACTTTTTAGCCCTCTTCTAAGCTTAATATGCATTCCCAACATTCAAGCAACCTGTAAAAACATTAAAATCACCTAAACAACAAGAAATTTGAGGAGAAAACAAGTTAAAAACTCAGCAAAACCCCAAGTAAACACCAAGAAATCATAGCAAACTAAAATCAAACTTAATCAAAACCAAACAAATCAAACAAAGAAGTAAATAAAGACAAGCACAAGAAGGGTAAACATGCTAAGTTAAGGTCATTAGCTTGATCATTCCACATGAATTCGTGAAAGGGTGGAAGAAAGGAAAGAGATGAATTCCTTTTCTTGTGAGTACGTCCCTCTATAGTATGGCTTGCATTTATACCCATTGACCTTGAATGCTTCTCTTGTCATTTTCCAACTCCAAAGCTCTATGGGGAAGCAATTGAAGGATCTTGAAGGGCCCACTTCATTTTAATTTCAGCTTTTCGGGAAATAATCGAAGTCGTGAATTGAATAAAAGCACCAAGTCCCCACTGTTAAACTCCTTTTTAATGTTAGACTCATGCCACTTTTTTTATCTTTCTTTGTACAACTTAGCATTTTCATAAGCTTCAAATGGAAACTTTTCCAATTCATCAAGTTTTAACAATCTCTTCTCAACCGTAAGCTTCTAACCTATATTCAACTTTCGAATTACCCAATAGACTTTATTCTCCAACTCCAAGGGTAAATGACAAGCCTTGCCATACTCAAGTTTATATAGAGTAGTACTTATTGGTGTCTTGAAGGCTGTCCTATATGACCAAAGTGTATTGTCTAACTTCAAAGCCTAATCTTTCCTTGAAGTACTCACTACCTTCTCTAAAATCTTCTTCAACTCTTTATTCACCACCTCCACTTGGCTACTGGTTTGGGGGTGGCAAGGGGTCGCCACTCAATAATGCATATAATATATTTTCAAAAGAGCTTTAAAAGGTTTGTTGCAAATGACTCCCTCCATCACTGATTATCGCTCTAGGCACTCCAAATCTAGTGAAAATCTTCCTGATAAATCTTTGCACGACCTTGCCATCATTGGTTGGAGTAGCTACAGCTTCAACCCACTTCGAAACATAATCAACTCTAGCTAGTATGTATGTGTTACCTAAGGAGGATGGGAATGGTCCTATAAAATCCAAGCCCCACATATCAAATATTTCCACTTTTATGATGTTCGAAAGCGACATCTCATCCCGCTTTGATATGTTGCCCACTCTCTAGCATCTATCATCACATTGTAGCACAAAGTTTTGGGCATCCTTGAATAAACTTGGCCAATAAAACCAATATTCCAAGATACGAGCCACCGTCTTGTTCACTCTATAGTGTCCTGCATACACTGAACTATAACATTGAGTAAAAACATCAGGCTTTTCATCTTCAGGGGCACATTGTTAACACAAGTTTCATATAACACAGGTTCATCCCAAATATAATAAGAATACTGGAATAAGAAACGCTTCCTTTATTGATATGAGAGATTAGAAGGAAGAATACCACCTGCGAGGTAGTTTGCAATATCTGCAAACCAAAGACGAAGAGGATTTTCTACCATCATTAAAGCCTCATCAGGAAAGCTCTCCTCGATTTCCTCTTCTTCTTTATGGTGCCCTCCTTCAAGTTGTGATAGGTGGTTTGCTACAACATTTTTGCTCCCTTCTTATCTTTAATCTCAATGTTGAATTCTTGAAGCAGAAGCACCCACTGGATGAGTCGATCTTTGGCATCCTTCTTAACAAAGAGATATTTTAAAGTCGCATGATCTATAAAACAATAACTTGTGAGCCCAAAAGATAAGAATTAAATTTCTCACATACAAATACCACTGCAAGTAATTCCTTCTCAGTAGTGGTGTAGTTCAATTGTGCTCCTATCAAGGTCTTGCTTGCGTAGTAGATGGCAGCATCCTCTTCTCCTTCCACTGGCCAACTATATAACCAATAGCATGGGCGCTTGCATCGCACATAATCTTGAAAGGAAGAGACCAATCTGACGACGTCAAAATGGGTACTATTGTACGTGCCTTCTTTAACTTGTTAAAAGAATCCAAACAATCATCATTAAATACAAAAGGCACATCTTTAGCTAATAAATAAGTCAAGGGTCTAGCAATAAGAGAAAAATCCTTGATGAATCATTTGTAGAACCATGCATGACTAAGAAAAGCTCGGATGCCTTTGATGTTGATAAGAAGTGGTAGCTTTTTAATCACTTCAGTCTTAGCTCGATCTACCCCAATCCCTCTGTGTGAGATTTTATGACCTAATACAATTCCCTCTTAGACCATGAAATGACACTTCTCCCAGTTCAAGACTAGATAAGACTCCTCGTATCTTTGAAGCACTTTGTCTAAATTAAACAAGCAATGATCAAAAGAATCTCCAAAGACAGAGAAGTCATTCATAAATACCTCCATGTGGAAATCATTTACGTCTAAAAAAATGGTCATCATGCGCCTTTGGAATGTGGCAGGTGAATTGCATAAACCAAAAGGCATCCTCCCATAAGCAAAAGTCCCATAAGGACGAGTGAAAGTGGTCTTCTCTTGATCCTGTGGTTATATAAACACCTTATTGTGCTCTGAGTATCTATTAAGAAAACAGTAAAATGCATAGCCAACCACCCTCTCAATCATTTGGTCTACAAAAGATAAAGGGAAATGATCTTTCTTGGTGGCCAAATTGAGCTTCCGATAATCAATACACACTCTCCAACCTGTGATGGTCTTGGTAGAAATCTTTTAACCTTTTTCATTTTCCATCATTATCATGCTTCCCTTTTTAGGCACACACTATACTAGACTCACCTACTCACTATCTGAAATGGAGTAAATGATCCCTGCATCTAAAAGCTTCACTACCTCCTTCTTCATAGCCTCTTGCATTTTTGGATTTAACCTTCTCTATCTCTCCCTCATTGTTTTACATCCTTCTTTTAGGTTAACCCTATGAATCACCACATTAGGGCTAATCCCCCTAATATCATAAATTTGCCACCCCATGGCTTTCATCCTCTTCTTATTGGTCTCCACCACTTTCTCTTTTTGCTCACAATCCAATTGGTTGAAGATAATGATAGGTGGGGTATGGTTCTTACCTAAAAAGGTGTATCTCAAGTGGGAAGGTAAGGGTTTAAGCTCTAAAGTGGGGGGCTTAAGAATGGCAGGTGGTGTGGGTGTATCTATTCTCTCTAACTTCTCTATCTCAACTTTCTCACATAATTCCTCTTCTCTCACACTCTCATTCTCGTGCATTTCAATAACTTCATTAACTTCCTCTTCAACATCCTTTACACACTCATCCACAACATCAATTTTCATGCATGTAGTACCATCCATCGGTTTCTTCAAAGATTTAGACATGTTAAATTCAACATGCTCACCACCAATTCTCAATACAAGTTTTCCTTCTTGCACATCAACTAATGCCCTACTAGTATTCATAAAGGGCCTACCCAAAATCAATGGACAATGTCAATCTACTTCAAAGTCTAACACAATAAAATCAACAGGAATGATAAAGTTATCTACTTTTACCAACACATCTTTTACAACTCCAAATAGCCTCTTGGTGAATTGATCCCCAAGTTGAATGAGTATAGATGTTAGCTTGACCTCTCCTAATCCCAATTTCCTGAAAATGGACAAAGGCATCAAGTTAATACTTGCACCTAAATCATATAAGCATTTAGAAAATTCAAAATCACCAACAACACATGGAAAAGTGAAACTCCTTGGATCTTGTAGTTTTGAAGGCATTTTGCTTAAGATGATCGAACCACAATTCTCTGTCAAGGTTACCGTTTGATTATCCTCCCAAGTGCATTTATGTGTGAGTATGTTCTTACGAAACTTCGCATACTTGGTCATGCACTCCAAAACTTCCACCAATGATAAGTTAATCTGAAGCTTCTTCAGTTTCTCCAGAAACTTGGAAAACTGAGTGTCTACAGATGTTTAGGCTTGTAGGGTGATGGTGGTATATATGGCCTCCCGTCTAATTTCTCTTCTTCTATCTCCTTGCCTTTCTCCTTTGTTTGACTATACTTTTCCACACTTGGCTCCTCTAGTTGCTTGCCACTTCGAAGTGTGATGGCCTTGAGTTGTTCCTTTAGGTTAGCTTTAGTGTTGCTTAGTAGCTACCTACATTTATAGAAGACAAAGTAGTAGCAAGTTGTCCTACCTGAACCTCCAAGTTGTGGATGGAGAAGCATGGTTTTTCAAGATTTGGTCAAATTTGGCGGGGTCGCAAGCATCCATTTCTGATTCTCTTCCTTCCTTTTTTGACTTTCCTCTTAGCTTGAGAATTTGGACCCCAATACGTCTATTAACTTTTCCATTTTGCTCTCCAAAGACCCAAGATGATCTTGTTGAAATCCAGGCAGTCCTTGTGATTTTACTTGGCTACTTGTATTGTTAGTACTCTAAGAAAAATTTGGGTGGTTTTTCCACCCCGAATTATAAGTGTTAGAGTATGGATTGTTATCTCGATGTGGTTGTCCCAAGTAATTTACCTGTTCTCTGCTACTAGATCCCAACAATAAGCATTCTGCTGTTCAGTAGTTGTCCTACCTACATAACTCACAGTGGACTTGCATGGCTTTGGCTGTGGATGAAGAAACTCCTTGCATATTGTTCAACTGCTTAGTGAGGACAGTAATCTGAGCTTGCAAGGCTATGATATAATCAATTGGATCATGCCTTTTTGTTCCTTTGTGCCTTACCTACTCCTTTCATTTGACCACATGCAACTATGACTTGCCATCTCCCCTAAAAGATCATGAGTCATCTGAATGGTTTTCCTCATCAACGACCCTCTAGCAGCTGCATCTATTATTCCTCTTGTAGTTTGATTCACACTATTATAGAATGTTTGTAGTAAGAACTCCCTTGGAAGGTTGTGGTGTGGGTAACTTCTTTGCAACTCTTTAAACCTCTCCCAGGCTTCATATAATAACTCCCCATCATTTTGCTGAAAGTTTGTAATTTCCTTGATGATCCATGTGGTCTTTATCAATGGGAAGTGCTTGGCAAGGAAGGCTTGGGCTACTTGATCCCATGTAGTAATCTGAGATGCACTAAGTGAGTTATACCATGCCTTGGCTTGATCTCTCAAAGTGAATGGAAATAATCTAAGCCTCACAGCATCATCATACATCCCTTGGAATCTAAAAGTGTCGCATATCCCCAAAAAGTTTACTAGGTGGGCGTTGGCATCTTCAGTTGATAAACTATATAATTGAACACTGTAGGCCTTGTCGCTCTTTGTGGACTAAATCTGGGCCTTATAAAATCCATCAATGTTCTCTTAGCCCGTTCTTGTTCTCCTTCTTCCGCTATATTTGCTTAAAGATTTTCTTGGCGCTTTGATCTCCTTAACCTCGTCTCTTGTCCTGTAATATTAGAAAATTGTTCTTTAAAAGCTTCTTCGGAGCTTCTTGTGCTCCTTGTGTTCATGTACCTACAAATACACAAGGAAAAGCATCAAACACTCTCAAATCAAAGTTACCCAAACTAAACAATATATATGAAGAGTATATTAGAGTATATTTATATAAATTTATATAAATATAAATCAAAATACAAAATAAACTATTTTAGATAATTACTAGTCAAGAATAGACAATAATGAAATGTGGGAGAGAGAAAAAAGAAGGAGGGTTGTTTGTTTGCTTGGATGGTCAAACATGGGATAGTTCATAGATCTTTAGGCTTTGATTACCAAGGAATATCATTTATAATCACTACCAATCAAACGGATCAAAGAAATAAATAGGATGTTGGATCATGTAATATCCATCTTAATAAGAAATTATTGACATTTATCATTCCTGGGAATATCAAGATACCACTATATCGGGATATCTTATTTGTTTTTCCCGAAAATAGATATCTCCAAAAAGAATTTTAAGTTCAATTTTTTTTGCTCCATTGGGCTTTTACCCATTGCGAAAAATTCCCCACTGCTGCCTCCTGTAGGAGTCTGAACAAACAATCCTAGGTAATGATGCCAAAAACTTGTTGATTGCAAAACCAATTCACTCATTTTAAGCTCAAAACCACAAGTATACGGTGTGTAACTTATAGTAAAGAACAGATATTGATCCCTCAAAGATTGTATTTAGATGCTACTTAATTCAAGCTGCTTTGTTTGGGAATCAGTTTTAATGAATATAAACTGAAAAATTAAACTAAATCAAATAACTAATAATGAACAAATGATAAAGCAAAAGTGCAAAAACTTGAATTTTAAGATTTGACAATTAGAGATCACTTTTTTCTTATCTTATCTCCCTCCTATCTTGTTAATTGAATTGTGCCTCACCTAAGATGTCCTAATGTGTTAACTACCCTCTTTCAAGGTGTAATTAATTGTCCCTAGCCAAATTAAATGGAAATGATTAAGCAATCTCTCAGTCTACAAAATCAGTCCACCAAATCAACTAGCTATGAAGTTATCCTATGGGTAATCAACTAATTAGCGAAGATCTCTCTATAACTAATCAATTAACTTAATGAATGTAGGTCTATAGAGTGCCAATTCTCAGTATGTTGCAAGGTATAAGCTCAACATTCATCAAAAGCATCATTCATTCAATTCAAAAATGTAGGAGTTCAATAAGTAGTTCAAAAGTAATCTCTACAAATAACTCAGTCACTCATAATGCCGTTAACATCCCCAACAACCAGAAAATCCATAATAAAGATGCTAGAAGAGAAAAAATGAAATAAGGACTAGATGAAGCAAGCTCCTCCTCTTCTTTGGCTAAACCTGGAAAATCTGGAGTTAATGTGCTCTTTGCTCAAATTGGAATGGAAATCTTGATTCTTTACCTCTATCTGGGCTCTAAATCTGTTTCTTAGGTCAAGGAGGTAAGTTCTCCCAACACCTTCTTCTGCCTTAGGGATTTGTGCCCTTATATAGTCATAAGAACTTAAAAATAAGTGAAACCCGTGTGTCTCTTCAGTTAGGGATCCCACGATCATGGGATTCAATATAACTCCTCCACTTCTCTTCTCCTCTCTTGGTCCCTAGCTCAATCACAAAGGTGGCCACCCTTCAATTCTACATCAAAATGATCAATTCTTACCCTAAATCAACATCAAACATAAAAGAACAATCATGAAGATCAAACTAAACAAAAACATACAAATAAGTCATAAAACACAACAATAATAACCTATTATGCAAGAAACACATGCCAAATACTTAGAAAACACAACAACTATCAGGTACTTCAATACTTTTTTCTTCATTGCTCTGATTCCACCTTGTTTCATTTCTTTATTACTAATTTTTTCCTTCATTCTTATTATTAATTGTTCTTTTTCTTCCTTTGTTTTATGCACTGGGATGAACTGAGATCCGTATTGCAAGTAGCTTGCTAATTAATGAGTTATATTATGTAATTAGTGAGAACCTTGACGAAGTAGATTGGAAAAAGAATATTGGTATCTGTGAATCAATTCGACGAGATGTGAGGTAAAAATTTCCCATCCATTTAACAAGAATAGGATCGATGACCTGCTATTGTTATATGTATTTCAACTGCTTCCTATATTTTAATAGTTTTCATACAAGTATGAAATGCATTACTTTATCTTCTGAAAGAATAATTACGTTATACTTCTAAAGGATTTTAAGAAATGTTACAAAGTCGATGTGAAGAAAATTGATCTTGACTTCAAATTTTACAAATGATGAAGAGTTGTTGAAGCACATATAATTTTTGTTGCAATTGTTGAGGATTGTAGAATTCGATTTTGTATTTCATAACAATAAAAACACATGTAATTTGCTTTTGTATTTTAAATATTTTAAATGTTGAATTTTTTAAGTCCTTATAGACTCTATATTATATATAAATGTAGTTTTTTGGTCATTTATATTTGATAGTACATACGCAATTAAGATTGATGGCAACTACTGATGAGTAAGAGAGAGTCCAAAGAAGGGAAGACTACCGACATGTAAAATTAGAAGTGAAAAAAGGCAGTCTCAGAGGCAAAAACAAAGGATACTAAAGAAGGCGAACACGATATATATAAGCTCGCTAAGGCACGTGCCAGAAAGAGTAAAGATATCGACACCGTTAGGCGTATAAAAGGAGAAGACGGGAGAACACTTTTGGGAGATCAAGATATTAAAAACAGGTGGGAAGCCTACTTCACCATCCTGTTTAACGGGGGTGAGACATGAAGGCACTGGTATAGAGAGTTGAGAAGAAGGGAGACCTCAGGATACGCAGTGTGATGATGTTAGAAGAATCTCTAAAGAGGAGGTGAAAAAAGCCCTTAGCAAGATGCGAAGAGCGAAAGAAATAGGCACTGACCAGATACCTATTGAGGTATGGAAGTGTCTAGGTGAGGTGGGGGTACAATGGCTTACCACTCTTTTCAACGCTATCTTGCACACGGGGAGAATGCCGGAGGAGTGGAGAAGTAGCATGGTAGTACCGATCTATAAGAACAAGGGAGACGCATAAGAATGTGGAAACCATAGAGGCATCAAACTCCTGAGCCATACTATGAAACTGTGGGAACGAGTTATTGAACAAAGATTGCACAAAATAGTACAAATGAAAGAGAATCAATTTGGATTCATGCCTGGGAGATCAACTATTAAGGCAATCCATCTATTACGACGGCTGATGGAGAAATATAGAAAGCATAGGCAGAGCTTACATATGGTCTTTATTGACTTAGAGACGGCATATGATAGTGTGCCAAGAGAATTCATTTGGAAATGTCTAGAAGCGAAGAACGTTACTCGTACCTATGTCAAGACTATAAAGGATATGTAGGAGGCCGCTAGAACTTGTGTACGCATACTAGTGGGAGATACAAAGTATTTTCCAATGGATATAGGGTTACATCAAGGTTCAACTTTAAGCCCGTTTCTTTTTGCGCTTATAATAGATGTCATCATGCAGGACATAAGAGATACGGTGTCGTGGTGCATGTTGTTCGCAGATGACATTGTATTTGTCGGAGAGACAAAAGAAGAAGTTAATAGGAAGCTAGAGATGTGGAGATAGACTTTGGAGTCAAACGGCATAGGGTTAAGTCAATCGAAGACCAAGTACATGGCATGCAATTTTGCATAGAGTTCAGAGGACGACGGACCAGCAGTTCGGATTGGGACTCACGCGCTAACCCAAATGAATAATTTTAAATACTTAGGTTCTATCATACGAGCGGATGGAGATGTTGAGAGTGGTGTAATTCATCGCATCCAAGTTGGTGGGTGAAATGGAGAGCAGCAACTGGAGTCCTCTGTGATCGGAAATTTCCACTGAGGCTGAAAGAAAAATTCTATAGGACGGTAATACGACCAGCTATGCTTTATGGCTCTGAATGTTAGCCTATGAGGGTGATGCAAGTGTGAAAGTTTGAAGTAGCGAAGATGAGAATGGTGAGATGGATGTGTGGTTGTACGATGTTAGCTAGAATGCCAAATAGGGTGTACAGAGAGAAGTTAGGCATCGCGGCTATCAGAGACAAGCTGAGGGAGTGGAGATTGCGATGGTT
>JANZXR010000170.1:30045791-30056186 GCA_027575705.1 Erythroxylum echinodendron | reverse complement strand
AAAACAAGATCCATATTTCACTAAGTCCTAAGAAAGCTTTGGCTTAACACTCAAGACTTAGTTATTTAGGTAGAAAAATCTTTTCAATTACATCACATGTAACTCTTGATGGGTTTATGATAAAATACATCTTATGTACTGCATATATGTAAAACCCAATCTTATTCCCTAAGCCCAAAACCGTTTTGATAGCTTAGTTAAGTTTAATTATACTTTACCTATGAATAGCACCATTATTCAAATGTCTTTCCTAGATTATTCTCATATGCTTTGCTTTGGCAAAACCCACATAAGGATAAGTTAGAGATAAACATTAGTAAAGTTTTATAGAAGGCACATAAACTTAATATTGTCATGAGGGTCGTTCTTAGTACATTATGAAAGTTACTAATCCTATTAGTAATGGTGTTATCCTATGCTAGTTCTAATCCTATACTACAACATACTTGAGTATATAAATTAGAAGTATAGAACAGTAATTTACACTTGCATATAAATATTCAAATAATATAAATAAAACATATGTCAAACCACCCAAAATATATAACACCTAACGAAGAATCACACGTCACAAATGGCTGTCCCGCTAGCCGGTTAACGGGCGGGGGTCAAGGGGAAGCCGCCCCTTGCGGGGTTTGGGGCAGTGCCCCGGACCAAAAAATTTAAACTACGGTTTATTAATAAGGAAATTCTTAAATTTCTTAAATTTCTGAATCCATATCATATACGAACTCTTAATAAGAAAGTTCTTAAATTTCTTCAATTTCCGAATCCATATCGTATATGAACTCTTCTTCTTCCCCTTTCAGTATCCTTGTCAAATACGGATACTTGTGGTTTCCTATTCCGAATCCATGTCTTACATGGTGGAAACCCTAGCAGCCTTCACCTAGGCATCTTCGGCCATAACCTAGACACCATCTTTGAAGGGAGTTTCGGGAATCAACATATGTCATAGCTGAAAACACTTTTGGCCGAGACAAACATGACATAAACATCTAATCCTAGTTGATAATTATTAAGCAAATCATACCAAAATTGTTTGATAATAACAATATACTCTTGAGTCCAATAATCATACAATATGTCATAATAAAAATAAAACCTTTTATCTCTGTAATATCCCATACCATAGAGTATATTCCCAAACATCCAGAGGACATTCAAGAATGCATCCTATGACAAAGGCATGTTAATATGGTATCATACACCTTCGAAACATTGAAAAAGTCAAAAATTCCCATTTCATTTACTAGCATAATTTACACCGTAATAGTACATTTCATTAAACAAATATTTACATCATCAAAAGTATTTGAGAGTTTATTATTCATTTTATAAAAGATTTACATGAAATGAGAAACTACATAAACACAATTACAACTCCTCATATGTTAGTTGACCAGATCTTTGAGTCATTTCTAAATTCTAAATTGTTCTTCTAGAGTGTCTTAGGAACTAGGTCTCCTCTCTTGTACCTGAAAAGCCACGTTGTAATTTTGATAAGTTTTGTGAACTCAGTGAGTGAACCATCATTGATGTGCTCACTCATTCAAAACATCAAACATTTCAAATATAAACCAAATGCACAATATTCTTCATCTCAACAATTCATCATGAAATGCACACATTTCGTATAAACTTTTCAAGATATCCCAACATCAAATGTACACAAATATGGCATATCACAATATCATTACAATTCAGAAATGTTTCCACAATCATATATTTACAAATGTAAATGCATATGAGACTCCACTTTTGTTTTATTTTGTTGTGACTGAGCATCTATTTACTGTCCCATATCTCTTGTGGATATTGAGCTCATTTCACATTCTATCCCATACCTATTATGGATACCAGGCTCATTAATCACTAAGCCTGTGGCTCTTTCAAATTGGCCATTTTGGTCATAACACCTTTATCTGATCATGCATATCATGTAATGAAATGCATGAATTCACATATCACACTTTAGCTTTCATTCATTTCAGACACATTCACTTTTCATATTCATCGTACATAAGTCTGGCATTCAATAATTTTTTGTTGAGAATACATATTTTTTTTCATATTCGCATACAATCAAAACACTTCCAATGCATTTCCAAATAAAAAACTCCTCAGATCATTAATGCCCTGAATTATCATATCAATAATAATTCAATAACTGAATTTAAACAGAAATAGATCAATCCTAGTGAGAATCATCTAGGTTGACTCACAGTGTGCTCCAGCTTACACTATTGCCTGGATGATCTAGCAATGTCTAGATGATGTTGTTCAATTTGCCCTTCTAAACTATGCAAAAATACACACATTTACATGTTACTAAATTTCTTAATCACATAAGTATTCAACCATATACATATGTACATATGTTATGTGTAATGCATGCTCAATGACATTCCCAAGTATGTGTCCTTATTCTCATTTCTTAACCAATCATATATCATAAGAACATCTTCATTCTTTTAACATTTCTTTATTCCAAAATTAAATACTTTGTTATCAAACAATCTCTTCCTTAAGTTATAACATCATTTAATAGCTTCAACTTATCAAAATTTTAACCAACTTATTCAACATCAAATTAGAATCATTTTTAGCCTCAATCAAGTTCATATGTACCATAATAAAGTACCTTAGCATTACTTGTTTCAAACATCACTTAAAAGACATCATTTCACTCTTTATGCTAGCCCACGATCGTGGTGGACCTTCCTACAATTGTGATAGAAGTCATTGTAATTGGCCACAGTCCTAGCATGGGTGCCACGATTATGACAGAAGCCAATTGTCTAGTCCACAATCGTGCCCTACCTTTCTTCCTTCATTTCTCCACGAATTCTCATACATAGAAACATCATTAACACTCCAAATTTTCTAGAATTCATATTCATTTATGCAACCTTATATAGATTTGAATTATACCCCAATTTCAACTCAAAATTATTCAATTGATAGCTAACAAATCATGTTCTTTCATGCATCACAAATCAAACCAGAAACTATGTTACATTATCATGCATATAGTCTTAGTTCTTTCTTAATTCAAGAACACTATATTTACATCTTCCTTTAGCATACATTCACCTTCATTATAATTCAAATCCAAATCTAATTCATCCTTTAAGCAACCTAATACCCACGGTTTTCACACACCAAGAACAAACAGAAAATATCCAAGTTTATCCAATATTTTCCAACACTTTTCATTATCAACACCATATTCATTTCATTGTAATTCAAACATCATTCTTATACTATTAATCATGCCATAAATATCATATTGTTATTTACGTATTAGTCTTCCAACTCAGCTCAAAATTCCAGATTATACTAGACCCCCATGCAAGCAAGATCAACACAACCTTAAGGTGAGAATGAGCTAGTTTTAGCAGCAAGATGAGGGTAACAATAGACTGGTCTCTTGGATATTAAGTAAAGGATTAAAGTGTCAATTTTGAGTAACAATTTAGCTAGGGTTCAAACAAAATGCAGAGAGAAGATGATGTAATTTTGGTGGTGAAGAAACAATGAAGACAACATAAAATTTGCTGCAGAATCTTGCTTCATCAAGTGCTAGGTGTCACTAATTTCAAAGATTTATGTCTTAAGGCATAGAAGATAGTTACCTACTTAATAAGCTGCAATTAATCCACTTCTTAAGCTGCCATATGTCTCCTAATAATTTTTCCACATGTCACACAATAATTGGTCCATTTTTTAATTAACTAGTCCATTTGTCACTCATTTATCTATGCCAAATGTCACTCAGGTATAGGCTTAGTCACCCTAATTTTTCATGTATCAATTTATTTTACCACTTGACATTTGTCCTAGTCCAAATGTAAATATTAATTCATCAATCTCCCAATTAATAACAATTAATTCCAAATTACTAATTGGAATCCAATCAAACCAAAATTCAAGACATACTAATTCACAATTCACATCATATTCATTTTAAATCTTTCACACCTTAGAATATGTCAATTGAGGGCATATGCTATCTTTGTAATGTGTACGACTTATAATTCAGGTGTGCATGCTAGTGATATGCATGTAAATGAAATGCTCTCAATGCTATTACTCATTCATAATGATCTAAGGTTCTAACCCTAAGCATGTTCTGGAAACTGAATATTACAATTCTCCGCCTTAAGAAAATTTTTCCTCGAAATTCTTGCCTAATTGATCAAATAAGTAGGGGTATTGTCTCCTTATGTTCTCTTTTGTTTCCGATGTAGCTTCTTTACTCGAATGATTCCTTTATAGGACTTTAACTAATAGAATCATTCAATTTCTCAATTGCTTATTCTGACAACCCACTATCTTTACCAGTTCCTCAATATAACTCAGATTACTTGCAATTTCAATCTACTGAGTCGGTAATATATACATTGGATTAGACCGATATCTTCTAAGCATAATGACATGAAACACATTGTGAATTTGTGCCATTTCATTAGGTAGTGCTAACTTATAAGCCAATGGTCCTATTCTCTCAATAATCTCATACAGACCAATGTATCTAGGGCTTAGCTTACACTTTTTACCGAAACTCAGCACTCCTCGCCAAGGCGATACTCTCAGAAACACTTTATCTCCTACTTGATACTCCATATCTCTCCTATGTTGATCCACATAACTTTTTATTGGTCCTGTGCTACTTTAATTTTACTTCGGATCAGTTTTACTTTATCAACAGTATCATGAATCAGTTTTGGGCCTTTAACAATCTTTAGACCCCCTTCATCTTAATATAAAGGCAAACGACACTTTCTGTCATATAACATCTCATACGGCCATATCAATACTACTGTGATACTGATTGTTATAAGCAAATTCAATCAGAGCTACATACTAATCCTATACTCCTTGAAACTCTAAAACACAAGCTCTGAGCATATCCTCAATAGTCTTAATAGTTCTCTCACTCTGTTCGTCTATCTGAGGATGAAATGATGTACTAAAGTTCAATTTCATACTCAAAGTTGTCTATAGACTCCTCCAAAATCTCAAAGTAATTCTAAGATCCCTGTTTTATACAATGGATGCTGGAACTCTATGTAACCTCACTATCTCATTCATATATCTCTGACCTAATTGATCCAGTGTATTATTCTCCCTCATTGGTAAGAAATGAGTCAACTTGATCAATCTATCAACAATGACCTATATGGCGTCATGTTGCCTCAGAGTCCTTGGCAAATCCATAATAAAATCCATAGTAATCCTCTCCCATTTTCACTCTAGAATAGGCAATGACTGTAACTTCTAATTGTAGCCTAATACTCTACCTTAATCTGTTAACTTGTTAAACACTGAGCAACATATTTAGCAACTTACTTTTTCATTCCTGGCCACCAAAAATGCTGTTTCAGCTTATTATAAATCTTGGTAGTACCAGGATGCATAGCATAAGCTACTACATATGCTTCCTCCAGAATCTCTCTCCTCAAGTCATCCACATCGGGTACACATAATCTCTGTTTTAACCACATTGTATCATCTTTTAATTCAAACTCAGAACTAGGATTCATTTTCAAGTTCCTAATAAGCTTCTGTTGGCCCCCAAAATTTTTTGTTAAATTAAGCATAATAGTTTATTGAATAAGCATGAGATTTGAATTTTTGCCTTAGAATAATTTTTGGGAACATGATAGAATCATTTTTGGAGATTAATTATTTATCACAATGTGAGTAAAATTTTATTTCGCTAGTTAGTGAAATAAATGCATAAGAATGAATTGGGGGCATTTTTGGCATGTAACTTAAGTATCAAAAGAGCCTAAGCTTATAAGGAAGGGTAAAGTGGACTTTTGGGGCTCATTAAGGGTACATTGGGAAAAGGAATTGTTGTTTTGCCATCTTAGAAGCGTGAAAAACGAGAATGGGAGGGAAAAGAAGAGAAAAAAGAAGAAGAGAGGTTTCGAAGAAGAGTGAAAAGAATAGAGCTTTTAACTAGGTCACAATTTTTCTGAGATTTAAAGAGAGAATCTGAGGTTACTCAAGAAGGGAAAAAGAAAGAGAAAGGAAAAAGTTTTCTTTAGAGCTAAGAATCTCATTAATTGGTGAGGATTCAAGGAAATCAAGGAGGAGTTTAAGAGAGGCAAAAGAATCAAGAGAAAAGATATCCATAAGTCCAATACCTAAGCAAGCAAGGATTTTTAAGGTGGGTTACAGTTTTATGATGAAGCAATAAACCATAACATTTTCTTTTAATGTTCATTTGTTTGTTCTTTGTTTGGAGTAGCAAAAAGGTGTATATGTTGCTGTATGTTTTAAAAACAACAATGTTTTCTTCAAAAAGTTGCAAATTTATGAAATCATGTTTTCGGATATGAAAAGCAAGTTTCCAAGAATTGCCATTTTAGGCAGTAAGTATTCAAGATCATGAAATATATGTATTATGTGGGTTTGTGGTGGTCCCCTAAGTTAAGTTAAATGCACTTGTCTAAAGGCTTATCTCGCCTGCCCACTAGTGGCATGGAACTCCTTCATGGACTCTCATCAATTCACGGCTGCTCAAGACCATAAATTGGAATTACAATAGTACGTTCTGTTCACAGCTACACAGGACCCTCAAGGGAAATGTGTAGTACGTTCTGTTTTGGATCCAGCCAAACCATTCTGATGTGCTCATGATTTGTTTGACAAGATGAATGCATGCACGATTTTTAACTGAACAAGATTTGTTTGTGCAAAAAGGTTTTCTGCTTGTTTCTAAATTATAAACCTGTTACCTACGAGCTTTAAGCTCAGCCCCCTCTCCAAATTATGTCCCATTCAGGTGAAGAACAAGAAAGTGAGTAAGTCAAGAGACAGGACGGCACTCCAGTCTGCATATTTTCTTTTGTATTCTTAAGTTAGATTTTTGAGAACTTAAGGCTTTAGCCACCTTTCAAGTTTTATTAGTTTAAGTGTGCTGATGTATTATGACTTGTAAGGTTATTAAATCCTTATAAAATAAATACTCGTTTGAGGATGAATGAAATATATATATATATATATAAATATATGAACTGCGCATGATTATGTCTCTATTAAGTTTTACATTGCATGCATTGATCAAATCAGTTTGAGGTTTTGACAAGCAGTTGAAGTTTATGTTTGGGTATTTCTGACCTGAGATTTGAATGAATGAGAGCGGTTGAGAGGGTTGATGGTTGCATTAAATAAGGTAGATGCAAAGGAAAAGTACAGAGGAAGAATATCGTCTCTGATGATCTCACAACACAGAGGCAAGGGAAATTTAGAAGGAGAAGTATTGTCTGTGTTGACGTCAGAAAATAGAGGAAAGGATGAATAAAGAGTAGAAGTATCGTCTGTGCTGACGTCAGAACACAGAGGAAAGGATGAATAAAGAGTAGAAGTATCGTCTATGTTGACGTCAGAACACAAAGGAAAGGATGAATAAAGAGTAGAAGTATCGTCTGTGCTGACGTCAGAACACAGAGGAAAAGATGAATAAAGAGTATAAGTATCATCGGTGTTGACGTCAGAACACAGAGGAAAGGATGAATAAAGAGTAGAAGTATCGTCTGTGCTGGCGTCACAACACAGAGGCAAGGGAAATTTAGAAGGAGAAGTATCGTCTGTGCTGACGTCAGAACACAGAGGAGAGGATGAATAAAGAGTAGAAGTATCATCTGTTATGACCTCAGAACACAGAGGACATGTCATCACTCAGAGGATAGAACACAAAAGATAGATCACAGACGATAAGTGGTAAACACAGAAGATAAAAGTCCACTACAGATGATAGACTACAAACGATAAGTAGGTCAACACAGAAAATAAAAGTCAACTACAGAGGATAGAACACAGATCATAGGACAAAGATAATGAGAAGGAGTTAAGAAGTTATATTAGTTAAAGAATATCATATGTGTTACTGTACACAGATTGGTCTGTGTTAATGTACACAGATTCCTCTGTGTTACTGTGCACAAACTTCGTCTGTGTTACTATTCACAGACTTCTTCTAAGTCACTGTTCATAGACTTCGTCTGTGTCACTGTTCACGGACTTCTTCTGTGTTACTGTTCACATACTTCATCTGTATTACTATTCACGGACTTCTTCTGGGTTACTGTTCACAGTTTATCTTCTGCCCTATTTTCAACCCTTCAGAAGATAAAAGTGGTCTTTGAGGTCTTTATGAAAATTGTAGCTCTTGAAGTCCTTCAAACTATCCAAAGGAACCCTAAATTGGATGCCTATATAAAAAGTTATGCTATAGCCCTTAAGGAGATACATGTATAAAATGGTAGACTCACCAACGCTATTCCTTGAGATATTCAGGTTGAAATGGAGCATTCGACAAGTCGACTATTTAGCTGCAAGTCGACTATTAATAATCAAACCTGTCAGTTGGATAAATAGATTAGTCGACTATTCGAAGAGCGGAGCTGAGCTTAGAAAGGGGAGTTTTGAAGGCAAGTATAGTTGATGAATGTAGGTTATCTGAATGTGATCGTCGGGCTCCGAAAACAGGGTCCGATGTCGTATGGTATCAAAAAGAGAGCATGAAAGTTAGACTCCAAAAACGGGGTCTGACACCTTATGGTATCATAACTTTTGAATTAGGATCTTATATGGGCATTTTCGAGGTATATGCCAAGTTACATGCATTTCAGAGAGACCAGGTTGAGATTCAGGTGAAAGACCATGTTTAGGACCAAGTTTTGGAGTATCCGAAGCATAATTGGGGAGTTAAAGACATGAAGTGTACATGCATGAATTTTAAATGAATTACTTTCTATGGTTGGAATTGGGTTCATGAATTGAAATTGTTCTGCATGACTTAAACTGTTTTTGTACCCCATTTAAAACTGTTGTGCAAGAGTTAAAGATTTCCATTGGTTTTATGTATCAGAAGTGATTATTCCGCCTCGGAGAAGAACGCAAAGAGCTCTGACTTGATCTAACTCTCGGTAAGGGAGCAAGGATGAGTCTTTTGTCCCACAAAATGCGGGGACACATTCTGCCCCTAATCATGAGGCGCCTAATGTACAACATGAGGAGCCTCCACCGCCTCCTCCTATGCCTCAAGCCAACCCTCTAGACCTACGGTTCTCTTAGGTTTTTGCTCAGGCTTTCTCATATGCCATGGCCCAAGGGTCTCAAGTTTCGATGCAAGCTCTAGTGGACGGAAGTGGACAGTATGATAAGCTCCGCAAGTACGAAACTATAGACTTCAATAGGACTACACATCCCGAAGAGGCTGAAGCATGGATAAAGAGGACTGAGAGGGTCCTAATTCAGATGAAGTGCATTGATGAGGAGAAACTGGACTATGCAGTCAGTTTGCTGCAGGGGGATGCACACTATTGGTGGGAATCAATTCCCTACAGTTAGGTTATGCCTCCAATGTTGACATGTAAAATTTTGTGGAGGTATTTAGGAAGAAGTACCTCTCGAGGGTCTACATACAAAAGAAAGCCAGGGAGTTTCTGAACCTCACATAGAGGGATATGAGTGTGAGTGAGTATGAGCTGAAGTTCACACAGGTTTCTTGATATGCAGCAAACATAGAGGCAAATGAAGAAGATAAGTACCGTAAGTTTGAAGGAGGTCTTCACCTGGGGATCAAGGAGAAAGTCTTGATCCACAATTTCTGTGACTACCAGTAGTTGCTAGATGTTGTACTCCAGGCTGAGAAACTAGAGAATATAAAGAATGAAGTGAGCAAGAAGAGGAAAAACAGGGAGTAGCTTTCCAAGAAGGGGATGAGTACTCCAATGCCTGAGAGGAGTGTAAAAAGTTTCCATACACAGAGGAAGGTGGGAAGTAATGCTTCTGGGAAGAATAAGTAAGCAAGGCAGTGTCAGTGCAAGCCTCAACAGTAGGAGGAGATAGCAGGATAAAGAAGAGCAGAAATAAGAACCCCCAATGTGAGCATTGTGGGAAGCTGCACAGGGGAGAATGTTCCAAGTTACGGGGAGCATGTTTTCGATGTGGAGAGAAGGGACATATGATCAGGGACTGTCCCTAAGTAACAAGACATAAGGGATCGCAATTTCAAGCCTCAAGAAAAGCAGAAACAGTGGGAACTAGGCCAGTTACTGGAGTGGACAGTTCTAGAGTTACAAAGAAGGATGTTCCTTCAGGAAGGCCAAGGGGTCAAGCACAGGTGAGAGTGTTTGCTATGACCAGAGAGGAAGCAGCAGCTGCACCAGAGGTTGTCACGGGTATGGCTCAGTTGTTTGATTTAGCAGTGTACTTACTAATTGATTCTGTTTCCACACATTCTTTTGTTTCCGCACGCATGACATTACATGATATTGATTTGATGCCTTTGGATAATTCTTTGATTGTTAGTACTCCTTTAGGGAGGAATGTGATAGTCAGTCAAGTGTATAGAGGTTGTGAACTCTTTATTGA
>JANZXR010000170.1:30014971-30025873 GCA_027575705.1 Erythroxylum echinodendron | reverse complement strand
CCAGTCCGTCGGTAAAATAGGTTTTTGCTGCCGACATTTACTGACGGTAAGATCGTCTGCCGTCGGTATCAGCAGACAAGAAGACCGACGGAATGTCTATACCGTCGGTAAAATTTATTCGTAAAACATTTACCGATGGATGCGAGAAGTTTCGTCGGTAAAAGCAAGGCAATTTTATATAGTAAAAACACAAATACCCGACGGGTATTTTATTCCGTCAATAAACAAGGTTTGATGCCGATATTTTCTGACGGTAAGATCAACTTCCGTCAGTATGCGTAGCAAAGATTACCGACGGTAAATTATTATCGTCGGTAATATTTGTTGATAAAAAAGTCACCGATGGAAGATTGGAGTTCTGTCGGTGTATCGTCCCTACTTCATTGACACGACGACGTATGTGAACAATTTACTGACAGAAAAGACTGTCTGTCGGTATATTATTCAAACATGTACCGACGGAAGGCTTTTCCGTCGGTAAGTTGAGCTAAATACCGACGGAATGTTATACCGTCGGTAAACGGCGAAGTAAATAAATTGCAGGAACGATTCCCGCATTTTTTCCCATCGCCGATACCTTTGGCGTCGCTATTTTCTGTCGGAGATTTTGCGCGAAATTTTTTCCTCTAGTATTGCCGACGGAATTTTTTTCGTCGATAAAACATTCTATTTTTCAACGGATTAGGGACGTTCTGTCGGTAAGTATCGACGAGTTTTGTTCCGTCGGTAATGTTACGATGTTAATACGCAATTTTCTTGTAGTGATGGAAACACAGGTGTATAATGAAGCAAATGAAAGTGTCTCTGAGTATAAAAATGAGTAAGTTCATGGACTGACTTCTTCGGGTGTGTCCAACGGTTTAAAGCAAAGCCAAACGATTGGTTGAGGTACTAAGACCCTCCTACTTCGACCTTTTGTCAAAATCAAAAGAACGTTTCAAGCTTTCTTCAGACAGAGTGCGTGACAGCCTGGCATGCGTAGTCTCGATCTTAATGGGATCGTCTCCACGAAGACTTTGGGTAAATGACACCCGAGAGTCCAAGGTTAAAGTCCTATTGCATAATTCATCGTTTTTGAAAGCATACATTTTCCACCATTCACTCTCAAATATACAATACACCATTTTTGTTATAAAAAAATTATAAAAAATCTAAATTTTACTTAATTTACTAATATTATTTTAAATTTTAAAAATAATAAAATAATCAATTTTTATTTTTTATAAAAGTAGATTTTTATCTCTACAATTAATGATATTAATATGATATATCAAGTCAAAAATTTTATTAAAATATTAAAAAAATCAAATGTAAAAACCAAAACAAAATGAAAAATCAACAAGAAAGAAGGAATAGACGTGAGAATATAAGAAGGAAAACTACTGAAAAAGATGGAGAGAGCAAGAATTGTAATAGAGTGGTAACAACCTCATGAACATCAAACCTAAGATAGAAAAGAAAATGTTGAAACAGAATTAGGAAAAAGTAGAATAAAAAGAAAAGATGAAACAAATAAAAATAGCACGAGAAAGTTGAAAGACAATACAACGAAAAAGAGAGAGGAACGAGAATAAGTAGTGGGAGTATACTTCTTTCTGCTCACAAAAAGTTATGGCTCTATCTCCTCCTCTTTTTATGTCAGCAAGTTCGAGGTAGTGATCTTAATTTCGAAATCACTGTTACGCTCCGTTAGGTTGTTGTCTCTAAAGGTGAAGACAGATAATAAAACAAAAAATTCTATGCTTTGCAGTGTTTGCTTGTTGATCCTACTAATTTTTGTTCCGACTCCGGAGGACAGAGACATGAATTTTTGTTTCTTCTAAAACTGAGGAACCAGATTTCTTGTCTCTGGGACAGAAACAAAACATATAAGTAATTTCCAGAAATACCCCTCCTTACAAGTTGACAGATGAGCATATGACTAATAATATATTTTTTATGAAATATTTAATTTACTAAATTTATTTAATTTATATATTTTATTTTAATTTAATATTTTATTATTTATAATTTTAAATTTATACGAACAATATTATATTTTTATAAAATATTTAATTTACTAAATTTATTTTATTTATATTTTCTTATTTTAATTTAATATTTTATAATTTATAATTTTAAATTTATATGCCTAATAATATATTTTTATGAAATATTTTATATACAAAATTTATTTTATTTATATATTTTTTATTTTTATTTAATATTTTATTATTTATAATTTTAAATTTATAGGATTTATATTTTATTATTTTAATTTTATATTTTATAATTTATAATTTTAAATTTATATGACTAATAATATATTGTTATGAAATATTTAATTTACTAAATTTATTTTATTTTTATATTTTTATTTTAATTTGATATTTTATTATCTACAATTTTAAATTTATATGACTAATAAAATATTTTTATGAAATATTTAATTTACTAAATTTATTTTATTTATATTTTCTTATTTTAATTTAATATTTTATAATTCTAAAATTTAAATTTATATGCCTAATAATATATTTTTATGACATATTTTATTTACTAAATTTATTTTATTTATATATTTTTATTTTAATTTAATATTTTATTATTTATAATTTCAAATTTATATGACTAATAATATATTTTTTATGAAATATTTAATTTACTAAATTGATTTTATTTATATTTTCTTATTTTAATTTAATATTTTATAATTTATAATTTTAAATTTATATGCTTAATAATATATTTTTTATGAAATATTTTATTTACTAAATTTATTTTATTTATATATTTTTATTTTTATTTAATATTTTATTATTTATAATTTTAAATTTATATGACTAATAATATATTTTTAATTATTTATACAACAATTAATAGTTTATTAAATCAATGAGTTTTTTAGTCATTCTATCTTTTTTCAGCAATCGCAACCGCTTTTTTAGCTCATTTCATTAAATTTTTTGTTTTCTTATTTTTTTAATTCCTTATTTATAGATACAATTAAAAAATACTAATACAAATTATTCGTTTTAAAACACTCAATGAATTATATATTTCCAATCATATTATACTGCAGGGATACTTTGGTCATTGACACTGTTTTCTATGTTCTATCAACTGCAACCAAACACATTTCTGTCCTCGAGACGAAAATAGTTTTCTCTGTTCTATCCATCACAACCAAACACCTCACTGCCTCCAATTTTTGTTCCATTCTGTCTCTAAATTTTTGTTTCGTTCCGTCCCAGCATATGGGAGACAGTAACGAAACGCAGCGCTAGAGCTCAGTCAGACGACATTCATCTCACCTATTTTCTTTGTTTAACATTTTTCTAACGATTTCTTCTTTATTCTTTGATATGAATCTTGTCTCTCCTACTCTCTTTTTTTCCATCAACCTTTATTTTCATGTTCTTATATCAGTTTCCTCTGATTTTTTATTTTTTGTTTTTAATTTTAATTTTTAATCTAACGGCCACCTGATTTGATAATGTGATTACCTTGAGTATTATTCCAACTACATTTAGCTTAGTAAAAGAAAATTTTGAGAAATTAGGAAAGGGGACTAACACTACGAAAAAATTAGTAATTAGTGATGAAAATTACCTACGGAAACGAAACTATAGCAAATTACTGACAGAAAATCACAATCCGTCGGTAACATTGTTGGGAAATTTTTCATTTTGCTACGGAATAAATATCCGTTGGTAAATATAAAGGTAAATTATCCCAGAAAATTTCTGACGGAATATAGCGATGGAAGAAAATTCCCATCGGTAAAGAAGGCGGAAATGTTTGGGGGATTAATTTTTTTTTTACCGACAAAATACTATTCTGTCGGTAAGTTTCGTCGGTAAATTTTAAGAGGTAAACTCCATCGTTTGCTTCAGCTTGAAAATGACGTCGTTTCGTTTAACACCAAACGACGTCGTTTACGTTTAACCTAAAATTATCGCACCCCCTCCCCTTCCCCCTCCTCCATCACATTTGGATATTTCTTTTTCTCTGTCCTCGTCGTCCTTGCCATTCTCTGTGCCTACCAAAGCCTCGTATCCTCGTCGTACCACTGTCCTCTATATCTGAGCATCCTCATCTTTTTTGCTACCGAATCCTTCCTCCTCTGTCTCTCGTGCCAACTGGTAAACAATGTCCATCTCTATTTTGCCTTTTCTTGGTATCAGTTGCTTTGTTTTTAAGATGGCCTTTTGTCGTTTAATGACAATTGATGAAATGCAAAACGATTCAAGGCATGTGCTACAATGAATTTTCGATATATCATTTTCATTCAAATGATATATCAGAAAAATTAAGACAAATTCACCGGCTATGTCCCTCATATGGGTTTTTAGTTAATAGTTTGTCAAACCTTAAACATAGTATTTTGTTTTAAGACAATCCACATTGGCAACACGTCAAGAGCAATAAGAAGAGAGATGATGCCGTTGTCTATATGTAGCTATGTGGAGAATTCTTTGAAATGTAGTTCTAAAGTTAAAAATTATGAGACACACTTCTGGCTTTTGTGTTTGGATGGGGTTTGAGACATTGATTCTATAAGGGTGCAATGTGTAGAATGTTGTGGCATGTAAGAAGATTAGCCTCCAGTTCACATGGCTAAAGTTGGTTGCTTGTGCTTTAGGCCTAGTTATGAATTATTAGGCAATGAGATGACAGATAGTTTTTATTGGCTTTTCCATATATGGCTAGGATGAATGAATGATAAGTCACCTAACGCTATAATTATAGACGAGTACAAAAGTATAACACCTCTGAGTTTATATTCCTTACAATAAGACATAGATTGTGTTTGTGGCATATGCTTAAGAAATTAATGTAATACGTGATAGGTTCTTAGTCATGTACCCCGGATCGAACGTAAAAAGGCAAAAAACGGAGAAATGCAGAAATACCTGATTTTCGGTTCTGAAACTTCAACCTAGCTTTTCGAAGCCAAATCAAGCCCGAATCCACCGCCGCCTTCATGGGAATTGCTCTCCGGGACACAGACTAGGTCTTTTTACAGTTTTCTCAAAACACGAGTTCTCCTAACAGGTCAAAGATTCCTTATGCTCGTGATTGATATGAGCAACTGTAGGAGACCATAACCTATTTATATAGCTTCCATATCAGGCTTCCCCATCACAAGGCCGATATGGACTAGGTCCACACTAATTTAGGTCCATTTTTCACACGGACTTCGACCCATTGATTTATATCATTTATTGGACCACTTTATTGTCTTTATCCGGATCAAATTACGTAACTTAACCGATATTTATTTAAAAACCAAATTACAATTAATAACTGTCCATTGAATGGGAAATTTACAAAATTTCCCTTAGGGGAAAAAATGTCTAACAATCTCCCCCTTGTACGATTATTAATTGTAGATTTGACTCAACTTTAAAAACAGTTTAAAAACTTGGTTAAGCCACGCTACTGTATTAGTCGAATAACTTTAAAAACAAAAAACATTTAATCCAAAGAAAATGAAAGTCCTACATCCTGTCCTGCAAGGCTTTCGATACCAAAAAATATCAGACACATGTGTTATGTGTGACACAGGTCCAATACAATCACGTATACCTAATACCTCACTAATATGAATGGGAAAATAGAGTGTGGCAGACTACGATGATATCTTTATGATCTAATATGTATCATCTTTGTCTATAGGTTTCGATTTCTCCATCTTTATGCTAAACTGCATCAGAGAAATCCTGTTTTCTCTCACCGAATGCTAAACAGCATTAGAGAAAACTTGTTTCCTCTCATCATATGATAAACAACATTAGAAAAAACCTTTATGTTCTCCAACTGAATGCTAAACTGTATTAGAGAACCTTTATGGGATTAAAAACTTATATCCTCCTATGTCATGTGAAACTTTAAGGATATATCCGTATAAAAACTGTATGTATCTAATGACATAGGCTCAACGTCAATCTTTATAAATGCCCAATGACCTTTAAAATGCTTAAGATCAACACAAATCTTAAGGCTTCTATACGTATTATGATTAAGGATAAACGATGATCATCTTTATGGATAAACCATCATACTGTCATAATACTTCAAAATGTATAAATGTACATGGAGCAAACATAACGATTCCCTAACTAACAGTTTCTAAGGACTTCAAAACACCCATATTGTATACTTGTGTTCCAAACACAAGTGGGTAAAGTCCTTTAGTTAAAGAATCGACTTATTATTCCTCAGTCCTTAAATGCTCCAAACTTTAATGTCACTTTTTCGTGTCAACTACTTCATGATCAAGAATTTGATCTCAAAATGCTAAGACCTTGTGATATTCAATGTTGTTATTAAACAACACGGAAGTTTGATTATCACATTGCAACTGAATGGATTTAGCCACTGAATCAACCATGGACAACTCAGAAATCAAATTTTCGAGCTAAACCATCTGTGAAGCAACCCATAGCATGCATTATGCATGCGTGGTTGAGGAAGTTACCCATGTATAACTGACATACTTCCACGACATTATACCATTTGCAACCTTAAACCGTAATCTTAAGTGAACTTTCGATCATCCAGACACATAGCTAAATTTGAATCTGAATTCCCTACAAGGTTTAGTCTGTTGACTTTTCTATATGTCAACATATAATCTTTGATTCCCTTTAATTATCTCAACACTCACTTGATTGAATTTTAATGGTTTGCATCTAGGTAAACCAGATATTGACCAAACAGTCAAACAGTAAATGCAATGTCCTGCCTGGTACATAGCTGAGCATACATTAGGCTATCAACCGTACTAGAACATAGAACATTCCTCATAACCTCTCTCTTTACTTTATTCTTTGGTCACTGTGCTAAAGATTATCTCTCACTATGAGAGATAAGTGTTACGATAGGTTTACTGTTAACTGTATTAAACCTTTGTAACATATAATTAATGTATGCATTCTGTGAGAGGGATCATGAATGTTAAGATCTGTCGTGGTGAATCCAAATACCTAGGACAAAAGATGCTACGTTAAGGCCTTTATGTCAAAGTTCTTGACCAAACGTTGCTTAATCTTATACAACATGGTTAAGTAATTTGACGTGAGCAATATATCATCCTTATGCAATTATAGAAGGATAACTTTGCTCCCCTTAATATATCTAATATCATAGTCCTATTCACCTAATAAACTATGATATCAGATGGGATAATAGGTCATCTCACTCTGGTGGATCTTCATAACTACATTAGATATTGTACCCCTAAGAACCACTGTGTGTACAGGTATGGGTTCCTGTTCTTGTACAGGCACGGTACAAAGACCTAAATCCACTGGATCTAACTGTATGAGTAGCAGATACATAACAATTTTAGTATCCATTCTGTCATCATCCTAAGGGTCAACACCATCCTCATAGACATCGTATTCCAAAAACTTAGCTGTTTGTGATTCCATTATTATGTTCCCTCCTTCTCTACAGTAGAATCTGTATCCTCTAGAGTGGTTAGGATACCTTAGTAAATAGCAGTGACCTTCATGAGCATGCAATTTCTCTTTATAAGGATTATACCACCTCGATAGGGCAGCCTTATACACAAATGTGTGTAAGACTGAGTTTTCACATTTTTAAATAATTAAGTAGAACATTCCTATTCTGCATTGGCTTTTTCAAGTCCATTAGGGTACAATTATGCCTTTCGACAACACACCATTTTGCTCAAGACTATCTCGTATAGTGAATCAAGTCACTATGCCAACCGATTCTATCTCGTCTAGTGAATCAAGTCACTATGCCAACCGATTCTATATCTGGCAACCAGACCTTTTCAAGTCTTGAAACACCATATTTGCCATGATATTCTCCTCCATGATCAGATATGGCATTCTAAATGAATTTTTGGTTCTCAACCTTCAGTCCTTAAGCGAGAGAACACATAACTGTAATGGGAATAATCATGACAAATGTCAAAATACTTTTTGAAATTGCACAATGCAATTGTATAAGGTCTTTTGATATCTTTATGTATCAGACTCAACAAGTCAGAAGTATGAGTTGACCTCAGTATCCTTATTAATCAACTCACTCCTATAATAGTCAACACATAGTTCCAGACTATCATAATCTAAAATTGAGAAAATGCCTTCCTTAATCAATCTCTTAACCCTAGCATTGAAAATGTGGCTTAAACTTTTATGCCACACTATGTATGACTTTTTATTCATCTGGGTCTTTCATTTCTTGACTTGTTCAGCAAGATACAAAGAAATATATATCTAATTCGGGATAAGACGCATTTTATACAAACCATATGACAAGAAAGTCGTACCATTATGTTTTGCATTAAACACAACTGTACAACAGAAGTATTAAATACAAAACGTCAATCTTCTTTATCCAAAATTGATCCAAAGATTATATATAAAATGCGTCGTGTAATAACCTAAATGAACCTTACTACAAGATTCAGTACATACATCCCTTATAGATATTACTTCCATTTCTTCATTGCCGTCAACCATCAGTTCCTCCTTTCTCTTTATTTGGTTTTATCCTAGATATGAAGTCCTTGCACCGTGGAAGCACCTTGATCAGATACTCCACTATATATTCACGAAGTACTTAATGCGACTATCGCAAATTAGATTCATAAATTGACAAGCCAAGAAGTTATCTGATAGTCACAGTCTTTCCTTCTATGCCTTATACTACTGGCTTCTTTATGTCCATAGGACCTCTGCTGGCTTCTTTATATCTCTAGGACCTGCACTAACACTAGATTGACCAGTATCAGCATGTGGAGAAGATTAAGTCTTTCTACCTTTAATCTTAATGTGCTTTATCTTTACCTTCTATTTTGTTGCTTCAAGGACTGTAGGAGTAACCTGCTTGAGTTTCTCCTCCTCAGCAACGTAATAGGCAATCAAGGAATTGAAGTCTGATTCCTCATCCTGTGATTAATATGTCATCACTAGCTTACTCAAATCGAAAGGGAGTGTATTCAGAGTCTGGTGACTTATTGAGACATCAAGAAAAGAAATGTCTTACATCTTCGGTCTCCTGTGAAGATGAATCATTCTTGATATGTACTCCTTACTCCCCCTTTTTTCCCGTATACTTGATGGAGAATAATTCTTTATTCAAGGCACCTGTCTCAACACTAGATGACTGGGTACCTTTAGGATACATTTTCAAGAAATTACTATGCTATTTCTGTGTCCTGAAGTTCACTATATAGATGGTTCGGTACAGATCTCTTAATGGTCATCAGACATAATCTGTCAGACTGATCCTAGGCTTCATAGGCTACTTGATGAGCTTTCAAGCTCATGGATGTAGGTGGAGATTACCTATTTGTCTATATGGTTATATCAACCTCAGCTATTTCCATAGCATTCAATACATCCTTTGTCTACTTCTTTGTATTGAAACCGGTTAGAGTTTCAATGGTGACACTAATTTTATTGACCAAAAAGGTGACTCTTTAGCAACTTTAATTAGATCAGCAAAAATGTAGGACAACAACAATACTGAAAGTCATTAAACAGTATCTTTCCTGAAAATTTGGTCACGCATATTATGAAACACCTGTGGGCTGAATGCATAATATATGCAACTAGACTTCCACACATAAAAGCGATCAGAGTACAAACTATCAGCTCTCATGACACTACCACCTGTGAGCGAATAGATCATTCAAGAAACGGCTTTCCTCTATCAAATACCTTTATGCACATCTCAAAATCTGATGTAAGGCCAACACGTGTGGGCAGAATAACCAAACATGAGACCAGAGACATCCCCTAATTTGTAAGCCAAACAATTCAGAATATTGACTCGAAAGGCCACTGTAGTGACTACATTCTCATCAGCACCCAAAAATTTCACAAACACAAGGGATACATCTTTATGTTATCCTCACATACTTTATAGGCATATGATATATGACAATGTAACTTCAATAAATGCAAAACCTGAATGCATAGTCTCATTGTCATACACCTGTGCTGAAGACATTCTCCGAAAACTTCATTTGAGACTTTCATAAAAACAATATCTCAGTAGAGTGACTATTGTGCCTTACTTGATACCAAACTGACCACTCGAGACACAAGGATCCCATGTATCTCCTTTATGACAAGTTCGTTGCATGAAAATTCACTCGAAAATGGCCTTAAAATGCTTAAATTCCTTTTCCTATTAACCATCATGAGATCCTGAACCCTAAATATGAGACCCGAGCACGACAATTTGAAATATCTTTCTCATATGATGTTCAAAGCATGAAAATTTACTTGAAATCGAATTCGGAATACTTTAATTCCTTTTTTTGGAGTTAAAGTTCAATTTATTACTAATGTAATAAATCCAGAAAAATGAAAAAATCACTTTATAAATTTCCTGGACCTAAAAACTGACCCAAAACACCCCAAGGTACTCATACGGGAAATCTGAAGTTTTTGAGGGTTACTGTAGCTGAAGTCCGTACGCTGACATCAGCATTTGACGTCACCCTGCGTCAGCCGTGCGACTGGCACTTACCTGCACCGAAACGCCCATTGACTCTGGCGCTTGCATCACATGTGACAGACACGCATCCCGCATCGGTGGAGCCACGTGTCGGCGTGTGCAACACTGCCACGCACCTGCGGAACTGTTCATCGTCGATGACACATCTCTCACCGAAAAATGGCAATTTATGGCAAGTTTCGGGCCATTTTTTTGAACTTCTCGGGCTCGTTTTCAACCTGTTTCTCAAGGTTAAACATATGCACAATCACTGAAATTTGTTCTATAATACTTAAATACAAACATTTCCCAAATTTCATGGACTAAAATCCTTTCAAAAATCCAAATATCTCAGAATGGCCTTACCTTCATTCTTCACCAAATGAAAGGATCCTTGGCTCAAAAGAAAGCTCTTTTCTTCCTCTTCCTTTT
>JANZXR010000170.1:29991528-30008929 GCA_027575705.1 Erythroxylum echinodendron | reverse complement strand
TTTTCTATAAAACATAATTATTCACAATTAAACCGGGATATGTCATGAATGCATGTACAAACATTTACATGTGCAAATATTCACTATTTGTCACTTATGTGAATATATGAATGCATGAGTATGTCAATACACTTTAAACAATCCTAACCCATTCCAAATTACCAATTTACCCTTCCCATAGGTGAGGGGATGTTACACATTCTGTGAGAAGTATCATGAATGTTAAGATCTATCCTGGTGAATCCAAACACCTAGGACAAAAGATGCTACGTCAAAGCCTTTATGTCAAAGTTATTAACCAAACGTTGCTTAATCTTATACAACATGGTCAAGAAATTTGACGTGAGCAATATATCATCCTTATACAGTTATAGGAAGATATCTTTGCTCCCCTTGATCTAGTGCAAGCACCTTCTTACCTTCATTTTCTATAACGCTGAAAGAGGTCATAACCTCATCAACTGTAAGGTTTCACTTTTGGAAGGTTTGATGTAAACCACATATTGATCTGCACAACGTGCAAATTATGTCAGTTTTATATAGATCTTGAAATCTTTCAGGTTGTACCATATAGACCACTTTATAAAGGTCTTTATTTAGGAAAATGGTTTTGACAACCATCTAATGCAACTCTTTATCATTTTGAGCTACAATTTCCTTAGTCACTCACAATGTATCCTACAAGGATACAAGAAAAAATCAATATTTTTCTCCCTGAGAGAAATATCGGGCAATTGAGCTAGTCTATAAACTGATGAACTTCATCCTGAAGTCCTTTAGGTCTTAAATTTTATACTGATAGATTTACAGTTATGCTACAAAATCAACTAGCTCACCTTACTATGCTTCATGACTTGTGTCTCATCAATCATTGCAACCCACCACAATTCCGCTGCGAGTACAGAAACCGCTTCTGTAAAAGTAATGGAATTCTTAATATGTCTAATATCATAGCTCTGTTCACCTAATAGACTATGATATCAGATGGGATAACAGGTCATCTCACTCCGGTAGATCTTCACAACTGCATTAGATCTTGTACCCCTAGGAATCACTATATGTACAGGTATGGGTTCTTGTTCCTGTACAGGCACGGTACAAAGACCTAAATCCACCGGATCTAACTGTATGAGTAGCGAATACATAAAAACTGTGGTATCCATTTTGTCATCATCCTAAGGGTCAAAAGGGCCACCATCCTCACAGACATCGTATTCTAGAAATTTAGCTATTCGTGATTCCACTATTATGTTCCCTTCTTCTTTACAGTAGAATCTGTAGCCTCTAGAGTGGTTAAGATACCTTACTAAATAACAATGACATTTATGAACATGCAATTTCTCTTTATAAGGATTTTACCACCTCGATAGGGCAGCCTTATACACAAATGTGTGTAAGACTGAGTTTTCACACTTCTAGATAATTAGGTAGATCAGTCGTATTCTGCATTGACTTTTTCAAGTCCTTTAGGGTGTGATTATGCCTTTCGACAACACACCATTTTGCTCAAGACTATCCGATATAGTGAATCAAGTCACTATGCCAACAAATTCCATATATCTGGCAACCGGACCTTTTCAAGTTCTAAAACACCATATTTGCCATGATATTTTACTCCATGGTTAGACCTGACATTCTAAATGAATTTTTCCAATTAGTTCTCAACCTTCAGTCCTTAAGCGAGAGAACACATAACAGTAATGAGAATAATCATAAAAAATGTCAAAATATTTTTGAAATTGCATAATGCAACTGTATAAGGCCTTCTAATATCTTTATGTATCAGACTCAACAAGTCAGAAGTATAAGTTGACCTCAGTATCCTTATTAGTCAACTCACTCTTATAATAATCAACACTTGATCATAATCTAAAATTGAGAGAATGCCTTCCTTAATCAATCTCTCAACCCTAGCACTGAAAATGTGGCTTAAACTTTTATGCCACACCATGTATGACTTTTCATTCATCAGGGTCCTTCATTTCGTGACTTTTTCAGCAAGATACAAAGAAGTATATATCTAATTCGGGGTAAGACGCATTCTATACAAACAATATGATAAGAAAGTCGTACCATTATGTTTTGCATTAAACACAATTGTACAACAGAAGTATTAAATACAAAATGTCAACCTTCTTTGACCAAAATTGATCTAAAGATCATATATAAAATGTGTCATGTAATAACCTAAATGAACCTTACTACAAGATTCAGTACATACATCCCCTATAGATATTACTTCCATTTCTTCATTGCTGTCAACCATCAGTTCCTCCTTTCTCTTTATTTGGCTTTATCCTGGATATGAAATCCATGCATTGTGGATGCACCTTGATCAGGTACTCCACTATATAGTCACAAAATACTTAATGCGACTATCGCAAATTAGATTCATAAATTGACAAGCCAAGAAGTTATCTGATAATCACAGTCTTTCCTTCTATGCCTTATACTGCTAGCTTCTTTATATCCCTAAGACCTCTGCTAGCTTCTTTATATCTCTAGGACCTTCACCAACACTTGATTGACCAGCATCATCATGTGGAGAAGATTAAGTATTTCTACCTTTAATCTTAGTGTGCTTCATCTTTTCCTTCCATTTTGTTGCTTCAAGGATTGTAGGAGTAACCTGCTTGAGTTTCTCCTCCTTAACAACGCAATGGGCAATCAAAGCATTGAAGCTTTGTTCCTCATCCTGCGACTAATATGCCATCACCAGCTTACTCAACTCTGAAAGGAGTGTATTCAGAGTCTGGTGACTTATGAAGACATCAGGAAAAGAAATTTCTTACATCTTTGGTCCCCTGTAAAGATGAATCATTCTTGATATGTACTCTTTACTCCCCCTTTTTTTCCGTATACTTTATGGAGAATAATTCTTTAGTCAAGGCACTTGTCTCAACACTAGATGACTGCGTACCTCTAGGAGACATTTTCAAGAAATTACTATGCTATGTCTATGTCCGAAAGTTCACTATGCAAATGGTTAGGTATGGATCTCTTAATAGTCATCAGACATAATGTATCACACTGATCATACTTCATAGACTACTTGATGAACTTTCAAGCTCATGGATGTAGGTGGAGATGACCTATTTGTCTGTATGGTCATGTCAACCTCAGCTATTTCCATAGCATTCAATACATCCTCTGTCTACTTCTTTGTATTGAAACCGGTTAGAGTTTCAATGGTGACACTGATTTTATTAACCAAAAAGGTGACTCTTTAGCAACTTTAATTAGATTAGCAAAAATGCAGGACAACAATGATACTGAAAGCTATTAAACAGTATCTTTCCTGAAAATCTAGTCACAGATATTATGAAATACCTGTGGGCTGAATGCATAATATATCCAACTAGACTTCCACACAAAAAAGTGATCAGAGTACAAACCATCAACTCTCATAACACTACTACCTGTGGGCTAATAGATCATTCAAGAAACGGCTTTCCTCTATCAAATGCCTTTATACACATCTCAAAATCTCATATAAGTCCAACACTTATGGGTAGAAGAACCAAACATGAGACCAAAGACATCCCCTAACGTATAAGCAGAACAATTCAGAATATTGACTTAAAAGGCCACTGTAGTGACTACATTCTCATCAGCATCCAAAAAGTCCACAAACACAAGGGATACATCTTTATGTTATCCTCACATTCTTTATGGGCATATGGTACGTGACAATATAACTTCAATAAATGCAAAACTCAAATGCACAGTCTAATTGTCACACACCTGTGCTGAAGACATTTTCTGAAAACTTCATTTGATACTTTCATGAAAAAAAAATATTAGTAGAGTGACTATCGTTCCTTACTTGATACCAAACCGACCATCCGAGACACAAGGATCTCATGTATCTCTTTTATGGCAAGTTTGTTGAACGAAAATTCACTCAAAAATGGCCTTAGAATGTTTAAATTCCTTTTCTGATTAACCATCATGAGATCCTGAATCCTGAATATGAGACCCGAGACATGACAATTTGAAGTATCTTTCTCATGTGATATTCGAAGCATGAAAATTTACTTGAAATCGGATCCGAAATACCTTAATTCCTTTTTCTAGAGTTAAACTTTAATTTATTACTAATGTAATAAATCCAGAAAAATTGAAAAAATAACTTTATAAATTTTCTGGACTTGAAAACTAACCCAAAACACCCCGGGGTACCCATACGGGAAATCTAAAACTTTTGTGTTTTTTTTTTATTGAGGGTTAATGTAGCTAACGTCCGTACGTTGACATCAGCATCTGACGTCACTCTGAGTCAGCCGCGGATGCGCCAGTGATGTGTCTGGGGCACGTCACGCATGCACAGACGCATTCCCAGACACGCATCCCGCATCTGTGGCACCACATGTTGGCGCGTGCAACACTGCCACGCACCAGCGACACTATTCACCGTCAGGCCCGTGGCGCACATGCATACGACAATGACGTGTCTCTCACGTAAAAATGGCAATTTATGGCGAGTTTCGGGCCATTTTTTGAACTTCTCGGGCTCATTTTCAACCCATTTCTCAAGGTAAACATATGTACACTACTTTCATGCAATAAAAAGTAAGAAAAAACCGAGAAATAGAAGCTAACTCTCCGAAAACCTTGTGGAGAGAAAAACTAAAAAATCTCAATTTTTAACCGCCCGTTCACACCACCGCTCTGATATCACCTGTAATACGTGACTGGTTCTTAGTCACGTACCCCGGATCGAACGTAAAAGTGCAAAAAATGGAGAAATGCGAAAATACCTAATTTTCGGTTCTGAAACTTCAACGAGCTTTCCGAAGACGAATCGAGCCCGAATCTACCGCCGCCTTCATAGGGATTGCTCTTCACGAGCTAGGTCTTTCTACAGTTTTCTCAAAACACAAGCTCTCTTAACGGGTCAGAGATTCCTTATGCTCGTGATTGATATGAGCAACTCCAGGAAACCATAACCTATTTATATAGCTTCTATATCGGGCTTTCCCATCACAAGGCCAATATGGATCAGGTCTACACTAATCTAGTTCCATTTTCCACCTAGACTTCAACCCATTGATTTAGATCATTTATGGGGCCACTTATTATCTTTATCCGGATCAAATTACGTAACTTAACCGATATTTAGTTAAAAACTAAATTACAATTAAAAACTATCCATTAAATGGGAAATTTACAAAATTGCCCTTAGGGGAAAAAATGCCTAACAATTAAGTAAGAAATTTGATGCTCACAACAGTTAAAAGAAGTTAAAAGATATATTTATGGATATTATCTTTGATACAACAATACCAAAGAATTTGTGATGAAGTGGAATGAGATAGTTGCAGAGTTTAACTTGAAATATAATTCATAAGTTTAGTGTCTATTTGATGACTACCTAATATAGGTTCGAATGAATGTTATTTGGAAAGAATGTCAACGATATATAAGGTATGAATGCTTACTTTAATAGCCATGACAATTTATTAAGTATTATGAGAAAATAATCAGGAAAAAAAGATTAAACGTGAGATGAAGTTTGATTATTTGTGTGTGATGAGTAGTGTATCCTCGTTTACACAAATTAATATTTAGAAGGAATTTTAAAAGGCTTATCATAATGGCTTGTTTCATATTGCACAAGACAACCTAACAAGTGTCATGTATCACAAAGCTGAGCAAAACTTGGACTAAAGTAGAATAGCAAATTGTACAAGGTAGAAGAGATTAATAAAGGGTGCAATGTTCTTTAAATATACATAATTACACAAGTGACTTTACCCCAATAGTAAAATACACCTGCGAAGTTACGTTTAAAATTTTTAGTCAGGGTAAGAACAAAGATGTTCCTAAATATTTGTTCCTCAGGAGGTGACATAAAAATGTTGTTAAGATGTTCCTAAATATTTACTCTAATGAAAATTATTAAAATTTAAAATCTAGAGAATAAAATTTAAAAGTTTACATGATGAAACATTACTTATTCCAAACTTATATATTGCTCCACTTTTTACTTTTTACTTTTTGTGATTTTATATTTTATTTTATTTTTAAATATAAAAACTTAGTTGGTTGTTAAGAACAATATCTTTAAGAAATACAGTTTAAAAAATAATTATATTTTTTAAAATTTATTATTATTAAGATATATTTAATATGAACTAAATCTTGGAAATATTCTTTATAACTAATTTCTACAAAATAATTTAAATTTCAAAGTATTTTAAAAAGATTTTGAAATATTTTACAAAAAATAATTATGGTGGTCATAACTTTTTATCATCACTTAATATTAAGCAAGTCAAGAATATTTAGTTAATAAGTAATGAAATTATGTTATGATCAAAACAAAAATATAAAATCAAAATCAAAATCATCTTTTTTCTATTTTCATAAATAACAAGAAACTAAAAATAAAATAAGAAACAAAATCTTAAAGAACTTTTTGTGCGCTTTTCATGAATTTATTTTTTAAATGAAAATGTTTGTAGTTGTTAATGTCATTGTATTGATATTTTTAGAAAATTAGTAATAATAACTATACTATACAATAATTAAAGATAAATCATTCAGAGATATCAGTTGATTGAACTAGTTATGGAACCATTTGTAAAAGGAAATTCTAAAGACTTAGTCAATGATTTATAAAAAAGAACAAAAGAAAGATGAGAGAACATCTAGAGAAATGGTGGGAGGTATAGAAGAAACAAATTCTAAGAGGAAAAAAATTGTTAGTAGTTTTATATCATCATTAGTAGAAAATTAGGTAGCAACTGATCAATTTTTCATAACAAAAAGAATTTAAGGTATGATTCTTATAAAAAAACGAGTTGTGTATATCAATTAGGGTTGTTAGAATTTGTGTTTTATCTATTATTGAGATTTTGAATGCAATTTATATGATTTATTGCATGTTAAATAAGTTGTTCAATTATGGAGGATTATATATGCTTAATTGTTGTAAAATGGTGTGATTGTTGACATATAATTATGGTACATGTGTTATGTTTAGGGTGTTCTAGAGGTAGTATTCATACATTTTAAATTGTATGTAGGTTTCACATTACATTGGTGTTAATGTCTTATGAGTTTTATGTTATTGTGATTGATGGTTGCATTAAGTATTATATTTCGAAAGATATGTTGTAGAGTGAGTTAGATGAAGGTTGGTATTAATGATTTTGATGATAACTAGGTGATTATTTCAAAATTCAAAATGGAGTTGTTTCCTTCCATAGGTAGTGACATCATTTGAGGCATAATAAACCCCTAGGATAGTATATAGGTTAGAAACCTATGATGCAGCTCCCGTGAGGCTTATCGGTGAAAAAATCCACAAGCATAGTAGTCACAGCGCGAACTTGCTTTCTTAACTCATAGATGTAAACAATGCCACGTACCATAGTATTGAAATCAATTGTAGGTGATTAATTCAAACATAAATACTTAGGGGATGTTGTGTAAAGTTTAAATATTCTGTAAACTTAGAGGACATGAAGGATACTAACAATGAAATTACTTTTTCAAATTAACAGTTTTGCATAAATGAGTAATGTTGATAGATCTTGGATGTATAGACGATTAACACCTGATGGTTTCATTAATCCTGAGTTTTTTGAGAGAGTTTAAGCTTTTATTCATTATGCATGTTCTCAACTTGCATATATGGATGGCCCAAAGATCAGATGTCCATGTAAAAAGTGTAAACATATTCGTTTCCTTCATATTGATGAAGTTAATGGCCATTTGCTGAGAAAATTGTTTGTTCAAAATTATTTTGAGTGGACACGACATAGGCAGACATTGATTTGTAGCATCTCAAGGGGTAATGAAGTAAACTCGTCAATAAATGTGGATGAGTTTGAAGAGGGGATTGGATTTAGAATGAATAATGTTTGTACAACTGAAAATCCTTACGTGTAAATAGTTTATGATGCAGGTAGTTATGCCTTTCAGGAAAATGTAGAAAATCTTGAAAAAGAACCAAACCTATAAGCAAAATAGTTTTTTGACTTACTACACTCAGTTGACCAAAAATTATGGCCAAATTGTGAGACAATGACTCAATTATCTTCAATTACTCGGATATTGAATATAAAGTCTAAAGAGCATATTTCTTATCACAGTTTTGATAAAATTCTCAGATGGTATAATGAATTAGTACCTCCTGATCATACAATGGTTGATAGTTTTTACAATATGAAGAAACTTATTAGGGTTCTTGGTTGGCCTGTTTAAAAAATTGATTTTTGCAAATTGGGATGTATGTTGTATTGGGGAGATGATATGCAATTCCAAGAGTGCCAAGTTTATGGTCAATCTAGGTTTAAGCCTAGAAATTGTTATATGAAACAAAAATTAGTACGCTAGAAGCAGATGTTTTATTTCTCGTTAACTTTAAAACTTCAAAGACTATATGTTTATGATGTTACTGCACCTCACATGATGTTAGGTTGGGATTGTCGACGGATGGATTCAAAACTTTTGGTCAATCTGGCTAACAATATTCATCATGGCTAATCATAATTACTCCTTATAATTTGCCTCTATGGATGTATATGAATGAGACATATATGTTCTTGACAGTGATTGTGCCAGGGCCTACAAATCCAAACCATAAAATTGATGTATTCTTATAACCATTGATATCTGAATTGCAGTATCTTTGGGAATATGGTGTGGAGACATATGATGTGTCTCTGAAACAAAATTCTTTGTTGAGAGCATCTTTAATGTAGACTATTAGTGATTTTTCAGCATATGCAATGTTGTCCGGATGGAGCAAAGTAGAGAATTTAGCTTGTCCTTATTATGGCAATGATTCTGATGCGTTTTATCTTCCAAATGGGGGCAAACCTTGTTAGTTTGACAACCACAGAAAATTTCTTCCTCCCAATCATCTATTTAGATGCAATAAATAAACGTTCATTAAGAATAGGATGGTACAAACACCTGCTCCCTTTTACAAAGCTGGTAAAGGGATATTACAGGAGATTGATGAATTAGGGCGGAAGTTACAGAATTTGAAGCTGATGAAGTTAATACAAGCATTAGTAAAAACTTAGGTTGGAGAAAATGAAGCATTTTTTGGGATTTCTCATATTGAAAAACTAATTTGATACGTCATAATCTAGATGTAATGCATATTGAAAAAAATAACAATTTGTTCAATACCATAATGAACATTGAAGGGAGGATAAAAGACAATACTATAAAAAAATTTTAAATCAGCTCACAATACAAAATTATGCGCTGATTTAAAAAAATTTTATAGAGGGAATGAGTTAGATAAAGATCTTCGCACTCGTAAATATGCAAAAGTATGTTACACTTTGGACAAAAAACAAAAGGAAATTTTTTGTGAATGGTTGAAAAGTTTAAAGTTTCCTGATGGATATGTTTCAAGCTTGGCAAGGTGTGTAGACATGAGGAAGTACAAATTATTTGAGATGAAAAGTCATGATTGTCATGTGTTTATGCAAATGCTAATTCCAATTATAGTTTGGAAGTTGTTACTGAATAAGGTTTAAGAAGTTATAACATAATTAAGTTTGTTTTTCAAAAACTTAACATCATTTGAAATAAAGTTGGCTAAAATGAAAAAAATATAAAGGAAAATTCCAATAATTTTGTGCAAATTAAAAGGGATTTTCCCTCCAGGCTTCTTTGACTGTGTAGAGCATCTACCTGTGCATTTAGCATATGAGGCTAAACTTACTGGTCTAGTTCAATATCGATGGATGTATCCATTTGGGAGGTAATTATGGTAAATATTTAAATTGAAGTAATAACATGTTTTAATAATAGAATTGTGATAACCCTTTTCACTAATATAGGTATTTGCATCACTTGAAGAAAAATGTCAAAAATAAGGCTAGAGTTGAAAGTTCAATATGTAATGCTTATTTAGTAGAGGAAGCAAACACATTTTGTTCACATTATTTTGAGTCGCATGTGAACACAAAAGAAAGAAAAGTTTCTCGTAATGACGATGGGGGAGGAACAGGTGATACTGATAGTAACTTATACATTTTCACATATCCTGGACAAACAAATGGATGTTCAACAAGAAGAATGTTAACAAAGGAAGAAATAAAGGCTGTCCATGGTTACAGTTTATTGAACTGTCAAGAGGTTCAACCTTTCATACAGTAGATTGAAATTGATTATCTGGGTTTTGAAATGTAGTGTTATTCACAACTGAAATACATAATAATGTTTTTAGATTATACGAGGAATGGTTACACGAGCTAATGCCTGAGAAAACGCAAGATGATATCAATAAAGAAATTAGAAGACACTTTCCTCGATGGTTCGAGAACTAAATAAATTTTCACTTACAATTATTGAATGATTGAATTATAAGATTAAAGTGTTCAAATGACATTATACTATTTAATATGATAATTCTTTTGTGTAGGCCTTAGAATATCCAATAGAGAACAAGTTCATATTTGATGTTGCTAAAGGACCTTTACGAACTGTTAAATCATATCTGGTGTATTTCGTTAATGGATACAGATATCATATAGAATATCATGATCATAACATGGCAACAGTAAATAATGGAGTTTACATACAAGGAGAATTGATGGATTACTATGGTAAATATTATTGAGATACTTGAAATTGAATACCCTGTATTGCCAATAAAATTAAGTGTGATATTTAAGTATGAGTGGTTGATCTAACTCCTAATGTTAGTACAAAAGTGTATAGCCGATACAATCTAGTTGAAATCAATCATCAAAGAAGATTTAGACAATTTGAACCTTTCGTGTTGGCGATCCAAGCAATCCAGGTGTATTATGTCCCTTTTCCTAGCTTACGACGAGATAAGTCAGATTAATTGGCCGTTTGCAAAGTTAAACTTAAGAGGTGTTTTTGAATCACATGGAAAAGAAGAACAGATAATTGAAAGTGAAGCATTTCAAGAAGGTGTTTATGAAATAAATGCATCTGTTATATATGACAAAAATGAACCTTTGAATGATCCAAATAACGAATATGTTGAAATTTCATCTGGAAAGGATTAGGATAGCGAGAGATCTGAGGAGGAGCCTGAGTTTTATTCTAATCCTTCAGAAAAGGAAGATAATGATGATTTGGAATTTGATTTACAATTAAGTGCTGATAGTGATTAATTTGTGTTTGTAATATAATATTATATTTAATAAATCAATTATTGAATCAATAATATATTGTTATATATTGAATTGAAATTGTTATATTTCTGGAATATTCAATAAAATATGAATTTCAAGTTAAAATATGTCACTAAAGAGAAAACAAAATATGATGCGACCAAGGTTCAGGGCACGATTTGGAGCCAGTTACTTTCCAGGTGAAGCATCACATTTTACAGCTACAACAGAATCAGATGATGTACCTCCAACAACTACACTTGCAGATGAGGCATCACCTTTCGAACCTATTGCTACACCATCTACCACCCCTATTCTGACAGAGATGTTAAGGGTAAATGATGCGGATGAAGGAGGCAGCCTCTGACCTGGAGCTGAGGGAGTCGATGGAAGAAGTTACATCACAATTTTTAACAATCTGTTATTGAAAATACATGAAACACCATATGTTTATAATTTAGGACTTAGTTTAAATTTAAAAATGATATAAAATTGTTTTTATATTAGGTTGATTCCGTCTGGACCGTGCTTAGAAAATATGACATCCAAATTCAAAGTGAAGATTGATCTTGAGAGTTATATATGGAAGAATATCTTTTAGGTGATAAAAGATTTTTATTATCAAGAGTTTGAGGTATAAAAATATATTTTTTGTTTTTACTTAATTTTTATACATTAATTAGATAAATATTGTAGGTTATAAGTACTTATCGTATATTTTCTCTTTTTTTAAAAAAGAATTTTTTTGGGATTTTGATTTTGACACGGTTATTTATAAAGTATGAGAGAGATGAGCTCGTACACGTTATAGAGACTTTGTTGGTGTGATACACAAGACTAGTGTATGACCTCCTTATATTTCTGAAGAAATATGGAGTAGTTGGCAGCAATATTGGACATCACCCAAGACATTGTCCATTTCAAAGCGTAATTCTACTAACAGACATGGAGGATCAGGGGGAGAGAGTCTTCTCGTAAATATTGGAGGATCTATTACCCACCATGAGCGTACAAATAGACTTGTAAGTATTTACACTTTACACTTATATTCTTATTTTTTTACTTTGATGTATTTCAATTTAATTTGATGTGTGAATTTTAGATTGAAAATATATGTATTATAATGATAATGTTATAAATATCTGGTGCCATATATGGTTGTATTGTTGAGTTACTTTCTTTGTTCAACAGGGGGTAAATATCATAAAAATAGAGAAAATTATACCAAAATTTTGTAAATTATAGTTCATTTTTAACATTTTATTTTTATTCACGAAAAGTCTATGGGCAAGAAGCCTACACCCTGTCAGCTCTATTTACACACTCACACTAAGAAACATTATGGTGTGATCTTCGTCAATACCCGATGTAGAGAACTAAATGTATGTGAAATTTATGCTTTAATAATAATGCTTGATAATTATCACTTATTAACATAAATATTACCTTCTGATAGGACCAAATACAAGAAAGCATTCAACGACAGTCTCAGCCGTCTAAAGATGATGATGAGACTCAAACCTATCTTCATATAATGGGTGGTAGGGACTGTCGTAGAAGGATATTCAGCTTAGGTTCATTTGCGAACACATGATATTCGTAATCCTCCACATCCAATACAGCAACATCTAGTAGGCGGTTTGCATCCAATGAAGTCCATGAGCTTCGGATCACATTATAGGCACTGGCAACTTAATTGCAACAATTGATAGAGTACATATTCTAGCTCCGTAATGAGATGGATGAGTTGAAGTAGAAGGGTAGCACCTCATCGCAACATTCAGAGCATCCACATTCACCAAATGAATAACATAGTTGTAGTCATTTTGTATGAATTAAATACTTATTGTTGTACAAAATAATTTTTTATTATCAATTAAGATAATTTTTACTTTATATCATCAATCAACTTTCTGTTTTAATAAATTAAATGTAGAAACAAATCAAAATATTATAACTTATACATCAATCATAAGATTATTAAATAAATTTAAATATAGGAAAATTTTTAAAAACAGTATTAGTAGATTTACTAATGAAAAACCAAAATATGTCGGTAAAATGTAATGAATTTAAAATCGGATTACTAAGTTCCATTAATATAGTTAATCGTGAATTTATTGACAGATTTGGCAAATTCGTCAGTAAATTTACCGATGGTTAAGCCTTGTCCGTCGCTAAATTTACCGACGGTTAAGCCTTGTCTGTCACTAAATTTACTGATCAAAACAAACATTATGTCGCTAAATTTATCGACAGTACAAAATTACCCTTGCTAAATAAAGCAACAAAACACAAAATTTCCATCGGTAAATTAGCGACAACAAATTTGTTCTCCGTCACCAATTATTACCTACGGCCGTTTCTCCGATGACTTGTTCCATCGATAAATTCGATCGCTAATTTAGCTTACTAACGAAAAGTCTACATATTCCATCGGTAATGTCCATCGCTAAACCCCATTTTTCTTATAGTGTAAGGTGATTGAGTTGATCTATTAGAGGTGATATTGTCTGGTCAATTGATTGCATAAAGATAATAAATATGACTAGTAATGAGTGGTTTATTTGAAACATATTCAATAGTTTTTATAATGATGCTCAAATTGAATAATAAGTCAAATGTATAATATTAACATTTTTTAGTTTATAGAGTTTAGGTTTACGAGTGATTGATTAATCCATTTTGATTATGAATTGGCAAAAAAATTACATAATAAATATTAAAATGTTGATTTTGACCTGAATAATGGGTTAAAATTATGATTAGTGCTAGTTGGCAGTCAAAATTGTGATTTGACTGAGTAACTAAGGGTATTTATAACAAAGTGTTTACCTTCATGTAAAAAGGTTAGGATGGTGTTTTAGCCAACCAAATCGTGGTCATAAAAAAATTTCAATAAAATCACATTATAATTCTTTTCATTATGGCTTATTAAATACTTCTTGCCTTAAACTTTTCACTCTCTTTATGTCCACTTTATGAGATAAAGTTGTTCAAATTAAGTTGAATTAAGAGCTTTTTTATTTAGGTTGAAATTGAATTACAAATTGGTGTGCTACCTAGAGATCTAAGTGGTTAGTGAATAGAATGAATGAACTAATAATAGTAATACTTGACCTCTTTGATTGAATAGTTAAACTTTACACTGAAATCTAATTTACGTAGGTTGATGTCTTTTGAGAGTGATTTGTTTAGGGCAAGCAAATGCTTAAATTTAGGGATATTTCAATAAATTTTATTTAGAATATATTTTATCACGATTTTGAGAGTATTTTACTTATGTTTGATTGGTTTGAAATGGATTTAGTACTCAATTTGGTTTATATTTTATTTTAGGGCTTGGTTTAGCTCCCTAATAAGGAAGGAATGAATTTGGGCCATTGGGAGCCAAGTTAGAACATAATGGGGTAGATTGTAGAACGTAGGTTAATGCTCCACAACATGGATCTATACTATCTAAAAAAAATGTATGTTAGGACCTACATTGGTAGTAATTTTTATGTAAAAGAGGTGGAAAGCAATATAGGCCAAACACGGTAACTTGTTAGACTTGTGTTCAATGTGATGATTAAAAAGTATTCAGATATAGGTCCAACATGAGTTTGTGTTGGGGATTTGTGTTGACAATAAGTTTTATATAAAACTTTTTTTAAAAGCTATTAAGAATAAGGAACCAACACAGGTTTATGTTGGATTTGTGTTGGTTGAGACCTTTTGAATATTTTAGGATTTTTTTAGAGTAAAAGGTAGCTTTTAGGGGTAGATGGAAAGACATCATTACATACACGAATTGGAGAATCTTTAGAAAAGAATAAAGCAATTTCAGAGACCAATAAGAGGTTTCCATCAAAATTTAAGTGAAGATATCAAGATCTCAAGATCTACGAGAATGAACTCTTTTGTTTTGTGTTTTTTCTTGATTTTATTTATTATGAATGATGTGGTATGAATGACACGGAACACAAATAATAATATAAAATAAATCATATTAGCAAGTGTACTTATCGTTTCCTATAGTCTAGGTAAGTCGGGTATTAATTCTATAGAGACTAGAATTACTATTATTACATGTCCTTCTATTAGCTAATCTAATAAAGTGAATAATTGATTAAAAATAAATAAAATAAATCTAAATCACCAAATTAAATAAAAAGATTAGATATAAAAACCAATGAATGAACTAGATTTAGGAAAGAATTCATCTAAAACATTTCTTATGCTTTGAATCTATCTTGACTTAATGATTAATGTAGATCCTTCTTAAGTTATAACTATATTCTATCTCAAGAAATGCAGTCTATGTATTTAAATTGATTTGACCAAAATCTCTTCCTACTCAAAATAACCTAAGAACATATTAACTCATTTTGTGAATTTCTATGATCAGTTTCGCCTTTACTTAGAAGGATCATATAGTTCTATCTCTAGCAATCCATAAAACCCTCATTATTCTTGTTGTGGTCTATTCATATATATGAACGTTGAATGTTAATGTACGGATATGAATATTGAATGTTCAACTCTCATTCCTTCAATTTAACATAATATATGAATAATTCTAAAAAAAGATAAAATCTTTTATAAAATCAAGAAATTAACTCAAGAAATAATTTTAAGTAAGGATAGTAATAGGTCAGCCTATGGGCGAGACCCACTAATTTTTTTAAATTAAAAGTGTAAAACAATGTCTTTTTTTAATTAGTTCTGAGCTTGGGTTGTCTAAGTTCAAGCCTATCCGAGGCCCAACTCTTTTAAGTAAAACGATGTCATTTTGCTCAGAATAATTAGACTTCGAGCCAGCTTGGGCATAGGCTTATAGGTCGCCCATTACCATCCATAATTTTAAGGTTCATCCTACCAATATCTATATCCTAATTAGTTCATAATTAAATAAAGGAAAACCATAATAAATATAAAAGAATAAAAGAATAAGGAAAACATCGTTATGGTTTTTGAATTTTTGAATTTTTTGATTATTCTTGATGGATTTCTTGTTTCTTCTCCTAAGGTTGCTCTTTCTCTTAATCTCAACCATTTAAGTTGGCTCCTAATTAATTTTTTCAACTCCTAAACACTTTGCCCTTTTTTTAGTTGCCTCCTCTTTAAAAACATAAAACCTTAATATTTACTTATTACGACCCTAATACGAGATTGTGTTAAGCTCTCGAATTACTTAAACTAAATTTATAGAAATTTTACGTAACCAATCACCTCTAATATAGGGCCAGACATTGTTCTATATTACTTCCATGTTAGTGAATATCGAAAACAACCTTTCTACCAAGTTAGGGTAAGCCTGTATATTATTGGACCTCTCAATATTTCGCATCTCAACGGGACTTCTACCTGGTGTTGTTGTTATTGTTGTACTTCCATGTTAGTGAATATAAGGTAAATATGTAAAGATGTTGCAGATGCTACGAGAAACATAATGCTCTTATTTTAAATATGACCTAAACATGAGGGCACATCGGTCCCGTTTTATCTAGGTAAGAAAAACTCCATAAATAGAATAGGGCAAGTTTGAATATATGAAGCAATGCAGTACCATATTTATACCGTATGCCTAGTCTCTCTCTCAAAATCTGCCAAAATTGCTCCAAAATGAGTCAAATCTGGTTCAAGTTCATTCCTTTTCTTTTGATGTTTTGAAAACTTGAATTAAAATACAAGACATTTTAAGTACCAAATCATATAAAAACATCAAAATACTAGCATAATGTTCTTAAAAGTTATGCTAAAAATATATTATATTGAACACTTATTAAATTCTTTCACACTTAAATATTTACTTGTCATCAAAAAAAATAATTTTATTACTTATGATTTTTATAACATGTTTATAATTTTGATTAAAATAAAAATACCAAATTTAAATAACACAAGAGCGAAAAGTCACTTACCCTTTCGCGATAATATACATGAGACTATCACTTGAGTCAATCACATCACTAATAGACATCATATCAATTAAATCCCTCTGTGGTAATAACTAACTCCGTTTTTCCTGGATGCTCTTTCTCTTCACCGAACTCTACAGCTGTGTGCTTAGTCTCTCTTAAATCCGCTAGCATTACATTAGGGTGCACCATTAACCTCTACATCAGCTGTGACGGTTCTCTCTTGTAGACTTTATATCTATTGGCTCAGGCTCTTTATGTGCGGGCTCAGATGGATGGATTGGTGTTGGTAGTATCTGGGCGTCTATCTGTCACTTTTGAAATTTTAAATAAGAAATTTTATTAAAATTTTGACCTAATCAAAACCAAAAGCTTTTG
>JANZXR010000170.1:29971294-29986691 GCA_027575705.1 Erythroxylum echinodendron | reverse complement strand
GGTGGCAATGCGACGTAGGTTGCGCCAATGCTCGCCGTATGGTGCTTGTGTCATGGTGCTTTGGTTGTAGCTTACGTACTTCGCCATGAGAACTTCTGGTCGGTTGGCGAGAACGATGTCGTTCTTGTTGAAGCATTCTTCGACGGCCGATGACGAAGATACGATGACAACGAGTCTTCTGCCGAATCGTAGAGAAAAGATTGGACCGTACATTTGAGCAAGGCTCCGGAGAGTACGATGCATTGGTGGTTTTTGAAGATGAAGGTGACCGAGAAATGGATACCCGGGCGGGCTTGGTGGGAGGTTTCTCCGGTAGTTTTTTGATCGGTAAAAGTAAAGGGCGACAAAGAGGAAGACAAGAGAGAGGAGGCCGTACAAGACTCTGTCCATTTTTTCGCTGCGACTCAGCTAGATTTGGCGATGTGTATATAAAGTCATAAACAAGCGTACTTCAGGTTTTATGTTCATGCTTAAAGAAATATCTAATTTTTAATTTAAATTTTTAAGAAATTAAAGTTAAGTAATCATTGATTATATAAAATTATTCATAAAATTTATTATATTCGATATTCTTGCTTTAACTTTTGTACTAGATTCCTTGCTCTCCTTACCTTCAAAATAAAATATCATCTTAAAAAAAAATTTATATGCAAATAAATCGTCAGTACACCTAAGTTTATATCATTTATTAATAAACAGTTCTAATAGTTCACTTACTTCCTTCAATTAGTCTAATTCAAAAATTCATATTTCTTTCCTCATTTGAAAATACATTTTTACTTGAGTTCTATAATATTAAAATTTTAAAAAATTTAGCATTATAATTTGACAAATGCTTTTTAAAATTTCTAATATTACATTTTTAGAAACTCAAAACAATAAAGATAATTTTTAGAACTAAGTGGAACCATAATTGAATATATCTTTTATCCTTTTTTCCCTCAAATATACGATTTCACAATCTCCTTCCTTATTATATTGAATTTAATACAACATCAATAACAACAACCTTTCATTGAAAGTCTCGCTGATAGGTAGGATATAGAGAGAATTGGTAATACGCATGTTAAATTATTTCCAATAGACCCATGTGAAGAAAAAAAGAAGGAAGAGAGAGGAAAAAGAAAAAAATCTATATACATATTAAAATATAATGATAATAACAATTAAAAATGAAATAACATAAAAAAACATAAAAGATAATAACAATACTAAAATAAAATATAAAAATATGTATAAAAAATATAAAAATAAGTAATAGAATAAATAATACAATAAATACAAAACAAGGTAAAGAGGAAAAATAAAAGATAAAACAAATAAATAAATACACAACCAAAAAAGAAGACAAATTATAAAATAAATCAAATAAGCCATTGTAAGAAATATTTAGGCTAATTAAGGAAACTTTTAAGCTAATTAGCTGAAAGGCAAGTACTATATATTGAATATTTAGGTTAAATACAAGATATAAGACCAAAAAAAATTTTATAAGACTTATAAGAACAAGAAAAACCACTCTATGGGAGATCTTTTATTCAAAACCTAGTATGTTAAAATTTTCTATTGAAGACTATGTCTTTGTTAAGTTTCAGCAAAGTCATATTATTTTTCAACACCTCCCTCATATTCTTCTTAAGCCTTCTTTTTTTCCTCTTACAGTTTGTAAGTACAATCTTCTCACCGCTTCTTACTGAAGCGTCAGAGTGCTTTTCTTAACATGTCCGAATCATCTAAGCCTTACCTCTTTTAATTTTTCATAACATTAGTCATCTTTAATTTGTCTCGTACAATCACATTTCTGACCTTATCTTTTTTAATAAGGTTACATATCTAATGGAACATTCTCATCTCTTTCATCATTAGCTTAGGATTATGCACATGTTTGACAGGCCAACACTCTGTTCTAAAGAGGATGGTCATCCTAATTGTAAAACGATAGAATTTACCTTTTAGTTTAATGGTATCTTCTTGACATATAGAACTCCTGATGCATTTCTCTATTTAAACTACTCCAATCTGATCTAGTGAACTATTTCTTCATCAATCTTTCTATTGCTTTGGATTATAGATCCTAGATTCTTAAAACTCTTTTTATGGTATAATTTTTGAATTAATTTTTACCTCCTCATCAGACGTCACCCTGTGGCCCGAAAAGTTACAACTTAAGTACTCAACCTTAGTCCTACTTAGTTTAAAACCCTTCAACTTTAACATAACCCTCCAAAATTCTAGCTTAACATTAACACTCTTTTTTGTCTCATCCACTAAAATAATGTGATCAACAAATAACATATACTAAGATACATCTCTTTGGATATTTTTGGTTAGCCCACTCATTACTACTATAAACAAAAAGAGACTCATTGAGAAGCCTTAGTGTAGTTCAATATTTATACAAAATAATTTATATCTCCTCTTATCATCCTTACTATAATATTTGCACTTTTATACACATCTTTAATAGTCCGTATATAGGTCATGGGAACTTCTTTAGCTTCTAAATATTTCCAAACGATTTCTTTAGGTACTTTGTCATACGCCTTTTTAAAACCAATATATTTTTATTTTGATATTTGGAAGTAATGTATGCAATTATGATAAGAAAATGAGTGAGCTAGATTTTATTTGGCTCATTTATATAAGGAGACATTATTATTTTTAGATTCTTACAATAAATTTTAGGCTTCTTTTATCTATCAAATATTTTATTTTTATGTAGTTTCGATATACGTCATGTTTATCCTTTAACAAAATTAATTCAGAAGCAAAATCCTAGGAAAATCTTGGATAAAAGACATTTATGAAGGGTCATCTCCTCGTTGCCATAACCATAAGATTACAATCATGAAGCACTTTCGACTTTTACCCCTTTTTTTAGGAACAGATAACTTGTCGTGGTTGCTCTTTAGTTACTTGTTCTATTAACATCCGTTTATTTATTAAATGTAACCTAAAGAAAATGAACGATGTTCATAGAATATGATAAGAATAGGGTAATAAAAACAGGTAACTTGAACCCGTTTTTCCAAGTGTAATAACATAATATCCCTTCGTATGCAGAAATAGAGGTGGGAGGACAAACTTCAAGTTAGTAGTAAAATTTGTACTTAACTAAATCTTCAATTTACCTAAATTTTATTATTTATAATTTGACGTTGATACATTTCATTCAACGACTTTACTTTTCAATGTTTTAAATATCGGACCGAAGATTGAACTGGTTAAAGCAAATGTTTAAGGTTTAGAGGTTCAACCAGTATTAAACGTCTATAAAATTGATATATAATAAATAAGTATAAAAATTATAAGAATAAGTAAAAATATGGTATAAAATAAAATATTTTGATATAAAAATACACTTAATGTCTACTAATATATAATAAACTAATAATAAATTTAAAATTTTAAACTAAGATTAAATCTAACATTAATTTAAAATAATAACAAAATAAAAACTATATTTCCATATTATCATTTACTTAAAAACTCATAAAATTTGAACTATGTTTGGAGAAAGTCAATAGGAATGATTATAACTTTATTCTAACTTCTTTTTTAATGTCCTTTAAATATACTCTTTATAGTTAAAGTATTATTTTTAACACATTCTTAAATTATTTTGAGCAAATTTACTTATATATAGTAATTTGTAATTTAATTTATTAAACAAATTCTTGATAACAATAATAATTAATTTTTAACAATAATAATTTAAATTTTCAATTAAAATGTAAGGAGATAAATAAAGATACTAAAATTTGAAAATATAATTTATTGACGAGAGGCTCATTCAGTTTTAGAATTAAATAGGCCCCTTTTGTTCTAATATTACAAGAGGTTATTTTCGTTTTGAACGTTAACAGGCTCTTTTCGTTTTGAATGTTCACCTGTTCCTTTCGTTTTGAACGTTAGCAGGTTCCTTTCATTTTTAACATTCACAGGCTCCTTTCATTTTGAACTTTAACAAGCTCCTTTGATTTACAAACTTCATTCATTGAAATTTATCAAGCTCTTATCATTTACACAAATTGATAGTAACTTGCAAAAATTTTAAGTCACATATAATTCACCCCCTCTTGTATGTGTTTGCTTTATCAGTTAGTATCAGAGCCAAGTTTCACACTTATTGTGTTTTACAGCACGTGATAGATCATAACAAATAATTTGAGAAGTCTTGAAATACAATCTGTCTCAAGGCATCCTTATTTTAATGGAAACAGCTATTCCTATTGGAAAGAGAAAATGACAATTTATCTTCAATTAGACATGCACAGCTGAATGTCAAAGCAAGACATCATTTGATCTGTGCACAATCTCTAAAAGAGTATGAAAGGATATCTTACCGTTCTACAGTAAAGGAAATGTGGGTCAAACTTCAATTACTTTAAAAGGAACGAATGAGGTAAAGAACCATATGATAAGTCTTTTAGTGCATCAATACGAAACTATTTGCATGAAAAAGGGAGAAATTATAGACGAATTCTTTGAATTTTTCAACAACATCATCACAAGAACTTAGTAAAGATATATCCTAATTATGAGCTTGTAATAAAGATTCTAAGGTCATTGCCAAAGGAATGGAGACCAAAGGTGACAGCTCTAAAAACTGAAAAGGATCTAGATGCTATTTCACTTGACTGGTTAAGAGAAAATTTAACAATCCATGAAATTGAGCTTAGGAGAGATGAAAGATCTTTATATAGAAGAGGAATGACATTAACAGTAGATGACAAATCAAATCCTTCAAATGGTGATGAAAGCGATACTAAGTTGCAAATACATGGAGATGATGAATTCAATTTCATGGTCAGAAAATATACACGTTTCTATAAAAAGAAGCTAATGAAGAAAAGAAAAGGAGATAAGAAAACTAGAAATAACAAGTTCCTATCAAAAGGCAGCAGTAGCAGTAGTAAGACACAAAATACTCATATCATATGCAATCACTGCAAGAAGCCTAGACACGTAAGACCAAAATGTCCTCTTCTTTGATAAAGCACACGTATGTAAAAGGGGTGGTCAATTGTGTGTAAATTTTTTTCGTAAGTTCTTTCAATTCATTTAAGTAAATGGATCCTAGTTAATGAATGAAAATAGTAGGAGCTTGTCAGAAGGTAAGGCCTTTCAAACGAAAGGGGCTTGTTAGGTGATAAGAGCCTTTTGTAGGATAAACCCTGCTTAAATGAAAGGAGCCTAATGAATGATAAATCATGTTAAAAAAATTTAAAAATAGGAGGTGCTTGTTAAAATTGAAAAGAACCTCCCTTAAGTTGAAAACAAAAAGAGCGTCTTGTAAAAATGAAGTCGTCTTTTATTAAAAAGAACACACTCACAATATAATATGGAAATTTAAAAGAGAGAGAGAAAAAGGACGCAATCAATCTATATTGGTTCGGTTTACAACCTAAGCCTAAGTCTAGTCCTCAAGCATCCAATATAGGTATTTCGTTATAAAAATCCAAGTATTAAATTTGACGAGCCTCTATAAGATCACAAGTATATATTTTCAAGGTTCTCCTACCTTTCACACTCGAAGTGTATAACAAGCTTCTAAAATCTCACATAAAAAATGTAAAATAAAAAATAATTTATCAAATAATAATTTCTCTCTTGATAGACTAATTTCATTTTCTGAGGAACAATAAGGATGACATGACTCTCAAGAAGATAGATGCTACTCAAATGTTTCAAAAGTCTGTGTATGCTCGTTGATTCATAAGTATTGTTGCTCTTCTTTAAATAGTCAATTGTTCAACTATCCTTTTCTTCATCTTAATTCTAAGTTGACTTTTGATTTTCAATATCATCTCTATTGGAACAAAAATTTTCGGAGCTAATTGCTTGAAAAGGTAAGATCCTTTTGGATGTTAATAATGAAAGTTTATTAAGAGGGTTTCTGTAAGAAATGAAGTAATTTTCCTATGATTTTATCTTGCTTTAAAGAATACTGTTATCTATACCAGGAAATAAATCCTATTTGAAATTTTAAATATCATATAGCAATCATCAAAATCGTTAAATATAAACATTGAGATAACAATCTCCCCATTTTTAATGATGACAAGCAATAATAGACATATTTTTCAAAATTCAAAGAGATAATAAATGATCTTCAAAGATACCTGTGACTTTTATATGTTCTGACATAATTAGAAGGAGCCTGTCTCTTAAGAAAGGAAACTATCATTTATATATCACAGATGTTCGCAAGTTTAGCAGCAAAATTAATCATATATATAATCGAGTCAACATTGAGAAATATGTATTGAGAAATATATTATCATATATGTAGAAATATACAAAAAAATATCAACATAACCTCTCCCCTTTTTTCATTATCAAAAGATAATCAACGAGTATAAGGAGGAAGGAACTATAATAAGCTCGAATAAGCCAGGTAGAAAAGAATAGCAACAGAGTTAATAAAGAGATTTAAAGATTTTTCTCAGCAAAATTTGCATGTCAAGAAGATAATTTTACATGCTATCTCTTTTTTCTCGCATCAGTGTTTGATTGGCTTGAATGTTCTATAGTTGTTATTAGAGTTTTACGCTATTTTCATCCTGAGGAAAGTTTGTTGGCCTGGAGCAGGATCTAAGTTTTATGCAACTCTTTTAGATCTTTTATCTACCTAAACATTGTTTTGCAATTTGTATCCAAATTGATAAGGAATGGAAGGATAAAACTTAACCGATGTATATCAATTCAGTTTTGCAAAGGAAACCCTATATTGTTTGAAACTCTTAGTGAACAACATCCTATAGGGTAAGTAATCGGTGGTATTCTTATGATTTCCTTTATCCACTATGAACCTCAAGATCATAGGTTGAACATTCATTTTATTCCCTTTTAGCAAACTATACACCATATAAGTGTCCAGTAGACTACACCTTTCAACTGAACTACCTTTAAGAAAAATTGAAGTAGCTGAAAGTGAAGCAAGGCATTGTGGTATTAAGTCTAATTGCCCCATCGTGGGTGTTCTCAACATAAAGGCAAATGGATTTGTCAACTTCGACTAACTTCAAATCATCAACATCCTACTTATGACAGGAAAAATTAGTTCTCCCTATAGTAGCTACTTCTAGTATATTTCCTAAGAATTCTTTAGAAATTAAAATTTCACATTCATACACCCACTAGACAATGGATAGCTTTCCATTAATTTCTTCCTTTTTCATATGTGTGTGGAATATCCTGACTAGCACATCACATATTATCTCATCTAATTTCAAAGACTTTTTCTAAACAATGCCAACAAAGTAAGGAGAGATGAGTATACCTATATCATTAAAAATCATAGGAGGTAAGATTTGCCCAACGACCAACTTTCTTTTCTTATACTATAGCAGACTTCAGCTTCTATTGATTTAAACATTTTTGGTGTTATTGATGTCTTTCCTTCCTTGTATGTAGCTATATTTATTTTCTTTGCCCTTTTTTTTGGGAAATATCTCTTCTTGAGGCAACTCTTTTCTATCAATGGGGTCCTTAATAGTATCTTTAGTTACAGGTGCTTTGCCTTTCTTTATTTCTTCCCTTTTTCTTTTTCTGACTTCTTCTTCCTCTTTCTTTTTAGAATCCACGGTTTTTTTGGTTCAGAACTTTTCTCTGCTTGTTTTTGCAAGATTTCCTTTAGTCCTTAGTTGTCTAATCAACAGAGTAGATTCTTTTCATTTATAATCCAGTGTACTTAAGAACTTTATTGTCTTGAGGTTTAGAGGAGAAAGGTTCAGTAATACAAGCTTCATCATGGTTAATATAAGAACTTGGGTTTTCTTTTGTCCTTTTAATTTTGTTCTTGTCATTGTAAAAGAGCTTTGTGAAGTTTGAGAAAGAAAAACAAGAGGCAATAAAAATGCAAAGAGATAGGGTGCAGAGAGAATCAGTGGCACAGATGAGAATGACAGAGATGAGAATATGAGAGAATTTTACTTAGGGTATACTACGTGATTCCTAAGCGTTGATCTCATGTAATCAGTTGTGTATCTTTTGACAAATGCATACGTAGAGTTGTTAGACTATGCACGTATTTTTGAAAAAGAAGAAACGATGCTACAAATGGCTCCTTATTTTTAGGACATGTGTTAAATGTCAACTCGACAAAAGTCTTCTAAAAAAAAAGAGCCTTCTAATCTCTAGGGAGCGTATTAAACTAAAAGAGAGTTTTTAAGGAAACAAAATAGATGGAGCCTATTAAACAAAATGCAAAGACAAGTAGCAGAGAATATTTATGCAAAAATAATATAAGAGAGTTTGCATACACTAAACTCTTTTCTTAACATACAAAATCTATCTTCAAAGAGTGGTTTGAAGAAATTGTCAGCTACTTAATTCTCAGTATTAACATACAAAAGATCAATGGTTCCTTCTAAAACATGATCTCTGAGAAAATGATGTTTGATTTCTATATCTTAGTCCTATAATGATGCACAGCTAGCAGCTGCTATGTATTCAACTTTAGTCGTTGAAAGACTTGTACAATTTTGCTTCTTACAAGACGAAGATGCTACACATCCTTCAAGAAATTGACAGTGACCACTTGTGCTTTTCTGATCGACTTCATCACCTTTATAATTTGCATCACAATAGCCCACTATGTCAATTGAATCACTTTTTAGATACCATAGTCTAAAATCCAAAGTTCTGTGGAGATATTAAAAGATTCTTTTGACTACTTGAAGGTGGCTTTCTTTTGGATTTGATTGAAGCGTGTGCAAAGATACACAATAAGCATAATGTCTGGTCTTGAGCATGTATGATATAGTATATCATTCCTCCATACTATGCCTCATCCGTATCTTTGCCTTCTTTGTCTTTATAAAGTTATGTTCTAGTGTACATGGGAGTACCCATCGGTTTGGCATTCTTAAAATGATATTTCTTGATAAGTTTCTTTATATATTTGTCTTGGCTAATGAAGATTCCCTTTTCTGTTTGTCTGTATTATAATCTGAGAAAGAATGATAATTCTCCCAGCATGCTCATTTCAAACTCCCCTTGCATTAATGCTCAGAATTCTTCACAGAAGGATGGATTAGTAGCACCAAATATTATGTCCTTAACATATATTTGCATTATGAGTAAATTATTCTCCTTTCTCTTAATAAATAAGGTTTTATTAACCATTCCTCTTTCAAAGTTATTCTCAAGTAGAAAGTTACTTAAGCTCTCTTCCTATGCTTGAGGAACCTGCTTTAAACCATACAAAGCTTTGTTTAACTTCATCACGTACTCCCAATGGTTTTCATATTCAAAACTTGAGGGTTGCTTAGCAAATACTTCTTTATTAATGTAACCATTTAAGAATGCACTTTTAGCATCCATTTGGAACAACTTGAAGTTTCTATAGCATACAAAGGTAAGTAAAATTCTAATTGACTGCAATATAGCAATAGGTGTATAAGTTTTATCAAAATCAATACCTTTTTATTAGTTGTAACCTTGAGCTACAAATAAAGCTTTGTTTCTTACCACCTTACCATTTTCGTCAAGTTTGTTTTGAAATAACTACTGAGTCCTAATGATTGACTTGTCTTAAGTACGGGGTACTAGATTCTAGACTTTGTTTTTGTCAAATTGATTTAGTTTGCTTTTCATAATTGAAACTCAGTTTTCGTCAGTAAGGGCCTCTTCAATGGTCTTTGGTTCTATTTGAGAGATGAGAGCAACAAATTTGTTCGTGAACAATGATCCTGTTCTTAGACTTTCAGAGGGATCTCGCAGAGTATATTGATGTGTATTAAGACCTTTCCATTCTCTCGGTGTTTTTAGTTTCACAGGCTCCTGCTGAAATTACGGAGCCTGCTTTGTTCTAGCTCATAGAGGCCTTCTAGATTTTGTAATTCTGAAGATATTATAGGTGTAGCTTTGTCTGAACTTGCATTGAGCTTTCCAAGGTTAACTTTTTCCATTGTTTAGAATGAAACATTTGTAGCCAAATGCTCGAAAGTAAGCAACGTTATTTGGCTTTCTTCCTTTCTACAGCTCATAAGGGATCTTTTTCAGAATAGGTCTTATAAGACACCTATTGAGTATATAACAAGTAGTTGACACAACTTCTTCCTCGTAACTATAAAGTAGGCCACTTTCGCATAACACTATTCCGACCATATCTACGAGAGTCCTATTCTTTCTCTCAACAAATCTACTTTGTTGAGGAGTCCTTCGGCATGAGAAATTGTGAGTTATATCATTTTCGTTGTAGAAGTCTTCAAATTTTCTGTTATCAAATTCTCCTCCATGATTGCTTCAAATCAATGTAATGTAGTACCCTTTTTTGTTCTGAACTTTCCTGCAAAACTTCTTAAAGACTTCAAAAGTATCATCTTTATTTGATAGAAAATAAACCTATGTAAATCTGAAAAAATCATCTACTATAACAAACCTGTAATGTTTGCCAACAAAACTTTGAGCCCTAGTAGGACCAAATAAATCCTTATGCACAAATTCAAGCAGCTCGTTAGTAGCCACAATAATTTTAGGAGGGAAGCTACTTCTGATTTGTTTTCTTTTTAAATAAGCTTTACAAACCTAATTTCTCTCAAATTCCAAATTCGACAGCCATCTTTTTTTTGAAAAATTAAATGGAGTATATAAATTGAAAATGAGTTAAGGAATAGTACAGTAACTTTCAGAGTCATACTCGTTTTCCAAAATTAACCAACGACTTCTGACCGCCTTCTTAACAAGAAACAGCTATGTTTCTGGGTCCCTACATTTACAACATGACTACATTTCTTAGTTACTAAATGTTTTGGACTAAAGAAGAAAATTCCCATCTCCTCTACTTGCTACCCGTAATCTTCCCCAATTATGGTTGATTTCTTCAGTGGCGATGAAGATCTCATTCCTTAACCAAAACTGGTATGTGAGACAGTTCTGTTTGGTTCATCCTTCCTTGCTTCTTCTTCATCTGATTCCTTTCTTCTTTTCTCAAGTCAAGTTTACTGGTGAGATTCTCTCTGTCGCTGGGTATCGCCTTCTTTAAGGAGCATGGAGAAGGATCTTGAATCAGGTTCCTTCTTTTATCATCTTGATATGTATTCTCCCTGAACCAATTTTTTCTTCATCTTACTTTCCTTCTGTCCCTCTCCTTTGACTTCGCATGCTCTTATGTTGAGTTACACGTTTAGAGCATCTCGGATATTACAAAATCTTTTTTGGACAATTTTGATAAAATGCTCATACTAACACGTCCAATTCTTCAGTGCCAGACAAGTGAATCCTTTTCTATTGAGACAAAACACTTGTCACTTTGATAAGATATATCTTCCAATTAAGCACAGTATATGATATCTAGGACTAACAAAAACAATATTATTATTAAGATTGTCAATTATTTCACAATGTGATGCATAGAAAGTAACTTTGTAACCTTTATAATAAAATTGACTTACATTAATTAAGTTATGTTTCAATCCCTCAACAAAAAGGATATTATCAATAGAAGCAGAGCTAGAATCATTGATTTTTCCAATTTCTGTGACCTTTGCCTTTTTTTATTTGCAAAGACAACATTACCTCCGTCTTTCTTTTCAATATAGTTGAAATGCGATATTTCACCTGTCATGTGTCCTGAACAACCACTATCAACTATCCATTGATTCTCCTTTGTTCCGTTTTGAAGCATATCTGTAAAGTGTATTATCTCATTTTAGGTGCCCAAATCTTTCTGGGTCCTTTAACATTAGTAGTTTGACCTTTCAGTCTCCAAACATAAATTAGAGATGATTTTTTCATTTTCCAAAAGTAACAAGAGTGACTAATATAACCATGTCTACCACAATAATCACAAAAAACAGATGAATGATAGTTGTTATGGTTTTTGCTACTTACCAGGTTCCTGTTGTTTTGGCTATAGCTATTGTTGCATTTAACAAAGAAGTTTTTGTATGGCTTGATATAGTTATTTTCATTATATCTTATTCTGGCCTTATCAAAAACATATTTGCCACTTTTAAGTAATGCATCAAGATTTTTTCTTCCATTAAAAAAATTAGCAACACCTTTTTCAAGAGCAACAATTTTCTTAGCACATTTTTCTTTTAAAAGTTTTAAAACAGTAACTTTCTATTCTAATTGTTTTATCTTTGCAGAATCATTTTCAAGTAATAAATTTTTTTAACTAAATTAATTTTTGTTCCAAGCTTTCTTTTTCAAAAACTATTTGTTTATTATCATTTTCAACAGAAGTGACTTTAGATAACAAATCTTTGTTTTTAAATTATATTAATTTAATCTTTTTTGTTAAAGTTTCATCTTTATTTTTTTATTTTTCAACCTTTTTGAAATACTGCACTGTTAATTTTTTGTCCTAATCATACAAATCATGATATGCATCTCTCAATTTATCAATTTCAATATCAAAGTCAAAATAATATACCTCATTATCTCCTAATTCGACTATAATGCAAACTTCCTCAGGCTCTTCTTCTTTAAAGTTATCAAAATCCTCATCTGACCAAGTTACAGTCATAACCTGCTTTTTGGGTTTTCTGTTTTCTATCTTATTCTTTCGAAGAAGACGACATTCTGGTTTTGTGTGTACAGACTTTTTGCAGTGATAGCATATGGTTTGATTATTTTGCGTATTGCTATTGCCACTGTTGCCTTTTGATAGGAACCTATCTAGTTTTCTTGTTTCCTTCTCTTTTCTTCATGAGCTTCTTTTTATAGAAGTGGGCATATTATCTTACCATGAAGTTGAATTTTTCATATCTATCTATTTGCAACTCAGTGTCACTTTCATCATCAATTGATTTATTAGATTTGTCAACTGCTTTTAGTGCCATTCCTTTTCTATATGGGGATCGTTCATCTTACCTAAGCTCGACTTCATGAATCGTTAAGTTTCCTCTTAGCCAATCAAGTGAGATTGTCTCAAGATCTTTTACAGTTTCCAGAGCTGTCACTTTAGTTCTCCGTTCCTTTGGTAGTGATCTTATAATTTTTGTCACCAGCTCATCATTTGGATATATCTTGCCCAAGTTTTTCAAGGCAGTGATGAAATTGTTGAAACGTCTAAAGAATTTGTCTATCATTTCTCCCCGTTTCATACAAGTAGTCTCGTATTGATGCACTAAAAGAATTATTCTATGTTTCTTTACCTCATTCATTCCTTCAAAAGTAATTTGAAGCTTGTCCCGCATTTCTTTTATTGTAAAACAGTAGGATATCTTTTCGGATGCTTCTGGAGATAGTTCACAGATTAGATGATGTCTTGCTTTAGCATTCATCTGTGCATTTCTTCTATCAGCATCGGTCCTTACTTCTAAGTTGTCAGTAGTAGGATATGTAGTTCTAACGTTGATAGCTTGCCAGATTTCAATATCCACTGATTAAAGATAAATAGTCATTCTCTCTTTCTAACAGGAGTAGTTGTTTCTAAGTAAGAAGGCTTTGATACGGATTGTCCTTCAAGGCTTCTTAAGTTGTTTTCCATTATCTATCGTGTGCTATAAAACACAATAAATGTGAAACCTCGTTCTGATACTAAATGATAAAGCAAACACATGCAAGAGGGGGATGAATTGTGTGTAATTTTTTTCAAGTTCTTTTAATTCGTATAATAAACAGATCCTAGTTAATGAATAAAAATAGTAGGAGCCTGTCAAAAAATAAAGCCTTTTAAACGACAAGAACTTATTAGGAAATAGGAGCCTTTTGTAAAATAGGACCCTGCTTAAATGAAGGAGCCTAATGAATGATAAATCCTGTTGAAATAATTTAAAAACAGAAGGTGCCTGTTAAAACTGAAAGGAACCTCTTACAAATTGAAAACATAAGAAACCTCTTATAAAAATGAAGGAGCCTCTTGTTAAAAAGAACACACTCACAATATAATGCAGAAATTTAAAAGAGAGAGAAGAAGGACATAGTCAATTTATACTAGTTTGACGTGTGACCCAAGCCTACATCCATTCCTTAAGTATCCAAGTTGAGTTCTTCATTATAAGAATCTAAGTATTAAATTTGACGAGCCTCTCAAAGCTCACAAGTACATATTTTTCAAGGTTCTCCAACCTTCCACACTCGAAGTGTATAACAAGCTTCTAAAATCTCAAAAAAAAAATAAAGTGATTTCCCTTTCTAAGGCATAATAAGGATGTTATGACTCTAAAAAAGATAGATACATCTCTAATGTTTCGAAAGTCAGTGTATGCTCGTTGATTCATAAATGTTATTGCTCTTCTTTAATTAGGTAATTTCTTCAACTAGCCGTTGCTTCATCTTAGTTCTGAGTTAACTTTGGATTTTTAATATCATCTTTATTAGAGAAAAAATTTCTAAAGCTAATTGTTCAAAAAGACAAGATCTTCCCTGATGTTAATAAGGAAAGTTGACAAAGAGGGTGTCTATAAGAAAGAAGTAACTTTCCTATGATTTTATTTCCTTTAAAGAATAACATTATCTATACAAAGAAATAAATCCAATTTGAATTTTGAAATATTATATAGTTATCATCAAAATTATTAAATATAAACCTTGAGCTAACACTCTTCAAAAGGACAAAACAGAGAACAAAAAACCCAGAAAGCAAGCTATGACTACAGCTTGGTCAGATGAGAATTTTGAAAACTTTGAAGAAGAAGAGCCTGAAGAAGTCAACAACGTTTCTTTTCGTTGGATCGGAAAATAAAGCATATAAGATTTGGATAAAACGGTAGATTTCAAAACTTTTTTTAGAAATCAAAACACAGTGGAAGCAAGATAACCAAAACAACTTGCTAATCCATATATGATACGGTATATGGAAAATAATTATCATAAGAACAAGATGGAGATTATATTACCGACTTATTTTGCTACAGCTTTAACTCCTCGTTGTGCTATCCTCTCCTTTTTTAGCCTTGCTTTTAACTCCTTTTCCTTGTCAATGTATCCTCTCCTTGTTGTTGTATCCTCAACCAATTCGATCTACCACTTGTTCTTCTTGGACAACTTGGTTAATAAGATCATTTGGTGGGAAAGGAGAAGAAATATTTGGAGAAGATTTTTCTTAAAAGAAAGAAGTCAAAGATGAGACACCTCTTATGCACATTTCGGCTAACCCATGCAAGAAAGGAGAGAGAGTCCAAAAAATGCAAGAACCCCTCTCTTACACCTTGTCAATTTCAGTTATGCATGAAAAGAAAGAAGAAGTGGAGAGCATCCAATGCATCACTTCATTTTTTAATCAATCATAATGAAGCCATTAAATGAGACTCTTCTCATTTGTTTTAAGATGCCTATATGAAAAGACCAATAACCTAAAATGACATGTCAATTTTGGTTTTAGTGATGAAAGAAGATAGATGATCCATCAAATGCACCTTTTTCATCTTTAATCAAATGAATGCTAAAAGGTTACATTACATGCCATCATTAAAAGACAACCATTAAACCATTTAAT
>JANZXR010000170.1:29961133-29971194 GCA_027575705.1 Erythroxylum echinodendron | reverse complement strand
TTCATAGCAGAGATTCTGAGAAGAAAGCTCCTCAACCTCAAGAACAACCTCCTAGGCTGATTGAAGAAACTATAAGATGTAAACATATGACATATGATAATGATCAAAGAACTCGGTGTCAGATACAGAGAGAGAGAAAAATGAGAAAAATGAGATATGAGAAATGAGACAGAGAGAAACAGAAGAAAAAGCTAAATATATACGACATATAGACGGAGGGGAGAGTAATGACCGTCAGATTAAACGGACGAAGGAGATGAATTCCGTGGTCGTCCATCCCCTTCGTCCTTAGGATATATACTTAATAACTTTACAAGTGAGAAAGACAAATGTGTCTGGTGTCAGTCTCACCTTATGTTCAGCATCATTTTGCTTTTAGAACTTTTCTGGACATAAACACTACCAATATGATACTAATACTGTATCATATCTATAACACTAATCCATCATGATACGTATAGATGTTGTATTATTGGTTTAAAAGCTTGTGTAGCTTGACTTGATGTTTGATTTTTGTTATTTCACCTATTGAAAAAAGATTTGTCTTTAAATTAATATCTTTATAGACTTGCTCTAGTGAAAATGGATTAAAGGTGATCGGTTCATCATTTATGGTAAAGGAATAGCAATTCGTGTACCCTTATGTATGGCTCTCATATTAAATTATCAAGGACTCTCTAAAAGAATATGAATAATTACATTAATACCACGTCATATTACATTTTACCTCTCAATTGAGAAAGAAGCTATAACTTACTTTGTTACTCTAATCTTCCCAGTCTCATTCAACCATTTTAGAGTATATGATTTAAGGTATTATATACTTGGTAGTCTTAACTTCTCTATTAACTCTAGACAAACTACATTTATATAACTTCCTCTATCTATGATTATATTAGAAACTTAATCTTTGATGGAACACCTTATATATGTAAGAGGCTATCCTATATATATATATATATATATAACTAATAATCAAGAATAATCATAATAATAATAACAATAATAATAATGATTATGATTTTAATAATATAATTAAGAATAAAAAATGGCTTATGTGGGAGGAAGGGTATTTCTAGAAGTTGCTTATGTGTTTTGTTTCGGAGACGGGACAAGAAAATTTGTCCCTTAATTTTGGAAGGAACAAAAATTTTATGTCTCTATTATCTGGAAACGGGACAAAAATAAATAAAGACATCAAGCAAACAGGTCATTGATAAAATTTTTGCGTTTATGTCATCTGGCTCTACCCAAAAGCACATGAACCCAGCGCAGGGAAAGAAACCCAAAAGTGTCGTTGCTAGCTTACAGAACTCCAAAATCTGGAAATTAAATATTGCTAACAGTCTAAGGGTACAAAGCACGCTCCCGGGATCTGTTGTGATCTGGTATTGTTGGTGGACTCACCAACTGTTGGCGGTTGGAATAGAGAAAAACCTGACGATTGTTGTTGTTGGAGTCATCTGTTTTTGGTTGTTCTGAGTCTTGGAGAAGGCTGAAACTGTCACGGTTGTTGGTGGTTGGGAAGGTTTGTGTTTTCGTTTGCGGTGTTTGAGAATCTGGATTTGCTTTTTTGTTGCACTTTGTGCTTTTGGTGTTGTTTGCGTTTTGTGGCCGTTGTAACTCGAGTTATTGTGGTGTGATTGTCAGAGAAGTTGTAGCCTGCGACGACTGTTCATGTAGGAGGTGCGACTGGCTGTAGGCTGAAGCGTTGGGGAACAGCGCGATGAGAGGAGAAAAATGCCCAATGGTAGCAATGGACGGTGATAGAAGCTGTGGACATGGCAGCGAGGAATAAGCAGTGGTGCGAAGAATCATGGCTGGATGGCAACTAGAAAACCCAAAAAGGCGGCGACAGGAAATCCAGAAACCATGTTTATGGAAAATGATGGGGCACGTGTAATTATGAGGAGATAGTTGTGCCACTCTCTTAATGATATTTTGTAAATAATTAATAAATATTATTAATTTAATCAATAGTTAATAGGAGAGAATTAATATGCTTAGACTTATAATAAAGTATATATTAATTTTATGCTTTATTTTTAATAAGAACAATTTATGATGAAATGATTGAATTATATTAAAAAATTATGTACAAAAAAGTTAGTCAAACTACTTTGACATTCCTAAATATTTTGGTAGTCATAGTGCGCTACTAGATTCTAATCTTGATTTAAGATTATAATTGTTTAATTAAAAAATTAAAAATAAATTAAAATTAATTTCTCTAATTCTAATTATAAATTATAATAATAACTTATAATCATTGCTAAAATATTTGGGAACATAATAAGTCGCACATAAAGAATAGGTTGAAAAGATATTTTATCAAGTTGAACTTGACTGTAAAATTTGGAAAACTTTATGATTAAATATGAGATAGTTAATAAATGAAGGTCAATATGAGATATTATATTTTATTTAGACATAATTGGTATTTAATTAAAATTATTTATAATTCTATTTAAAGTTTAATTGAAATTAGAATTTAATTTCAATTAAATTACTAAAATGTTCAAAACCTACTATAAATAGGCTTAAGTTATAATGAAGCTAGCATTTCTTACTTAATCATCTCTGTAAGAGTTACAAAATTCCTTGACCTATGTTGTGGATATAGTTAAAGGCCGGACACTTGTGTGACTATAGTAATTGAGATGGATCGGTTTCGGAAACAATTCTAAGGATATGACAAGATTATGATCAAGCTTCGGAATAATGTGCGAATTAAGATTTCATTTTATTATGATTGATGTGTTTATCATTTTATAGAATTAAAGAGAACTTAGTTTTTATGAAATAAAAAATTATAAAAAAGTTTTGTAATTATTTCGCTACAGCCGGGATCTGATTCTATCTCGATTTCCCAACACTTTTTAATAAAACTTGTTATTCTTGCTCATAGCTTGTTATTTATTACTAATTACGTATAGTAGTTCGGGGTTATATGTTGAACTACTTATTCAAATTATAATTGTTTAATCTGATATGTACAATTGCTTTATTTTTATATAAATTGAACTTCTTGTTTTATGAATTTTATTTTTTAGAAAAAATATATGGACATCTTATGTTATTTAACTTATGCTAATTTTTTATTATCTCTAATTATTTAAATTTTTATAATATTAAAAATTTTGAAGTCAAACTATTTTGTAATTCATTATTGTAAACTTAACATTATTTATTTATTATATAACATTGTTTATAAACATTATCTATGAAAAGATAAAGTAACTATTGTGTTCTTATTGATACTATATTCAAATTTAGTTATAATAGTTATTAATTGATATCGGTATTACAGATTCTTTTAACATTATGTTTTATTACAATAATAGAAGTGTTATACAATTTTCTCATTATGAGCATAAAAAAACATTAAGATAATTGCCACTTTCAGATCATGTTGCTAAAATCATTATATAAAATCAAACATCTAATATTTTTAGCAAAACGCATCTTCGATACAACATTATTGTAACTTCTTTTATTTTGAGAAAAAAACTTAATTATTTTCTTCAATTACTTAAGTTCACTTTCCCTTGATTTTATACATGAAAATCTAACAAAGTCAAAGTTGATTGTAAGAATATAGGCTCATGTCCGTATCAACTCTATTTATTTTATAAACGAAGTGCACATAATTATATGCATAAGTAACAAACTTGTTGGCAGAAAATCCACAACATTTGTTCATAAAATGATGGGACTCCGTTAAAAAAAAGTGAACCAGCCGTCCTAATGACTCACTTCGCCTAGGAGAAGTATCGATCTACTATAAATTGTGTCTATGGGATTCACTCACATGCAACTGTGTTTCAATGATAATCAACAGAACGTATTCTTGTAGTTCTGTATATACCATAAAGGAGGGTTGTCGGCGGTCTCGTTTCTTACATACGTGCAATTGAAACGTTTTAAAGATCCGATTGGAACCGATCACTTATTAGTCTAAAAGATAACGATGAACGAGGATCACAAACGAGTTAGAGCAGAGCCTCAAATCAGATGGCCCTATCTAACACCTCGATGAGAGTGTTGGCATGCGTAAGCAAAAAACAGAAATCTAAAAGATAACGAATAACGAGAACGACAAACGAGTTAGACCACAGCCCCCAAAACAGATGGCCCTAGCTAGTACTTCGATTTCCTGTGTAAACAAAAAACCGCAAATACTATCACCTCTCACTTATTGCATGTGTAAACAAAAAACTGCAAAATACTATCGCCTCTCACTTATTAGTGCTGTGTGGTCCTCCACGGCTCCAGTGTAAAAGAAAAAAACCCAATGTACTAGAGAAGACTTGCTTTGATATCATTTATAACATCATGAGTTTAGATTGACTCATCACTGTGGATTTAAGAGAATTAATCAACCAAAAATAATTAATCAAAAATTGATTAATATTCTTTTTTATATTTTTATACAAGTTCTCATTCTCTCCTTTTCAATATAAGATTTTATATCTACCTCTTATATGGGGTGTCACAATCTCTATTCCATGAATATTGGATATCCTTATCAAGGCCCAATTCAAAAGATAAAGGCCATATTTGGTGAACAACTTTTCAGCTGTTTATTAGCTGTTTGACTCAAATGAGTTGTTTGACCCATATTCAAAAGTTCTTTGGCCGTTTAGTTAGGAGCTGGGTGGGTTGACTAGTTCAACCCAACTAGCTAATTTTTCACTAGCTCATTCAATGCAACGTTTGGAGTTAGCTAATTCATTTATGACAGTCTTGCCCCACCCCTTTTACTCTCTGCTCTCTCTCAGTCTCATTTATCATTAGGTTGTCCAAAACGTTCTTGACTCTCACATCGAAGTTAATCGCTGAGGGAGAGAGATGGGGGGTGAGGAAAAGAGGCACTAGATGATGTAGAACCTCTTCGGTGATCAGTCTGAAGAAGAGGAAGAGATTGATTCTGAGCACGAATCTAATCCCCAGCCTAATTACGCGTCTGTAACCCCCTATTTTCACCCCCATTATCGTTTCCCTTTTTCTTTTCAGTGCTTTTTTGTGTTTATGATGTTGTTACTTCATATTTGTGTGATTTTCGGGTTTGATTTCTATGGTATTTCAAGGATTTAGGAATCTAGGTGTTTTTCCTAGGGTTGATTTTTCCAATTTCAGGAGGGAAAGGTTGAGCCTTTGATCGATTGTTTCGAAGAATTGGGAAATACTGAGTTAATTGCATTCCTTCTGCTTCACTGTGATACATTTGGCTTGATTACGTTATTTTGTTTTTGGAGAAATTGATTTTCATCAAGATTAGAAATCTCCTTATCAGGTCTCAACATGCAATAGGTTGGAGGTTATGTGGGAGTCCCAAGTGGGTGCCACAAGGTCTAGAATTTTTGAAAGGAATCTCTTATGTAAGTGGAGACTATTCTTGTGTGGTTCTATTGCATGGTTTGAGTTTGGCTGCTTGCTTTTGGAGCTAGTAGAATTTGAGTTTACTTTTATGCTAGTTTTTGTTTTCTTGTTGTAAGTTTAAACTAATGGAATTGGATTGAGTAAGCTGGATGAGCCAGGTTATTTTTGAAGAAATTGGTGTAGGTTGTATGACATTATTATTTTATTATGATATTATACTATCTAATCAATCGAGGAAGTAGAAACTATGAATCAAAATTTAAATTCTCAACATTATATCACTATAAGAGTGTTTGGTTGGGCATTACTTATTAGATAGTGACCATCATCACTATGTTAGTACAAGAAAGAAAAGTAATTAGAGTTAATTTCATCTTTTTTCCCCTAATATATTTTATCTCTTAATTATGATGTTGCTTTCTCTAGGATGAATCTAAGGGAGAGCTGAGAAATGAGGGTGAGGGTGAAGAGGAAGTAGATGTTGAGGGTGAAGTAGAGGAGCATGAGGATGTTGATATCGAGAGTGAAGTTGAGATGTGGCAGGTAGAACCTAATCCTAGAGAAAGTGAGGGTGAAAGGGAACCAAGTTCACAAGATGTTGATGTTGGTAATCATAAAGGAGAAAGTGAGTCTAAATATACTAACAATGAAGAGAAAGTGAGTGGTAACAAGTCGAAGATGTGATGTTATTGAAAGTGGGTTTGAGAGATCTGAGGAACCGTATTATGCTGACCTTAAGGACGAGGAGGTTGATCAAGCTATAAGAATAAGGTGACTTGCTTTTTTAATACTTTGTTTAAACAAAATTTTTTATTCTTGTCCATGTTGGGCCCTATTTTCAGAGTCCAACTCAGAGGTCATATCACGTGAGCTTATTACCATAACGGAGTCTAACTCCTACTTGCTCTGATACCACACATGTTAGACCCCGTTTTCAGAGTCTAACTATCCATACATAAATCATAATTGTCCACTCAAATCCATCCATACACAAATCATAATTCATTAACATCAACTATAGTTTCGCAAAGCCATAAAGGCGTTTCAAACCACAATACATCCATATATCATAATCCCAAGATACATAAGATACTTAATCTAAAAATACTCACAATGAATCTAGAATCCTCATTAGTACAAAATCTAGCTTAAAATAACTTTCATCAATTACATTTCAGTATCCTTAACAAAGGGTTGTACAAAGCTATAATGGTCTTTTAAATCACATTACAACAAAATCCGAAATCTCAATACACATAGGTTACATGAACTACAAAGTCATAAAAGTGACTAAAGCCTTGTGTCTTTCAAAAATTATCTCAAATTACAACCTAAGCAAAGCTTGGAATGATGCCTTGACTCTCTTTCACTTCATCTCTTACTCATCACCTGAAGGTGGGGACAGGAAGGGGGTGAGCTTAAAAGCTCGTGGGTAACAAGCTTATGACAAAGAATAAGCAAAAACTTTTGAAACTATTTCACTTGTCAAAATTTACAATATTTCAATTCATGTATGCATTCATCATGCCAAACATATCAAAATGCAATGCACAACATATGGTTCGAGAGTTCCATGGAACGAAACGGCGAAATCGAAGTTTACATCGTGAAATGAAACGAGTCCAATTTCTCAGGATCTCGTGGCCACAAGCGGGCAGTTGGGAGAAGGCTATAGGTCAACGTGCATGTGACTAACGAAACGGATTTCTCTCTTGCCCACACAAAAGTACATATGCATGCTCAAATCAATCATAGTTTCATATTCTCACGCTTTTTATGCTTTTTCAAATGTACATAATGCCATGACAAACGTAAAATGTTTCAATGCATGTCTATCTTTATTTTGAAATTTATCAACAAAATTCATATGCTAAAATATGTAGAAATTTTGCAAATCATTCAAAAAGTAATAAAAGCAATGAAATCATCTTATTTTATAGCTCATTACTTAATTATAAGCATGAAACCCATCTTATTTTGCTTGCTTGAATTTCCAAGAGTCAAGTTTGCTCTTTTCCTTGCTCTTGAAGTTGATATTCTTGATTCCCTACAAATTTTCAGCTGAACACTCTTCTCTCTTCTTCTTTCTCCTTGTTTCGGTGTCTACTTCTATCCTTCTAGGCTCTCCTGCGAGGTTCTCCTTCTTTTCTTACTTAACACTCACGACTCCTCTCATCTTTATCTTATTAGCTTAAGACAAAATTTTTGATTTTCCAATTTTACCCTTAATGAATGCAAAAAGTCATCTTTGCCCTTTCTTACAAGCTTAGGTTCTCTTAACCTCCACTGGTCTTCAAAGCAGGCCCTCGATCATTCTAACATAACACTTTCCTCCATAAAAATGTCCCCCGTTGTCTCAAGTTTCTAATGACACCAAAATCATTCAATTTGGTTCAGTGAGTAGAAAGATATACTTCAAACATTTTTGGACTACTCTTGTCCATAACAGTATACTATGTACAACTTCCCTCTAAACTTTGAACATCTTAGACATTGAATTAGATTCCCATTTCTTCATAACATTTGTATCTCCATGTCTCTAGTGTACCAAAAATAAAAAATCATCTCATTTGAAGCTCTACCGATCCAAAAATCATCAAAATACTGAAGTATGTTTAGTGGAATAACACCAGTTCATATTATTTAATAGTACACACACTGTACCCGCTCCACGTTTTTCACTCAATCTTTCTTACTTCATTTCAGATGGATATTATTGTTGGTGGACATGTATAGAAATTTCTTATGAATCCAATGGTTCAAGAATCAAGTTATTTGAATGTCTAGAGAAGAAGTTATGGCCAAAAGAATCAAATATATTTTTGTCTTCAATCATACTGAACTTGTCTCGAAATAAATGAGATGAAATGTTGGATTGAGATCATATTAGGACTCTTTTAAAGAGAACTTCAAGTTATACAACTTTCTTTAAGACTTCAAAGACAGATTCGATCTTCTAAGGGGTCGAAAATAGAGCAGAAGATAGTATAGACAAAAAATAGAAAAAGCAAAACACAGAAGAAGATGACGTCAGCACAGAAGAAACATAAAAGAAGATGACGTCATTATAGAAGAAGTTTTCCTCTTAAAATAACTTTTTCGAGATAAGATTCAATTGTTCTTTGCATGATTCAAAAGAGGGAATCAAGATATACAAATGCCATGAAGACTCCAAAGATCAATTTTACCTTTTAGAGTGTCAAAAATAGGACAGAAGATATTCGATGAACCGTGACCTAGAAGAAGTTTGGAAACACAGACGATGTTTTTCGATTGCCATAACTTTCTCTAGAGGAATCCGATCAAGATGTTCTTTATATGGTTTGAAAGAGGATTCCAAGATCTACAACTTACATGAAGACTCAAAGGTCAATTCCATCTTCTGAGCGGTCAACAATGGGACAGAAGATAGGTATAGTCGAACATAGAAGAAGCAAAACACAGAAGAAGTTTACGTTCATTCGTCTGTGAATAGTATAACAACGAAGAACAGTAACATAGACGAAGTTCATGAATAGTAACATAGACGAAGTTTATGAACAGTAACATAGAATGAAGCTCATGAACAGTGACATAGAAGGAAGCTCATGAACAGTGAAATAGAAGGAAGCTCATGAACAGTACACACAGACGAAGTTCATGAATAGGAACATAGAAGGAGTTCATGAACAATAACATAGAAGGAGATGACGTCACCCAGAGGAAGATACGTCATCACAGAATAAGTTGGTTCACAGAGGATACAACACACAGACGATACATCCTTACAGAGGAAGATGCCGTCACCCATAGAAAGATGACGTCATCACAGAAGAAGTTCATTTACAGAAGGAGCTGATTTACAGAAGAAGATGACGTCACCCAGAGGAAGATGACATCATCACAGACGATACCTTTAAACTTCTAAACATCTTCACTTGTAAAGATCCTAACTTTCGACTCCGATGTCCAAAAATTTCATGCCATATATCATTAGAAAGCTAGAAAAATAATCTACAATTTCCAAGAAGGCAACTTCATTCAATTCAGCCTAGATCAATCTAGATTTTCCTCTTAAATATCTTATGTCTACTAAACCGAAGCACACTCAGTGAACTTTTTCCAGCTTACTACCACTTTTGTTTTCTAAATCTTTCTTTATCATAACTCATACCAAGATCATCTTCTCTACTCCATTTTTAACTCCATATCATGTATGAATACCAATAACAGAACATACATACATATCTATATATATACGTGTTCTTCATCACTTTCACCCTAATTCTTCCCATTTCATAGTCTCTCACTACCAAAATCACCAAAACAAAGCATGAACATATCCACACTTCTCATGTACTGCTCAAAATGTTCTAAGAAAAGTTTCGGAGTCCAATAATCCTCCCCCTTAAAGAATTTCATCCTCGAAATTCTTACCTGAACGATCAAACAAATGGATGTAACGTTATCTTATGTTTTCCTCAATCTCCTTAATAACTTCTTCGCTTGAATAAATTTTCTTACAAGTGGTTATAGTCAAAAGACTCACTCAGTCTTTCAATCACTGATTAAATCATTCACCTCTATAACGAGTTCTTCATTATGATCCAGATTACTCAAACTTTTTCACATTACTAATCTAAGACATCTTTCATCAGCATCACAAACTCATAACAATTTCATACTGATCAATTCATATC